>JARHVA010000046.1:3992500-4017500 GCA_037957365.1 Torreya grandis
ATAACCTTTTTTATAAACTCCTATTAATTCCCCCTCTTTTGATGGGAGTTATTGAACCTTTTCAATAACTATCCTTAAAATAAAAGCTATGCATCATGTGTGTTAGACTAAAAATATATGATATTTGTGTGATAAACCAATATAATGTGTATACATGACATCAACATGTAAAAGGTATTGAGCATAATTTATCAATATACAATGTATGTTATATCTAACATTCATATGGTTGTCATTATAGATATAACAATGTAAGAATGTATATGAACAACAAATTTGAATGTAATTTTAGTAAACTACTTGGGGAGATGGGGTATGATGTCCATCAGGGTACCCAAGGAGGATGGGTAGATGTATGAGGTCCCTCATGGCATAAAAAACTAGATATGATAATAACAATCAAGAGATAAGTGTCATGTCTATGAAACATACATGAAAGCATACATACAAACACATGAGACACATAAATTAGGCCAAGGGGCCACAATACAAGGGACATGGGCACATGTCACTAATTTTAAGAAAAGGAACACATATAAAGACATGTTCAAATTTATGCATATGCAAAAGATCAAACAAGTTTGGCTTAGCATCACATGGAAAAACATGTTAAAATTCCCACATACACAATCAAGAAGCATACACAAGGACATGGACACATGTACAAATCATAAAATCAATGAAAGGACAATGAAATATTTAAATGCCCTTGAGTAGATGTAGACGCAAAGAGATAATCAAATCTAGACTAGCAAAGATAGAAATGAAAGTATGTAATAATCATGTGGTAAAAATATGTATAAGAGCAAAGATGTATATAAGCTAAGTCTATAGTAGTAATAATTGGAAAAAAATTAGTGTAGTATAAGATGATCAATATCAATATATAATCAATGGTAAATCTGTGACATGGAGTATATAAAGATATAACATGATAAATTAGAAGCTATGTGTGTGATGTCCCCAATGGGATAATATATCAATGTTAAATTGAAGTATATGTGTATGTGCCTCTGATGAGTGGGTAGTAGCAAATATGGATCTATGTAGAGGACTAGAGACCTATAATAATCTATGAATAATCAAAGGGAACAAGTGAAGCATGTATTTATAAAAAAATTGACTACACTAACATAGATAACATATATAGTATCTGGCAAATAGAAATAATCTAAACATGGAAATGCTTATATTCTAAAATTTATATTTTTAAAGTAATATTTGAATGTTTTTGTATTTTTGAATGTATTATATTTTTTCATGTTTTATGAGTATAAGTTATGTACAAGCAATATGAAAATGAAACTATGTACAAGGAACAAGATAAAGGAAATTATGTACAAGGAAATTAAAATAATTAAAATGTGTACAAGTAAATTGAAATAATGAAACTATGTACAAGTACCAGGGGAACATACTAATCAATGAGTCTTAAAAGAGACTCACTATCAAGGTGACCTATATCAAGTAAAGGAAGAGTGACCACACGTGATGTGTAATGAGGTATCTGAGATCTGAGAACTAGATGTACTAAATAATTTGTAGCTAAAACTAGGTATGAATTGTAGCTATGAATCTTTGGAGCTGAATAAATTGGATTGTGAATCATGGGTCTCTTGAGGACCCATCTAGTAAAAGAAGTTATAGCTAGTGTGGATTCTCTATGTAGAGTACTCGAGGGACTAATTAAAACTAATCTAGGTGGGAATGGGGTAGAAAGAGACTCTCTAGAATTCATAATATGTGTCTAATGTAGGGGTCTCTCTAATAAAGGTATCCATGGGAGAGTGTGTATACATGGTAATGTTGTATAAGTGGACCATAATGGCACTAGTGGCTCAACTAATATCTAAGGTGTGCTAATGGAATTTATGTTTGGAGATATTAATGGTGATTATTGTGTAACTAACTATGGATTAGGTAAAGGACACTCATATGGAAGTCCCTCAAGTTTAACAACTTGATTAATGTGTATATACTTAAGACATCTATGTATGATGGAGGGATGGCTCAAAGCCATTTTATCCAAGGCCTGATCAATAACATATCAAATGTTCTAGCACTAGGTAAAACTATGAATCTTGTGGTCACATGTTCAAGCCCAACTTGTAATGGATTTATTACCTCCCCAATGGAGTTATGGACATGGCCACTAAATCCATGAATAATTGTATCTGTCAGATAAATATCCTGATCAGAATATCCCAAGTGATGTAGAAGTGTAATAGTACACATATTAGTGATTAACCTATTGTCAACCATGACAGTCTGAATAGGATGATGATCAATGCGAGCACATACAAAGAGTGTGTATAAATATGATTCTTCATCAATGATCTCCTATTCTAATAAATTGATAAGATTCCTAATTTACACTTTATTATGATACAAACCAATTATATTATGTAGAGGGTGTGTGTCCATTCTATGGTTATGATAATATGCTGGTGGTGGATGTGCCTAATAAGTATAATGAATACCTAAAATTTATACTATCTTATTAGCCATATGTTTTGGAAATGGATTAAAAAAAATCATTATTTTTGCTTCAGTTGGTTGTGATTTGGGTGTTTCTATAGGGGTGCACATCAATGATATTATCATCTATCAAATCTTAGATCTTATGTCGTAAGCTAATGCATCTATTCACAATATGGATGGGGGCACTTTGATAATCAAAAAGTTTATTAGAATCATAATTATTTAGAATAAGCCTATTCATATCAACCTCTTTGATGGGAGGGAGATATATGACATTGTAGTTTAAAAGTTGTTGGAGAACATGAGTTAGTGATTTAGGAAGATTCATAAAAGAACTCCTTTGAAGAGCTGATAAAACCACATGAGCAGTTGGCTTTGAGGTTGTTTTAAATATTATCATTTATTCATTATTTTTTTCATGGGGACTCACCTTATATGGGATCTTATTTGAACTCTTATTAGTTTAATCCAATTTGGTTGTGTACATTAACTTGCCCATGGAGAGCATTTTGACTTCCCATTCCTTCACTATATGGCATAGATCTGTAAATGATGGAAATTTTTTGAATAATATAGATTTATGTAATTTTGGTAATAAAATTTACTTTAAATGTCCTATATTTCCCTATCTACCATGGGGCTAGTCATCTTTTCTAAAATGGTTTTATACCACAATACATATTCAACTGCTAGCTCATTAGAATTTTGCATTAGTTGACCAAATTAAGCATAAAAAACTTTGTCATCAAACTTAATAAAAAAATGACCCAATAACATATTTGTGAGTGGATTAAATTTTTTAATGGATTGACTAGGAGATAATATAACCATTACAATGCATAGTCCTTTAAACTGTGAGGGAACAACTTGGTTAGGAGTTAATCATTTGACATATAGTCCAAACATGATGCATGAAAAATGTGTAGATAATGCTCTAGGTCAACATTACCATCATATATAGTATCTTGGATGCCAAACATTTGAATGAGAAAGGATATTTTTCTATAGGTTGTGCCAATGGTGTATGTAGGAGAACATGAGAGTCCAAGGCATGAGATGATCTAGTGGAACCTTGCTTGAGATACAACACCTTGGCCTACAAATAATGGATGTAATGCCTAAGGGATTTTACATTTGGAGAGGATGGATGTGTACTAGCCGTAAGAGGTGTTTGCACTGGTGAGATTTGCCTAGTTATAACATGTTGTAAAATCTGAGTTGCCTCCATAGTAGGTGTAATAATATTAACATTTATGGGATTAGAGGATTTACCAAATGATGTGTTCTTTATTTTCAATATATCTTGAAAATGTTTTGCATGATCATGGGATTTCTCCCTAATTTTATCTCTAAAATTTTATAATATCTCATCTTTATTGACTACAATATTATCAACATTGAGGGGGGAGTGTGTCCCAAGTTCCATCTTTACAGTCATTATGATCTTGATTATATTGTTCATGTTTTGATGTATTATAATTGAATCCCACATAATTAGAATTTTAAGGATTAATTATATGATTTGTAATTGGTTCTTTATCCATGGTATAAGCTCAAATGGAATGAATTTGGCTATGCTTAATAAGATTACCACAAAACCTATTACTTCTTCTTAAAGGAGGAGATATAAAAAATTTAGATGGTATGTAGTAAATAAAATGAAAGAGTGCCACTAAAACAAAATATATGAAATATAAAAATCCTAACATAGCAAATGGAAATATTAAAAATAAGGATACAAACCCTAGTAACATCTAGGGCTAAGGTTTGGGCACTATTCAAAGTAAGTCAAGTTCACCAAATGATTTATCTTTTTGGAATGTAACCTTAGGTTGATAAAGAACTGAGTAATAAATCATGGAATAAAATACTACAATATCAACATCTACTGATTTACATAATAATTGATTTATTTGAATATTCCATAAATATAAATGAATTAGAAAAGGTGTACTTAGCTGGAAAATATGATTGAGATAGATAAGTATCATGCTAGGAAGTGATGCAAGAGTAGGGAAAAGATTATTAGTGGATAATAGGTGTCATAACCCTTTTAAAATAATAGTGTGATCCTCTTCACCAATAATTCACTATGTTATAGACCTTTTGTGCATCACTAATGACCTTGTGGAATTAAAGTAGTGAGATTTTGGGTAGACCTTCACTCTATTTTTTACCTATTTCACTCTAGTTCTATACTCAAGGATGAGAAGATTATCCTATAAGATGCATCTAAATAACTTAAAATTTTAACCTTAGGGACCAATGGAGAGTGGAAGGGTTCTAACATTCATATGCCCATTTGGATGCATCTGCAAATACAATCCATTGATTGGGCTAGTGGTTCAAAAGATATGCCTCCCACTAACTAAATTTTCATCCTTTGAGAGAGATTTTGCTGCTAAAGAAATAATGTCTCCATGTCACCCTCATCATGAGTGGGATAAAATCCTCTAAATTCATTCAAAGTACTCACACTTGTAATTTTAGGAGCTAATGGTTCATCTCTACCTCTCATAGTTATCCTACAATTCTCACCCAAAGATTTCTCAGTTTCTACACTCAAGGATGAGAATCTTCTCTTAAGGGATGCATTTCAGCACTAGTAATGTTTGAACATAGGGATTCATAGAGATTATAAGTGGGACATTCCATAATTTATATGCCCATATGGATGCATCCATGAATATAGTTCATCGATTGGGCTAATGAGTCAAAAGATACACCTCTCATTAACCAAATTTTGGTCCCTTAAGAGACATTTGGTTTCAAGATTAAACATGTTTTCATGTCTCCCTAATCTTTAGTGGGAGAGAATCCTTTTGGGGCTACTCAGAGGACTCACCCATGAAATTGTATGAGTTTCTACAAAGCTCATCCAAAGTTCACTCATTTTCTACACTCAAGGATGAGAAGCTTCTCTTAAGGTATGTATCTGATCACCTATAACTTTTGACCTCAAGACCTGATAAAGAGAAAAAGGATGCCTCTAGTGTTTATATGTCCATATGGATGTGTATTCATAGATGCTTCATCGATTAGGCTAATCAATTGAAAGATACACTATCTATTGACAAAATTTTCATCCCCAAAGTGGAATTTGGCTACGAGAGAAAATTCACTACCATGTCTCCCTCATCTTGAGTGGAAAAAAATCCTCCATGTGTGCTTGGAGGACTCACATGTGCAACTATAGGGCTGATATCTCATCTCTATCCCTCATAATTCTCGTGCAATTCTTGTAGGAATTTCATTTCATTTCTACACGTAGGGATGAGAAGATTCTCCTTAGGGATGCATCTAGACACTTACAAATTTTAACCTTAGGAAGTGATAAAGAGTGGAAATAGGCCATTATAGCATTTATACACCCATACAGAATCATCTGCATATATAATTCATTGATTTGGCTAGTGAATCTAAAGATACACTATCCACTAACTAACTTTTCATCCCTAAAGTGACATTTAGATGTGAGAGAAAACACGTTGCTATATCTATCTCATCTCAAGTGACATATAATAATCCATGGGGTGATTAGAGGACTCACACATTTAAATATAGGATCTTACTTCTCATCGCTACCCCTCATGGTTCTCCTAAAATTCATGTCAGAAGTTCATTCATTTTTCCCAATCAAGGATAAGAAGCTTCTCTTAGGAATGCATCTAACCACCTACAAAGTTTAACCCTATATCCTAATGGAGAGCATAAGGAGGTCATTCTAGTGTTTATAAACCCATATATATGCATCCACATAGATGGTTCATCAATTGGGATAGAAAATCAAAAGATACTCTATCCTCATTACTATTTTTATTACTTTCTTTGCAACTTGTGTTAGTGATAGAATTTTCTATTTTGTCTTTGTACTTTATTAGTAAAATCAGAATTAAATTAGAAGTAATATATGGAAAATCTTTGATAAAATGGTCCTAACCAAATCATTAGTCTCATAGTGATCTTTTTTTTTTAATAAAAAAGGGTATGTGCTTGTAATGTGTCTAAATATCTTTAGGTTGTAGTGAATACTTTTCCTTCCAAAAATTTGTTACTTATTAGATTTGCAACAATGTAATATTGAACTTATCCATGTCAAATCTAATAAAACTTGGTGAATCTCTATTTAATAATCATTTAACATTCATCCAATATCAATCTACCTTCTCAAGTAGTTTAGTCATTTGTATAAGTTCATGGAGGATAAGGTAAATTTTTTTTAAAGTTTCATCTTCATTATATTTGCTTTTCTTATTCATGAGTATCTAAACATCATGACCACTCAATGTTTGACTTCTCATATCAAAATGCTTCTAACTATACTTTACAATAATTTAAAAAAGGAGCTTGGATAATAGCCAAACACTATTGAAATTGGTACATCACTGTAATTTTTATTGTCATCCAAAGTATAGAGGGATTTTCATTACACAAAGCTTTAGTGAATTAGGTAGGGGAAAAGGTTATCAAGCTATAGATAATTATGAATATTATTTTCCATCCATTCATAGTCCCCCCATCCTTCCACAATAGAGATAATTTTGGGAATAAATTCTTGATATCTTTAAAGAGGACTCAAATTTTAGTGTCTCTAGTAGGATCTTGGGTTGTCAAGCTAGAGTTAATTGGGATAAAAATGAGTTAGCCATTCATAGTCCTCTATCCTTCCATAATGGAAAAAAAAGGAAATGGAAAGCTCTCATTCAAACCTCCCCACTATTCAAATCTAAAATCAAATCTTAACAACATATACCATAATCAGATGCGGATTCATCGAGTCTAATTTTTTATAGACTATCAATGATCATGAGTCCATATAGGGTGTGTTTCATTACACCATATTCAATAACTCTCTAGTGGATTCCAAGTTATAGATATTTAATTGAAGAGACCTGGTAGTGATCATGTAGTAGTGAATACCAATGAAGTGGGAAATAAATTGTCCCCTTTCAATAATTAAATTAAAGAGGATGTTATTTATGCATGGAAATTAATTGTAGAGGATATTTAAACATCTTTAAGTGAAGTTAATGGGATTAAGGTTTTGAATACTTCGTTAACACAACCATGTTTGAAAAATTCTTCATTTATAAATATTTTTTAGAAGGATAACATGTATGTAACAATAACATCAAATAATAATAATGACATATGAGAAGTAAATATGTATACACAAATTATAAAAATGTATGATTCACATAGATATATCAAATAATATGTATGTATATCTAAATTATGTCATAATGACATAAAAATAGGTCATATCGAGATATACTATAGACCATAATATACATCTACAAATGTGTCATATAGGCATACAATGTGGGATATATCAATGTATAAAATATAGCGTGCCTACAATTACCCCTAGCACAACAACTAACTCTCCTAATACTCATTATTTCTAAATATATTGTGCCTCATCACTATAGGTTAAAATCGGGGATGTTGCATGACTCATTAAAAGTAGGAACTCTCCTCTCACAACATGAAGGACCATCTCTACCATAACATCAAAAATTTGTGCTACTTGTACAACATATAAAATATAATTTTTAATGCATTAAATGATATATTGAAAATGATAGAGTTTCTAGGAAAAACAAATTTCAACAAGGTGATTCTAAACTCACCATATGCCACCCAAATAGTTGTCTTGGGATGTGTCACCTTAAATATATCCATGAAGTATAATCCTTTGGAACATACATATATGTTCATGTATATATTTCATATGAATATGAATATGACATAGAGTATCATTACTTGAAGTTAAAAAAATTACTGTGTTATCACTAGTCTTTATCTCTGAATCAAGTGTTGTTGTGTAGATACTAGATCTTGGGATGAAACTGAAACATTGGTGAAATGTTTTTATTATCCATATGGGGTACCCATAGCATATTTCATAATATAAAAAACCAATAAATGAAAAAATTCAATTATGAATCAAATAAAACTAAACCCAATTTAAGATAAATAAAAAGTATTCCTTTTGTACACATAAATAGAGAAAATTTATTCTTTTTGTACTAAAACTATGGCATAAACAAAATATTTAGATAGTATAAAAATTGAAAATTTACTTTTCCAAATTGAATTTATGGAATTTTAGTGCTAATTACATCCTCAACAACATAATCTAATCTAGTTCGGGTACATAAGATATCGATGATCATCTATATAAGTAACAAGTGAAAGAAGTCAAATATTAGTCAACTAAGTAAACATATACTAAACTTGATAAACCTAACATTCCTATAAATAAATTTAAAAAATTAGAATTAATTAAACATATGTGTCAAATACATATGGTGAAGCAGATAAGCCATGCATAACTAGCTATGTGTTAAGGGGGGTTGATGAAACAACTATAGATGGAATATACTTTGGCATGCTAGTGTCCTAAGATGTTGAATTGATTGTAAAAGACATATACTCTACCATTATAGTGTCTTGAGGTGTTGAAGCTACTAAAAATGACATATACTATGGCATGCTAGTGTCCTGAGGAGATAAAGCAACTACAGATGGAATATAATCATTCATGTTAGTGTCATGAGGTGATGAAGAAACTATAGATGGAATATATTTTTATGTACTAGTGGCTACAGAGGCTGATGCAACTATATATGTAATATGTTTAACCTAAATAAGAGGTATATTACACTTCCTTCCACATGATGTGAAATGATGTACATGAGTTTTAGGATGACTGCTAGGTATGCCACTACTAGTAAGAGGGACACTAATACCAATAATTTGAGAGAAATTAATAGATGTGCCACCACTTATAGCTTGCCTATAACTCCTCATTGGATGCGTCCCATGGTCAATCATAACATATGTGAGACTAGTAACTAATTCAATCCATCTATGTATTATGATGCAAGATTTTGTGGATAGCAGTATGTGTTATTGTCTTTATATTTCTCTAATGTTAGGTTTGATAGTTTTGGTCCTACTTGGCACCAGGTCTATCAAATTAGGACCCACTTCCCTTACCTTAAGAGGCCTTCATGTCATAATAATTTGAAATTTTTCTAGAACAAACTATCATAATTTTTTTTTCAAGAAATAAAATGGAACGTCATTATTATTGCATGGAGGCTCATCAAACACCATCCACCACCTATCCCAAAATTTGTTTTTAATCTCTGCATGAACAACCAAGTAATTTTAATGTGTTTGTAACTCATTGATGGCATTTCGGTGGTTACAGGATTAAGAAACAAAACACACACTTATTATTTTTTATCTTTGTTTTAATGTCCTCATATGACAATTATCATAATAATATTCTTTCAACACCTCTCTTTGATGAAAATTTTCATCAAGTTGGGAAGTGGCATTTCTCACTTCCCTAAAACCAGCCTCCAATGTAGTGGTAAGTGAATTGAATGCACTGTGAATTGAAGAGTCACACATACTATTGATGATACATTACAATTGATTCTGTTTTAAATCATATTATTCATATAATTGATCTTCATATTCTCATGAAGTCAAAATGATAGGGTCTTTTATCATGCTTTTTTTTAAAAGTTTTCCTTAGGCAATGGGTCCATTGAATAAAGTATCTAAATTTACAAAAATAAACATTTATATTTGTGAGAGAAATGTAAATTAAATTTGTACAAATTCTATTACCTTATGATTATTATTAAAAATATATATTTCAAACCCTAACCTATGGGGAGAAAACTTAACTAAGACAATGATGTAAGATAGTAATTTTGTTTCTTGAATGCGAGGAATCTTAAAATATGCAAGCCCTTTTCTTTCCATTCTAAGATGTGAGCTATATAAACTTGAAACTATAATTATAGGATCATGGTTTTACAAGGCAATAAGTAAATAAATGTTTTGAAAGGGTGTACAACCTTTTTTCCCCCAAAAGGGTGTATGCCCTTTTATAAAATGGAAAATGCCCTTTTGTCTTGTTACCATGCCAAGGAATTTTAGGTATGTTTTTTTTTAAAATAAAGGGCATACACTTTTTAAATGGGTGTACACCCTTGTCAAAATAAGTTTTATGTTTTTCATTTTTTCATATTTTTTGTCCCCCAACTTTGTGCATTGGCCCTTAAGAATGCCTTGATAGATGAATGTTTTTGCATATGTGTCACCTCCCTCTAATTCATCAAAACCCTTGAATACTTTGAATCCAAACTTAAGTCTACCCAAAACACATGTCAAGGCTAAAATAAAACATAAATTCCTCCTCTAGGTAGTGTTTGGGTTCTTTCACAATCCTTCCCATCATGTTTAGGGTTAAGGTTATGATATTTAACTTTTCATTGTCCTATAACATTTTCCTTAGTCCACCATGGACTCACTACATAAGGGAAGTATCCTCCTCTACATGCCAGAGTGCCAAGTTTCCCCATAAAGGTGATATATATATATATATATATATATAGTCAAGGTGACACCAATCCTTGGAATTTTGAAAATCTCCAAGAATGTGATATTTTAAAAATACCTACCCTTGAACCTTTTCCTAGCATCCCCTTTCAAGAATACAATCTATTTACTTATCTTTTCAGTTATAATTGAGGTTATAATGGTCACCCTAATATTTTGGGAAACATACCTCTTAATCTCTTAGATTATGATGATCACAATCATAATGAGATCAAAGTTAAGATCAAAACATCAAACCTTCCTTATAAAATCATATCTTAATGGCCTCTTACTTTACAACTTCATTCTCACAAGAATTCAATTGATAATTTTCTTGGTTCCATGGTTAATCCTAAGATTCATGATTCCACTCCTCTTCTGGTGAAATAGTGGTCTAATCCCTTCATATCAGTCTTCATACACGTAACTATGATGATGTATATTCCTTGGATGACCCATTCATAGCTAGATATGCTCAATCCAAAGATGTAGAAATCCTCTATTATTGATCTTCTATTCAACATTATTATGAGCCATCTTCTTATTAATCTCATGACATTAATTTATTTGATACCATTAACTCTCCTTATAATTAAACTAACATTATTCCTATTTTTGTTGATGTTCATAAGTTAGAGATGGAGTGTGATCTAGTTTATTTGCATCCTTCCCTAGTTAATTATAATCCTCTTCGAAGTATACACCTTGATCATTATGTAGATAATCAAATCTAGATTTATATGTTAAACTAGTCTTGTATACTTTTAAAATATATTTCATGGCTCTACCCTTCAATTATTGACCTACTTGCAGCTGAAAGGCTCACTTTTACCATCTTGATATGCCTAAATGTTTATCTTAGAATCAACCCTAATATTCTAATTATCTAAATCAACTTAGACCATAATATACTCAAAACTTGATATATGTCCTTCACTATCAGTAGATTAAGTGCATAAAGTTGGTGGATAAAAAGGGACCTACTTATGGACATGTTTTTCTTGAAAATTGAGAAATCTCAACTTCTATAGATTATTTGAGATGGCTACACATAAAATTTGAAGATGGTATAATAACATGAATTGTAGAATTTCAAGTTTACAATTTTGTTTAAAAAATAGTTAAGTATAAGTAGGTCATACATCTAAAATTTGAAGAAAAACTCCTTTTTTAAGGAGAATAGAGTAGATAGCCGACCGTGTGGCCCCTCATTTTTTTAGCATCATTCAATATTATTTCAAACCATTTGGTGAAAATTTAGATAAGATCATCTAGTTTGTGACCTATATTTTTTTTAAAAATGAATATTTTTTAATTAATTTTACAAGTAAATAAATCTTAAAAACTGACAAAAAATTGATAGTTGGCCATGTAACCCACTAGCTACATCAAAAAAATGAAATTTAGTTTTTTTTAATACATGTACAATTAGGTCCTAGTTTGTGATCATATATATTTTTTAGATTTATATCAATGAAAAAAATACACAAACATATATAAGCATGTATATTTATGGCATGTAGTGGCCTAAAAAATCCATAGTTAAAAATCAACATAGATGGAAACCTTAAAGTAGTCCAAAATTTTAAAAAAACATATATTTACATAGAGAAGAGCATGATGATCATTGCAGTAATAATTTTATGAATTGTCTCATTGAAATTAATAGTGTGTTTGGAAATGAAATTTGAATTTTTTTATTTTATATCAAAAATCTTGGATTTGGTTGTGTGTCTATAGGTCCAAGCCTTTGGCTCAGGAATCCAAGCCAAAGGTATTGTTTTTAATTCAAACATATCATATCATATCATGTTGTATTGTTTTTAATTCAAACATATCATATCATGTATGCATAATAATGCATACATGTTACATTGACATAGCATGGAAAACAAAATGACTCTATGTATACATATTTATATTTATCTATCTATCTATCTATATATATATATATATATACACACACACACACATATATATATACATATATATATATATATACATATATATATATATATATATATATATATACACACACATATATATATACATATTAAAGTGGAGTGTGTCAAGATATACTCTACCATAAAATGGATATAGTGATGTAATTTTGGTTAGTTTGAACCCATGATCATAATTTTGACTAAATAGATATGATTGAGAGTTCAACCAAGCCCATTTTCATTACAAACTTAATGAAATAGTCAATGATTTCAATGGTGGAGGTAATCAAGGCCAATTCGAACCCCTTGAATGTAACTACATGTATAGGATGTGACTTGAGGCTGAATAAACTTAGATTTCCTAGAATATTTAGTAAATCAATTAATTTTTGTAATCAATGATGTAATTTGAGTGAAATTGAGCCTCGTAAACCGAATTTTAACTATAAATAATGTAATTTGAGGTTTTTGACCCTGATGCCATAATAAACTAAACCAAATAGTCCATTAGTTGAACCAAAGGCAACTAGGGCTAATTTGATCCCCTTCAACCTAATTGTGACTATAAAATGTGATTTGGGGATTATTCAACTCCATTTTCATCAAGTAATGAATCAAATGATCATTTAGTTCAAAGACAGATGTAGGTTTGACTTGTATAAGATGTGGTTTTGGGCTTAGTAAACTCTAATGTCATCATATCATGAATGAAATAGGTAAGTGGTTCAATTATGGAAGCAATTAGGGTCAATATTAGCCCCTTGAAACTACTTTAAATTATAAAACGTCATTTAAGGCTAAATTAGATTTGATTTTATCATATATTTAACCAATTGTCAAATGATGTAATTAGTGACATGATTTTTAAAAAATTGAGCCATAAGAACGTATTTTCAATTGTATATGATGTGATTTGGAGTGATAGTGACCCTAATGTCATCATATAATGAATTAAATAGTCAATTCATTTAATCAAGGAGGAATATGAGGCCAAACTGAGTCACTTAAACCTAACTACAAGAGCAAGACATGATTTGGGGCCAAATTAACTATAATTCTATCATAAATCAATCTAATTAGTCAATTGGTGCAATTAGAGATGTGATTTGGGATAAATTAAGTCCCATGAACCTAATTTGTTGTTCAATCTATTATATAGGATGCAACATAAGGCTTAATTGACCCTAATTTTATCAAAAATGAAATCATGAAGGTAATCACAACCAATATGAACCCATTGAACTTAACTATGAGTATAAGATATTATTTGGGGATAAGTTCACTCATACTTCCAAACATATTGACCTGATTAGTCGATTGTTACAACCCTAAATGCTAAACCCTTATTTTATCATAAATATAAACATGAAGGTAACTAGGGAAAATTTGAACCTATTGAACCTAACTATGAGTCTAGGATGTGATTTGGGGATACAAATTAGCTCATATTTCTTCACAAATGAGCTAATTAGTTGATTGTTACAATCAATAATGCAATTTGGATGAAATTGAACCCTGTGAACGTAATTTTGATTATAAAGGGTGTAATTTTAGGGTCAATCAACCCCAATATCATAACAAAATAAACTAAATAGTCCAACCATTTAATCACAAAGGAAATTGGGGCCAATTTTAACTTATTAAACCTAACTACAAGATCATGACATGATTTAGGGATAAATTAGCTTTGATTCCATCATAAATTTATCTAATTGGTGCAATTAGGGAAACAATTTGCGCCAAATTTAGCCACATGAACTTAATTTATGGCTCAATAAATTATATAGGTTGCAACATATGGCTTAATCAACCCTAATTTTATCATAATTATAAACATGAAGGTAAATGGGGCCAATCTAAACCCCTTGAACCTAATTGAGAGTCTATGATGTGATTTTTGATTAAATTAGCTCATATTCTTGACATATTAATCTAATTAATTTATTTTTATAGGCATGCATGTTAGATGAAATTAAAATATATGAACCTAATTTTGACTATTAAGGATGTAATTTAGGGGTCAATCGACCCTACTGTCATAACACCCTAAATCAGATAGTCTATAAGTTCAATCATAAATGAAATTGGGGTCAATCTGAGCCTCTTGAACCTAACTAAAAGATCATGACATAATTTTGGGATAAATTATCTCTAATTCTATCACATGAATTGATATTATTAATCAACTAGTTCAATTAGGGACATAATTTGGGCCAAATTGATCCCTATAAACCTAATTTTGATTATATAGGATGTAGTTTGGGGGTCAATTGACCCCATTGTCATAACACCCTAAATCAAATAGTTTATCAATTCAATCATGAAGTAAATTGAGCTAATTTGATCCCTTTAATGTAATTAAAACTATAAAATGTGATTTGGGGCTCAATTAGCCCTAATTTTATCACAAATGCAATCACATAGGCAATTGGGGACAATCTAAATACCTTGAACATAACTGTGAGTATAGGAAATTACTTGGGGATAATTGAACCTAACTTCAAATTTATAAGATGTGATTTGGACATTAATCAAGAGGAAATTACATCACAAAATATTCTAATGACATATTTATATGACATATAACTATGTAAATATAATGCATATGCATTATGATCACAATAGACAAAAATGTTATTTCAATGACTATTTTTAACCTCGATCGAGAATTGTTTCCCTACTCACATTAACTACACCATTCTATAACCTACAAGTTGAGGACAAAGGCTATCAAATTATTTTTTTGGACCCCACCTTCAAAATATATCAACGTGAATTTTTCCTAGTCATGGGTGAAAAATCTTATTCAAAGAAGAGGAAGAAGTTAAAACACAAAACACTAGAGCATTTACAAGTGTTGAGAGAAAAACAAAAGGTACAAATGCAATAATTTCACTCAAGACAAGGTAAAAACACTATCCATAATGAATGAAATGTCATAGATAATGATGAATTGATAATGATGAATGTTTACCTATAATTTTAAATTATGTTGTAAGTCTACATTCAAAGTATGAAGTTTTTTTTTTTTTTTTGATGATGAATCTATGCATGATTATTTACCCATTAAAAATTAATAAAATTACATGGAAACATATAGTGATGAAAGTAACAATGAATAAAATCCCATGGAAACACTAAACAATAAAAGTAAAAATGAATAAACTAGTAGTGAACATAAATATATGTAAACACCCTCTCAATGAATTCCACCATTAACAACATATCCAAGGATTATGTGTAGAAAAGGAAAGTAATTAATTGAAGTCAATAAAAAAATTTTGAAACCAATGCCTAACATAATGTCCAACCTCCATTTAAGAATACTAGATAAAATAATTTGGGATAATTTATTTAAAAAAATAGAATTTGGTAGACAAAAATGTGAATTATATGTTTCATTGATGAAATTGATTAAGATGAGACCTAAAATGTACACCCTAGGAGTAAGAACATCTAACACAAATGGTGAAGATAAGGAAATTATTGAAAATATACATGATGCATATCATATTGTAGGTGTGAAAACATGGATCAAATATTGTAATGTTCCTAACGTATAATTATAATTTGTGTTGTAAGTGGTCAAACATAGAGAAAACACTTGATTCCAAACACTAACTAAACACTAAACATAAATATAAAAATAATAATGAAAGCAATTGGAATACATAAAATACCTAATGATGCCAATACCAATGATATTTATGCATTATTTTGTATACTTCCATAAAATGACAAGGCTATATCTAATGCTCTCAAATATTTACTTGCATAATTTTAGAAATATAATATAAGAGTTTCACCCAATACAAGAGATGTAGTGAAAATAAGAGTTAGTTCTTGTAACTAAGAACCACATCAAAAACATTTCTTGGATATGAAAAAAAACATAATTATACTTTATTTTTTTTATAAAAACATCCCCAAATTTCTATTAGTCAAATATATTTTGAGATGGCCAAAACCTTTTATGTAAAAATAAATTACACATGCACCATTTTTTGTTGTAGGCAACATGTTGAGTTTGCAATGCGCTATGATATTTTTCACCATATAAATTTTAATTTGTATAATGATAACATTTTTTAGGAGTGTGAAATTATTTGAACCATTTTTTTGAAAGACCAGATGTGGATAGTTTTTTATAAAAGAGTATCTAAGTTGAGGAAGTGAAACAAACGAGATATAACCACCAAAATAATCCAAGGCCTTAAAAGACATGGGAATTAAAACATTTCACTACTTCAAAGGCCAAATAAGATTCTCTAAGGGTAAAAACTCTATGAAGAAAGAGATATCACAAAATCACTTCATGATTACATGGGTGAATGCAAGTTGACTCCAAGAAGAGGACAACCTTCAGTAAAGGTATAAACATCATAAGAGTGTAAAATATATCCAAAGAGAGAACTTAGCAAATGAATATGTATAATATAACCATGTCATCAAAATTACACAAGTTAAATATATAAGGGTATCCCAAGAAAGTATGTGAGAGATGAGTATTCCATTGTTTGCTTCAATTTTATAAATAAAGACTATATCACACAATAATGTTGGAATACCTACCCATGTTCAATTTTATTAATTAATTACCATTTTTTGGCCACATATTGGAATAATAAATCTATCACTAAAAATCCAAATTATTTCAAAATGAATAAAAATTATGTACACAACTCTCCAAGCCAAATAAGAGATCGAGTTGAAAAAATAAATAAGGATGGAAGTTGTAAATACCACTCTCTAAATTAGTATGAGAAAGGCAAGATGAAGGAAATTTTGTCTAAGTGCATGTGAAATATTTATTACTATAATTACAATATACATGGGCATTAGCATGTAAAATTTTGTAAATTTTATTCACAACTCCACCCAAAGAATTGTAAAGGGAATTCCAAGAAGGAAGAGGAGTCTAAATTTAGGAAGGAATAAGTTGTTCCAACACCTATAAGTCAAGAGATAGAAAATTAATAAGAATAGATACAAAATAAGAAGCCATCAAGGATTAAAAAAACCCATAGTGGAGTCCCCATCACTATTTCAAGTGGGTAATGATAAGAAGTCATTCTTGGTGTCATATATATAATACTTGTAAAGCTAAGAAGTTGATTAACATGTAAATTAAAGAAGCACCTCAAATTTATTTGTGTGTTCCATTTGTTGAAATAATAATTAATGGAATTAACCCCATTATATTAGAAGGTAAGGAGGAATTTCACTCTTCAAGGGTGAACATGGATAATATCTCCATTCATTTGAGAAGCATAAGTTAGAGAAACCCATTTCATCAAAGAGGTTGTATCATTAGTAACATTCTCATGTTGGCATATGAAGAGAAGAGAAGAAATGGTCAAGATAAGTGTAATGGAGAGGGAGAGAAGTTGGGGAAGTGAAACAAAATATCTATAATCACCAAAATATTTGAATACCTCAAGAGACATGATAACTATAATCTTACACCCATGGTAGGTATAAATGAGGTTCTTCATGCCCTTGTCGAAGAGGCTAGTGAGATTGTCGAAGTGGATGGCACTAATTACATAAATGCAATATGTTTATAAATTTAATGAATAAAAAACATAAATAATAAGTTACAAATGATATTAAACCAATCTAGCAATGATATCCACATTAGAATAGTAAAAACATCATATCAAACATTTGGACCATTTAGAATGCAATCAAGGATGACTTCTATTAATTATCTCCACAAATAAATAAAAGGATAACATCTCAAATATTTTAGCCCATAGATAATAAAATAATGTGAAGATAAATATAATTTTTGGCACATCATAACAAATAATCATATTTGAGAAAAACAAACCAAAGCATGAAATGTAATCAATAAAGTTAATAGGGATGACAAGACTACCCACAAGTAGCCAAACATAGTACCACATTCTAATTAAGGATCAAAAATAAAATCATCAAATGGTGTATCACAATCATGAGAGGCATTTCACACTAATATATAACTCTATCTCAAAAATTATACTACTTTCTCCCATATAGTTTTAATTGCAACAAATATTGAAGGATTGTAAGTTAGTTTTAATAATTACATGAAGGAAATATTTAAGAAGATGATATTTAAATGTGGCCATACATCCATCAAATTTAGTTTTGGAATAATAATGTGAGCCAAATTTTACATAGAAATATTATCACCACAAAATGTGAACACACGCACGCATGCACACACACACACACACACACACACACACACACACACACACACACACCCACACACACACACACACACACACACACACACACACACACAAGCCATAAATGCATACAAAATAAGAAAATAGTATAATGTCAGGTGAATGCTATATAGGCATATAGTGAAAACAATGTGTACATTACCATATAGGCATACAAAAAATTACATCATCTAAGAACATAAAAAAATGTTAGGTGAATGCCACATAGACATATAATGCCAAAAATGTGTACATTTCCATATAGGAATACAAAAAAAGTAAAATATCTAAGACATCCTATTCATCAAAAAGCATCCCTCTCTTTGCCTTCCTCAAACAAAACTCTCCATGGGATGCTCTACTCATAGATGGAGATTCCTTAGATGCTTTATTTTCCTCCAATATCTGAATATTATTCCTTTTATATTCATATCTCACCTATATTTGAACCTATTAATATTAAAATATTATTAGAAACTTTACATACTAGACATGTAACCAAGTTCAGAAATTAATTTTAAAATAATACAAAAAATAATTAAACATGATTTACCATAATCTCATGGTCACGTTTAGTTTGCCTTTAACACTCAAAAGGGACAATGATAGGAGGAGGTGCATGCAAAATAGTGTGAAATGGGGGAAACATGAGAAGGGTCCTTCCTAAAAAATTGAATGGTATTATCAGATGTCATTGGACAACCCAACATACAAAATACATTCACATAAGTTATATTTTCCCAAGTATAGATTAAAATTATAAAAACAAATATTTATTTACTATTCAAAATTACAAGGTAATATACATCACTACGTGATTGCATAAATGAAATTACAACAACAATGGCTATGTTTGTTTTAGCCCATAGAGATGGAGGAGTCTCCACTGTGGTCATCAACTAAACAAACAATATATGATTGTTATTTGAGCATAGATCTATATAAATAAATACATGTACATGAAGTATAATATTAATGAAATATTACCTCTGTATATATAAACATTAGTTGAGCAACATAAACAAATGCAATAGTAGATGGCACACAAACTCATTGTATGTAAACATCAGTTGAGTAACATCAATAAATATACTAGTAGATGACCCACAAACTAGCTATTAATATGATGGTACCATCTCATTTTGTAACATAAAAAATTACATATATTATTGAATTTATATGTAAATTAATTATTACCTTTTAAATATAAATAAAACTAAAATTTAACATGTCAAATATATAAGATGCCTACATATTTTTAGTTGACATGTGCATATCAAATGTATGTGCCAAAAAATCATCACTCAAAACTATAGCATCTAGACCCTTAAAATCACCACTCTCATCATCTAAATATCCAATACATATAGCATCACAACATCTTCAAGGGTGAGGTTGGGCACACACACTAGGTGGAGTATCCCCATGTCCACCCTCTTCAACATTAGGTCTTAAAGCTTACTGTATGCTAAATGAGTGTGTCATTAAGTGCATAAAGAATCCTCCAAGGTCTGACTATGAGTCCTTTTACATTTATATCTCACATATATCTGAACCTATTCATATATAAATATTGTTATAAACTTTACATACTAGACATGCAACCAAGTTCAGAAATTAAAATTTTAAATTAATACAAAAATTAATTAAACATGTACTTACCATAATACCATGGTCAAACTTAATTTTCCTTTGACATTTAATAGGATCATTGATAGGTCAAGGTGTATACACAAAAGGGTGAAAGGGGGGGGGACATGAAAATATTCCCTACTAATAATATGATTGGGACTATCATATGCCATCGAACAATGTTGCATATACAATACATTCACATAAGTTATATTTGCCCAAGTATAGAGTAAAATTATTAAAATATATCTATGTTTATAATTCAAAATTACAAGTTAATATACCTTAGTGAGTGCTTACATAGATGAAATTACAAAACTAATGCCTATGTCTATTTTATCCCATAGAGATGGAGGTGTCTCCACTGTGGTCATCAATTGAATAAACAATATATGATTTTTAGTTGAACATAGATCTATATAAATTAATACATGTAGATGAAGTATAATATTAATGAAAAATTACCTCCATATATGTAAACATCAATTAAGTAACATCAACAAATGTAGTAGTAGATAACCTATAAAATGGTTGTGAATATGTAAACATTGGCTGAGTAACATCAATAAATGTATTAGTAGACAACCCTCAAACTAATTGTGAAGATGAAGGTACCATATCCTCCTATAACATAAAAAATTATGTATATATTATTGAATTTATATGTAAATTAATTGTTACTTTTTAAATACAAATATAACTCAAATTTAACATGTCAAATATATAAGATACCTACATATTTGTAGTTGATATGTGCATACCAAATATACGTACCAAAAGCTCATTGCTCAAAACTATATCATCTAGACCCTCAGAAGCACCACCATCATCATCTAGTGGTCCAGTACATATAACACCATAGCATCTACAAGGGTGATGTTGGGAACACACTAGGTGGAGTATCCCCATGCCCACCCTTTCCAACATTAAACTTAGAAAACTTACTTGTATGTTAAATGAGTGTGTCAATAAACACATGAAGCACATGAAAAGTGTCAAACTATATGACCTCCTTCACTATAGAGGGGATCTTAGACTAAAATGGTTTTTAGGTAAGGACTCTAGCAAATCATTTAGGCACATGATGTACACTTAGTCTATCCTACATAAAGCAATTCCCTTAGCTTTGAAACTTTGAGTAGTCAAAGTAATTTGGAATCTCGTTGAGGAAAACTCAAAATAGAGTTTCTTTAAATAATGCAATGGAACCTTTTGGTTGTTACAAGGTGGTTAACCAAAAAATCCACTATCGATCCTAAAAATTACTTATCAAATTATGATAGCATTAGTGGGTTGGGAACCATTTTGCTGATAATGGAAAAGGTTCATTGGTTAATGGATAAATGAATAAGGCACATTTTTTTGTCCTTCACCTCACATGATGACAATTTCCCACATATTAAGCCCTAAATATATCCCTATATGATGCCTATCTATAAATTTGACTCGTTATTTAGTCATTTAGTACTAATTCTAGGGTATTGGCCAAATATGTATGGTGAGTATTGGTAGAACTGAGGTCCCTCATTCTCTTAATTGTCTCTTTAATTTTTATTTTTTTCTTGATTATGTGTGCAACCAAATCATCCTAACTACCTAGGGGGCTTGTGTAATTTTAGGAGGGTTAGGAGGGATACGAGGGTAAGGATAAGGGTTAGGGGGTTGTTTTCTTACACTTGAATGAGCTATTCAAACAAATAAAAATTAAAAATAAAATAATGCAATTAAAAAATAATTGATAAAATATAGTGTTAATAAGTATGAATTTTACTTGTATATCTCCCCTCCATGGTGGCATTGTTGAGTCATCAAGGTAATGGTCAATGGTAGTGTATTTTATCCTCTTGGTAGCACAATGTGATCATGGTAGGGCAGAGATGATACACCAAGGCAAAGCAAAATGAATTTGGTTGGGGTTTCAATCATAGCTTTTTGTTTTTATGTCTAATAGATATAAAACGTGCAAATTTTTACTACTTTAAGAAATTAATATGTGTTTTTACTATTATAATACATGCATATACACTTTTAACACTATAATAAATATGTACTCATTATGGCTTGGTAATCACCAAGCCTAAATTAGAATAATGGTTAGGCATTATTTTCATTACATTTATGCATTATGAAATAATGTGTAAGTGTTACTCAAAAATGTCCATGGAATTATCCCCCAACTAGATGAACTTACCCAGTTAAAAAACTTCAACAACTTTCTATCTTCCTACACACTTGCGTTCATGCTTGGACACTAGCATTGACACTAGTGTCCTTACTCCAATGCATCTATTTGTACATTATAAAAATGTAAATTTGACTTTTTTGATATGTAAGGGTTTACATATTTTCCTTAATTAACCCTTCCATGAGAAATATTTCAAAAGAGGTGGTATAAATACAAGTTAAATTCCATTCATTAACCATCTAGCAGGTACTTCTCAAGATTACACTACACTACAAAAAATATATCACATAACATGTGCCACTATTTCCTATTTCTAAATCAATCATAGGAGAAATCATATTATAGGTTTGAAGCATTCAAATAATATTCCATGAGAATTAGTTTCCAAGTTAAAATATAGATCACTACATGCACTCACATATATCATATTACACATTTATTCTCACACAAGCCCACATAAGGAGGATAACTACATTGTCCTGGTGCCCTCTTCAAAATATATGGCTATGTATGTAGTTCTCACTAAAAATGGGGTCTTTGAGGTTAGATCAACTTCAATTGAGACCACTAACCCCTATTTTTCAAGGTGAAATTCCCTAATTGGAGGTTATAGGGTTTTGATCAAAATGATGATATTGGGAATCCATTCATACTATCTAGACAAATAATCTTCAAGGTGATGGTGACATCTAATAGGTTTAGGTAGAATTTATATAAAAGATTTTATACTATGATCTAGATAGAAGCACTAAAATTAGGACAATAACACAAATGCTAGTGTCCATAGGGTGATGTAAGTATTTGGGATGACAAAAAGCAAATATATAAATCTGATGATGGGATCTATATCTTCAGATCATCCACTTATGCACCTATACTACTCAAATATACATGCACATCATTGTATAAGATATATATGATTTATCCTTTGTATTTACATAAATATGGAATGTTATACATTCCATATTTGGCATATGCTTAGATTTAGTATATCTCATTAGAATAATAGTATAATCTAAGTTCACTTAATTGGTCTACTTTTAGATTATATTACTCCTTAGTTGGTTATGTTTATCTCTTTCATATTAATACTTATTTCCAAAAAGGTTTAAACACATTCCATGAAGGGACCATACCATATTTCTAAAAAATATGGTCCTTCAAGTACACTTCCTCTCGATATTTTAGCTATGTTGATATGACCCACATTAAGGCAACCTCCTAAAGAAGTAGCTATAGGGTGAGTTCCAGAATCTACCCTTATATTCTTTAATAGTGATGATTTATTTTATAAGGTTCCAAAAAAACTCTAGTATGATTCACCATCTAGGTCAGATGAGTCATATTATGAGTTCCACAAGGTAGTTGGTCAGCTAGCCAAAGATTTTAGGGCATACAAGAGATTATTAGCACAAAAAATTTCCAAGGCTTAGTTCCTACCACAAATAGTCGACCACCATATTTATCTACTCCTAGGTACATTTGTTACTTTCATGGTAAAAATAAACACTCTTTGACCTATTGTCTACTCTTTGATAGTAATTTGATGTGCTTCATCTCAAAGCAACCCATTTTTTAGTGTCATAAACATGCATGCTTCGAAGATATCTCTAGATTACATCCCCAAACATGGGGAAGGATATTTTATTTTCCATTAGTGTGCTACACATCATATGAATAGATGTAGAGAAATATAATATCATTTTGGTGACTTTATGAGACTTATGCCTCAACCTTCTTAGTAGCACTGATAGGGTCATTCTCAGACAACAGGGTATCCTTCTCCTTAACTTAAGACTTATAGTAGATCAAAGGATATGGGAAACCTAATTCCTTATATTTATAACATTGAGTATTATTCACATGAGGCCCCGCACCTTCCTCCTCCTAGTGATCCTACTTTCTCCATAAATCTCATATTCTAGGCAGTCCTTGCATGACTCTATGAAATATTAGAAGAGACTATGATCAGCGCTAGATGCCAAGTAGAAAGAGATTTATCACATGTTATTGATGATATTTTTTGAGATTTAAATTATAATTTGTGAGCACATATTTGATTCATATCATATTATTATTCACATTATATGATTGGATTTCATATTTATTATTGTCATCATTTGTGATGTTTGTTGTAT
>JARHVA010000046.1:4022500-4365000 GCA_037957365.1 Torreya grandis
CATCTATGTGGTATCATGTTGAGGAAATACATAATACAAAATCTCATGGTGGCTAACCTCCATCTGATTCATCCATTGTGTCTCATCCTCTATTATAACACCTACAAAACATATACCAAAATAACATCAGATTTCTCATATATATCATAATCAGTTTATCTATCACTAGTGCCTAGAATGTATATCTCTAGCTCTTAGAAATGAAAATGATATCAAAATAATTGACATATTTACTTATCAATATTAGTACCATATCCATGTATACCTATCACATGAATATTTCCATGGCTTTGAGGTAGTGATAATGAATATAGCTTAATGATCCAATCTATGTGTTTGTTCTTCTATAGTCCAGTTGTTAGTTTGAAGTTGTTGTTCTATAGTCTAGTTGTCAGTTTGAATTCCATCAAGACCTCATTGATATCATTCAAGCATTACCTCTAGCTAATTTCTTCATCCTTTTACCTATGTCATTCATTCTCATCTCTATCATCATCTCATCACCCTAGGTTGGTGAGGTTTCACCATGGTTACCTTAGTTGGGACCTGTATATAATCCTACACCTTATCAATATCTAATATGGAAAGACAAAAATGTTGGGATGACCAAAAAAGTTATTGAGTGTGCTAGTCTAAACTATCTAGGAATACAATGGCATATATGTAAATCTACCCATCAGATATATTTCCCAATGATTCATCTCTATCCTTGTGCCTATACTATAGTTGTCCATAATGGCCAAGCATCCACAACACTTAATTAAGGTGTGCATATAATCTAGTCATGCCACATTGTCCCCAAAGCTAGTGTGTATGGGATTAATTAGACCACATGGTCCTTATCCCACCTAGTCACTTATGAGAGAGCATAAACTATAAAATGAGGCAATTTTCTAGGTATGGACATGGGAAACATCTCATATATCCAACTACAAAGAATGACCAATCCCATGATCTGTTGGGCTCTACTCAAAATGTAATATAATTCATGCACTAGGTGTACCTAGATGACATATCTTAGATCATATATTTTCCCCCAATCTAGCATCTAATGTCATAAATTAATAATATATAGTGAAATGACCCCATCAAACTTATGATAGAGCACACACAATGTCATAACCATGAATCAACGATTTTTAGATGTTTGAAATGCCATATATATATATACAATTCAAAGATTCATATGATAAATAACCACTTATTATATTTACTTAAATTAGTATCCCCTTGGGATAAGGCTCACCTCTCATATACTATGTCATGGTTATTGCACACCAATAGTGTGCCCACAATCAGTAACCAGAGTATCGTATGGATTCATCTAGGGCATTGGTCACCTCTATGGTCTTCCCATCCAACACCCACCTAAATGTGTATGTGATTCTCTATAATTATCTAAGGAACATGGCAATCATATCCATGATAAGGGGTATATAATGTATCTCTATAATGCTACCAAAATTGAGTGTGGTTAGTTGTGCTCGATCAATTGTTGACAATCTCTCCAACTGATTTGAAATCCATGTCGCATCTAAGATCCTCCACAATATCCATCACCTTTGAAAAATGTAAAAAAAAGCCAAAACTAAGTTTCTATCCCAAAGTATGAAATAAATTCTTAAAATATTATAGAATAGACTAATTAACATTCTCTCCAATTTTCTACTACTTGGCCATGTAGCATACTACATCAGCCATGCCTAGGTTTCTACTATATCATATATTTATTATGATATTATCTAGATTTTGAGTCTTCTACATCATCCAAACATTAATTTATTAGCCATGTTTAACTTTATTTATACTATATCAGTCATCTACTACACTGCATCGACCAATCTTATTTCCAAATGCCATCAACCATACCATAATGTATCGACCATTTGACTAATTTTATAATACATTGGTTATGTTAGACAACATCGAATAAAATTTATCATAATTAATGTTGGCCATTTTGGCTCACATATCAATATTTTACCTAGTTTGAATAGATAAGCTAGCTCAACATTGCAAGTGAAGGGATCTAGGCAAGTTTTCATGGTACCAAGCAATTGTAGGAACAGATCTAGAAAAGGCCTAAGTTTGCACTTTTCTAACTTTTGACTAAGTATATCACCCAATTTCCTTTAGAGGAAGTGTTCCACACAAGGCTCACAACAAATTTACAAGGCTTAGTTATTTCGAGAGTTTTTTCCCACTTCATTTAGCTAAGTGTTGAAATTATTTTGATAGTTATGATTTAGGATATTTGTTTAAGTGTCAAGAAATATTTTGGACATTTTGTCCAAAATAATTTCCCTGAAGGGTCATTTTTTTGAAGAGGGTCCTTTTCATAAGTTTTTAATGGTATTTTTTAAGCGAAGTGTCTAAATCACTTTTCCTGAAGGATCTTTCTTTGAGAAAATTGACCTTTAAAAAAGTCCCAAAGGATACCTTTCTCAAGCAAGTGTCCCAAGCAATTTCCCTAAAGGGTACTTTTCTCAGAGAAACGATCCAATGTAGAAAGTTTGAAGGGTTAGTTTATTAGGGAAGTGGTCTGTTAAAATTTTCTCAAAGGATCTTTTCTCAATAAAATGGGTTAGTTCAAAGTTTTGAAAGGCCTTTTCTCAAGCAAAATGCCCTACACACTTTTTTTAAAGGGAAGTTTCTCAGAAAAAAGGGTCCAATGTAGGAGTTTTGAAGGGCATTTCTGAAGGGTTGAATGGCCATTCTAAGGACACAATTCCTTTGGGAAATTTTTTTGGGACTTTTTATCGAAGGTAGATTTATTTCAAAGCTTTTGTCCCAAAGAAAAGACTAGGGTAGAATTATTTTAGACATTTTGTCTAAAAGAATTGTTCAGAACAAAGTGTCCTATGCACTTCTTTCAAAGGGTAATTTTCCTTAGCAAAATGGTCTAGTGAAAAAATTTATAAGGATATGTCTCTTAGAGAAATGGTCTACTTCACAGTTTTTGAAGGGCACTTTTCAAAAGTCTGAATGGTCATTTTATCAATAAAGTGTCCTACACATTTTCTCCAAAGGATCTTTTTACCATGAGGTGGACCAAGTCAAAGTTCCAAAGGGAAATTTTAGAGCGAAAAGTACTAAGACATGGATTATTTCTAACATTTTTTTGAGACAAATATCCCAAGATAATTTATCAAAGGCAAAGACAAAGAAAATAATTTCCTTCAGAGAAAGTGTTCCACATAAAACCCATATAAATTATCCACCAAAAGGTCTGAAAGAAATATCCCTCAAAATTTGTGATCTAGATGGTCTCGTAAACATCAAATTCAAGCTCCAAAAAATATCCGTTGGCATTCAAAGAATTTATAAAGGGCCCCTGAATAAATTTAGGATTGACAAGTATCCATATCTTAGGAGCCTAGATCAAATCTAATGACAAGAAACAACTAGTAGGGTGATGGGCCTAGATCATATCAATGACATGCATTCAATCACAAATTTTAGACCAACAGTACACAAGTAGGTCAAAGAGTCAGTGAATCCTAAGAGCAAAGGTGTGATGGACAAGTGGCATAAGCATGTGAGTTCAGATAAAGGATTAATGAATTACATTCATTCACCCTAGGTAGATCTAATGGTGAGAGTCAAGGATTTGAGTCAATTTTTAACAACCAATTAGAGTAAAGGAGAGCCCAAAATCACTTAGATAGAGCTTGAAGAGTCAATTTTTGACTATGGCAAGAAATCATGTTAGAGCCAAGCTCAATTACATTTTAATTAGGGCCAAGAGTGGATACTTTAGGATGATACATTGCCATTAAGATCTTACAAGGATAAAATAAGTCTTTTAGACCTAATATAGATCAAGGTGGGTTACTAGTTGTTCATACAATATAGATATGTCTAGGTGGGTATACCAAATATAGGAAAACTAATAATTAAAATTAGTTTTCAATATATAGTAGGCCTAGGTTCACATTTCAAAGTAGAGGTAGATATATGTAACTAATGGAGGAGCGTCCTGAGCCATACTCTCAAAAAATAGTTTCCCAAAGTAGACTTAATCATATCCCATAGATATGAGAACTCTATCTTTTTATTCCTAGTAGCATTAATATAGTCAAGAGCTCAAGGATGTTATAGATATCTTAGTCATTATGACCCCTTCTCCACTCTCCCATGCAAGTTTATCCATTTTTTCTCATCCCTTTGTGCTATATATATAGGATTTAAAACCTTTAAATGTATCCCTTAGGCTGGTATGACTAGATTCTACCAAAATTTTATTTGACACCTTTTGGAGTAGTGAATAGAATATTTTGTAGTCATATATTTAGTGTTATATATTTGCTTAATATACAACTGTGAATGCTATCTTCCTTTTGTATATCCAAACTCAACCTAAACACTATAATTCTTCTTTTTAGGTCATATAGTGTGTCTCAACATTGATATCTCAAAGATATAGTGGACGACTGAGCTTAAATGTTTTTAACTAGACCTAATTTTCTTCACTCCCTAGTCTGAGTGTATCAAATAGACCTATTTATGAAATATTGTTACATAGAAGCATAGTAAGAATTACAATATCTTCTTTCATAATTTATTAGTGTGTTAAAGTGTCCAAGATTATGAGTGGGTCTAATAAATTCTTGGTGCATCACCACAACTTAGAATATATTTTACTTTATGCAAACTTCTTGGCCCTTTTCATCCCAACCAATTCTTAGGTTTTAGAGATAAATGTCCAAATCCTAAAAATCTAAGAAGCTAGCCTCATAAAAAATACTATAGGTTTTATCTAGATATAGGCAACCCACAACTTTAGACCATTGTCATGTTATTCCAGGTATGCATCAAACTTGAACAAACCTTACCTATATGAGGGTGTTACCTGGATAGCTAACAATTCTGGCATGCCTAATGGGACCCCCTAATTTTGCATAACTGATTATAATAGTAAGTTTCAAAGTTTCATTTTCATATTTGAATAATTTTTATGCCCTCTAGAGTTATCATAAGATCCTCTACAAAAGGGAAGGAGGCAAATTTATTTGAGATACCCTTCTAGCCAATAAAGAATAAGAAAGCCTCTAAGCTAAAACCTGCCACTGACCCTCTTGTTCCTTTTGTTGTTTCCCAAAACCCTCATATTTAAGTTAGTATAGTTTAGCTAAGCACTATTATAACCCCACACCTTAGATGGATGTTCCTAGAAGGCATGCTTTTATGCCATTTAATAGTAGTAGTCCCTTAAAACTTACTCAATGGGATGACATTATAGTCTTGGCTTTGAAGGCCCTTACCTATTATACAATAAAAAATCTAGTTACTCTTGCAGACCATATGGCAGATGTTACTAACCTATGTTTAGTACATAATGTAACCCAAGAAAATGTATCATTGAGGTTGTTAGCAACTTATTTCAAGGGAAAGGTACTTCAATGGTATATAGGATTGGCCCCTACATCAATCAATAGCTAGGATGAGTTTGGAGAGGTCCTACATAAACACTTTGAGGACAAGAGTGATCATCTCTCACTTATGGATTAGCTTACAACAATCAGGAGATACCCTAATGAGTTCATGGTGGATTTCAACTATAGATTCTAGAAAACTTGGGACATAATTCCTATAGTGATAAAGCCTACACCCAACTCTGCTTTTTTGTACTATTTGAAAGCTCTCAATTTGGTCCATGGGAGTCAACACCCTACCTAAATATTTTGAAGTAGCAATTAGGGCTAAAATTTTATTTATACAAGAAGGCAAGTTGGTTCCAGTCCCACCAATTCTTATATTCCTATAAATGCATCCTCTTAGCCTAAATATTGCTCTAATTACAAAATCAACAAAGTTTTATAAAACAGAAGGTGGGAAAATTAACAGTAGGGGAAGATAGAAAGTCTCTTAAAAGCATATAAATATAAGTTGGTTGCAATGGAAAGGCAATAAGCTCCATCATATAGTCCATACCTGAATAATAATTAGAATTTTTAGTATGATAGGCCACCCTATCAAACCAATCAACAAGGATAAGGGAAAAAGCCACAGGTAAGGTAATATAATCCTAATACTCTAGGTAGTTCTAGAGTTATTGTGCCAACTCAAAATAACTATGCTCAAGAAGGTCCATGGAAGTTAGAGGGACAATCTAATGAGATGGTGATGGCCACTATTGGAGACAAGTATCAAGACCTTGATTGAAAGCATGCTCCTTCATTTCAAAGTCATGACATGATGCTTCCTCTACCATAAGCTCTCCAAGAAAGTCAAGACAAAATGCCTACCATGTCATGATCAGAAGCTCAAATCCAATAACAATGGATCATGGATAAAACACCTACTGATACCATGTGTGAATTTTCAATAAGGGGAATATGTGTTTGAGCATGTGGTAGCTAATATGGGACAAACCCAGAGGACAAATGAATCAATTCTAACTCAGACAAGAGCTAAGAAAAGGATGTTGGAGGATAACTTGGGTCAACCTAAGGATTATACATCACCTCTTCAAACTAGTCAGTAATCCACTTCTTCAAATGAAACTGTTAAATTTCCTAAAAATCAACAAGTGACCCAATCCCATGGATATCAGTAGAAGTCCCCTTTTATTCCTCATGTTACTCAAACATAGATTGATGCCTCCATTTCCAAAGGTTAGTCCAAAGGTACTAGTATTCCTTTTAATATTGTGGATCATTTAAAGAATGCTAATGTAATGATATCCATGTATGATGCTTTATCTATCCCTGGGTAAAAGGAGACTCTCCATCAAGAGCTCTCTAAAATTTCCTAGGTAGAAGAAATGGTTGATAATGGGGGCCACATTGGTTTCACCCTTAGGTTAAAAGTACTATTTTTATGCAAGATTCTAATTCAATTTCACCTCAAATATAGTTGAATATGAAGCTCTTTTGCATGGTTTGCAAAAATCAAGGAAGAGCGGTATCCAACTCCTCAAAGTCAAGGGTGACAATGAACTTATAATGAAGCAAGTGAGAGGACTAAGTGTAGTAAATATTCACCATCTAAAATCCTATAAGCACCAATTATGGGACCTCATGGAGGATTTCTTGGCATTTGATATCCAATCCATACTATCACACATATAGGCTTGTTGCCATTGGTGCCTAGTATGAGATAATAGGAGTCAAAGGCAACCAAGGCCAAGATAAGGTCAAGATTATATATAGACCAACTATACTTGATGTTAGGTTGTGGAGCTAAAAGCTTCACTGATGCAGACATGGAGGAGGTTGCAGAAGAGTTGCAGTGTGTCACAGACACCGGCGTCGGTCAGGACAACCGACGACGGCAGGAAGGAGACAGAAGGCAACCGATGTCAGTCATCTATCGGCTGGCATCGGCACCCCCAGGCAGACAGGGACCGACATCGGTTGCCTGTGTGGTTTGAGCTACGATTATATTATGGGCAGTTGGGTGACGAACCAAGTGTTTGCATGTTTAGAGCTATTTTTAGACTGAGAGCTGTGGATTTAATTATTGTATTATTTGTCTAATTATTGTTTGGATGAGATCTATATATGGACTCATGATTGTATTGTAAAAGTGTGCTAGAAAGCCATAGAGCTTTTAGAGAGAGATAGTGTAGCTCCTCCTAGTTCCAAAGGGGTGCTGAGTGTGTATGATCAGGGAGAGTTGCAAGGTCTGCAAGGTCAAGGAGTTGATCCACCAGGGTACTGGTTGAAGAATCATAAGGACTTGGTGAGGCAAGGACAAGGGTTCTTCAGGGGTGTAGAGATATCTACATTAGTGAGTAAGGTCTAAGTGATTTACAGGTAGCAGTAGAGAGCAGGGAGATCTACTTGGAGTACGGTTGTGTACTTGGTGAACTGGCAGCGTGTTACTAACTGGTTGGATAGGTGAACATCAATTCTATATTGGAGTTGATTGTTGGGACTCAGAGAGAGAGGGAAGAAGGTCTTGAGGCGTGGTGAACCTTTGAGGTGGAGGAAGAAGTGGCATCTTCCTTATTGTATATTCTTCTAAGTGATTATTAATACAATTGTGTATTGTCTCTCATATTCCTGTGTTGTTTCATATTTCTAGTTACTTATTTATTCTGGTATAATTTCGTGTTTAGTTGCTAATACAAGAAGTAATCATATGTGCTCTAATTGGTAGAGCAAGATCCTGACTCATTAGGGATCAGAGCATGTTTATTGTTCTAGGTTTCCCTGACATGTGATATCAGAGCTTTTTGTTGGGTTACTAATAGGTGGTTTCAGATCTGGTAGTGTTTGTTGATTACAAGTTACTCACAGGGGTTTCTGATTGAGTGGGAGTATAGCAATGGCAAAAGGAAGTAAGCTACGAATGGAGAAACTGAATAGCACGAATGGTCTGATTGATGGAAAGAAACAGCAGGGAAAAGGATATTGTTGGTTGGTAGCAGATCAGCATGAAGGAACTGAAGATGCAGATGTTGTAGGTGTTGTTACATAGGATGCTTTGGGAGGTTTCTTGGATAAAGTTGAATCTTGGATAACAGATTATGTTGCCTCTTTCCATGCAGCCCCAAGGAGAGGAGCTGGTGAGCCTTGCCAAAGAATTGGCAAAGGGGAAGTGAAGCTAAAATTGTAGATGGATGTCACACAGTGGTTGAAGGAAGTCATGCAGGTACCAGTCTTGGAGATGAGTCTAATTTCTTCAGAAAATTTTGGTGATGGGAGATGTACTGTAACTCTCACAGTGGATATACTTGAATTAGATGGTGGTAAGAAAGTAGGTATCCTTTATCTATCTACTTATATTACTGATTCACCTTCTGTTACAGAGATGTGGCTTTGTAGGCTTGGTTACATATGTAGAAGGAGAATGTAGGTTCTGAAGTGGAAGACAGATGTTTTTGACAAGCTAAAGAACTGGAAAGCCTTGGTGTTCATGGAGGAGATGATGAATAGAGATCAAGTGAGGGAACTAAATTATTCTAAGCAGAGCAGGGTTGATTTGATTAGGATTTTGATCTATGGAGAGCTCACAGGTAAAAAGTTATCACTCACAGACAAACACAGGTACTGGCATTGGTCAGACAGTAACTGACATCGACAACGGGAAGACCGACGTCGATCATGAAGGAACTGATGTCGGTAGAAAGGATATCGGCGTCAGCCATAAAGATGATGTCGGCAGTTAGGGTCAGTGCAGGGAACCGACATTGGTCGAGATCAGACTGGGAGATGGCCAGGATCGGTCACTGGAACGGATATTGGGCGGACAACAAGCTGTTAACAAGTCTCAAATGCTCATGTCGAGGTCAGAAAGGGTAAGTGAACCTCATATTCATTGTTCACCTTCTTTATATTGCTTACTGATGGTCGAGAACTAGGAAGATGTGAAGAGGCAATACAGGTAGAATCCAAATACAGTGGGAGCTTGGCATGGATGAGGAGTGTGAGTCCTTGGAGAAGAACCAAACAGGTATTTGTTGGTAGAGCTATCAGCTAGAAGAAAGCACTAAGAGATGGATGGATTCCCATTTTAAAGAAGAGAGTGGATGGATACAAGAGACAGAAGGCCAAGGTATATGGTCTTGAAGAAGCTGCAGGACAGTGGTACAGGTTTTGACAGGTGGATGACTAAGCATGGCTTCAGTCAATGTCAGTGTAACTATTGTGTTTTTTTTATTCTTACCAGGTGGATGATGAGTTGCGACATTATCCAGTTACTATATGTGGATGGTTTGCTAGCAAGTTTTGTACATATAGGGATTTGCTGAGCTAAAAGGTAAGGTTAGTTCAGAGGTGTGTCATGGAGAATTTGGAGCAGTGAAATTCTTTGGCATAAGAGTCATGGAGATTTTATCTCTAGTGGGAGCTGATGTGAAGACAGTGTTGGTGGAGTTCATGATGTAGGATGTAGAATCAGAAACCACACCAATGGCTAGACAGTTCAAGCTTAGCTTGAAACAGGGTTCAAAATCACATAAGGTCTATTGTAGACCTGAATTTTCCTAATCAGTGGGGGTTGTCAAAAAGTATGGAGCCAATTTGGGGAAGGAGTACTGGAGGGTAGTTCAGTGAGACTAGCAGCAGGGATTCTTGTTATGCAGGGTCAAGTTCTTCACTACATGGACGTGTAGGTTCGGATGTGGCAGGTTACTTGAATGACAGGTATAGCATCACAGTTGTGTGGTGGTTGGTCTTTAGGATTGATCTTGAAGAGGGATACAAACCAAAAAATAGATTAGATGGGCTACATATACAGGTATAGGTGTAGCTATTTATCTCCAAGTGGGAGATTGTTAGGTTGTGGAGCTAAAAACTTCACTGATGCAGACATGGAGGAGGTTGCAGAAGAGTTGCGGTGTGTCACAGACACCAGCGTCGGTCAGGACAACTGATGACGATAGGAAGGAGATAGAAGGCAACTGACGTCAGTCATCTATCAGCTGGCGTCGGCACCCCCAGGCAGACAGGGACTGACGTCGGTCACCTGTGTGGTTCAAGCTGCAAGTATATTACAGGCAGTTGGGTGACGAACCAAGTGTTTGCATGTTTAGAGCTATTTTTAGACTGAGAGCTACGGATTTGATTATTGTATTATTTATCTAATTATTGTTTGGATGAGATCTATATATGGACTCATGATTTTATTGTAAAAGTGTGCTAGAAAGCCATAGAGCTTTTAGAGAGAGCTAGTGTAGCTCCTCCTAGTTCCAAAGGGGTGCTGAGTGTGTATGATCAGGGAGAGTTGCAAGGTCTGCAAGGTCAAGGAGCTGATCCACCGGGGTACTGGTTGAAGAATCATAAGGACTTGGTGAGGCAAGGACAAGGGTTTTTCAGGGGTGTAGAGATATCTACATTAGTGAGTAAGGTCTAAGTGATTTGCAGGTAGCAGCAGAGAGCAGGGAGATCTACTTGGAGTATAGTTGTGTACTTGGTGAACTGGCAGCGTGTTACTGACTGGTTGGATAGGTGAACATCAATTCTATATTGGAGTTGATTGTTGGGACAGAGAGAGAGAGGGAAGAAGCTCTTGAGGCGTGGCGAACCTTTGAGGTGGAGGAAGAAGTGGCATCTTCCTTATTGTATATTCTTCTGAGTGATTATTAATACAATTGTGTATTGTCTCTCATATTCCTGTGTTGTTTCATATTTCTAGTTACTTATTGATTTTGGTATAATTCCATGTTTAGTTGCTAATACAAGAAGTAATCATATGTGCTCTAATTGGTAGAGCAAGATCCTGACTCAGTAGGGATCAGAGCATGTTTATTGTTCTAGGTTTCCCTGACACTTGACAATGAGGTGAGTTGAAAAGTCTTTGAAAATAATGATTAAATCATATGTTTTTTAATGTAAGAGGCCGAGTTATACCATAGGAACCAAGACAATCTCCATAATCAATATGATGATCAAATAATACAACTGAGATCAAAAAAGCTTCTCAAAGGACTTATGACATTGGAGAGTATATTAAATGAAAATAACCAAGTAAGAAAGAGGAAGACATGCATAAGAGGAACACTATAAAAGGGTATAAATCTTTAAGGGCAAGTTGTTGAACTTGGAAAAGGTCAATATAATAGATGAAAGAGTTTCATTCATTGCATTATGTCAAGAATTTTTTGATATTTTTTCTTGGGAGTACAAAGACTTGAAAGGGTTTGACCCCAAGCTTGCACATCACACCATTGAATTAGAAAGTAATTCCAAGCCAGTTAGGTAGAAATAGAGGCCTATCAACCCAAGAGTCAAGGATCTCATGAGAAGATAACTCTATAAATTAATCAAATCCAGGATAATATTTATAATTAAACATTCCTCTTGGGTGGTAAACCTTGTGCCAATGATAAAAATAATGGAGAGATTAGATTATGTGTTGACTTCAGGGACCTCAATAAGGTGTCCCTAAAGGACCATTACCCACTACCCTCCTTGGATCAAATTTTGTAAAAGGTGGCAAGTTCTCAAAGGTTCTCATTGCTTGATGGTTATTCTGGATATAATCAGATCATGGTAAAGGAAGAAGATACACATAAGACTACCTTCACTAGGAAATGTGGTACCTATGCATATTGTAAAATTCCTTTTGGACTCTCTAATGTTAGAGCCACCTTCCAAAGAGAAATGGATGTTGCTTTTCATGGTCTTTTGATTGATATGGTTTTAGTTTACTTTGATGATATAACAATTTTCTCAAAGAATCCTAATGATCATCTAACACATTTGAGAACTAATTTTGATAGATACAGATAGTTTTGGGTTTCTTTAAATCCAAAAAAATGCATTTTCTTGGTGCATAAGGGAAGAATTTTAGGACATGTGGTGTCTAAAGCTAGACTATCGATTGATCCATAAAGGATAGAGGAAATCCTTGCTCTATCACTACCCAAACACAAGAAAGGGTTGCAGATCTTCTTAGTCAAGATCGACTTCATCAGAAGGTTCATTCTAGGCTTTGTAGAGATGGTCAAGCCACTCACTCATATTCTGAGAAAAGGCAAAGAATTCACATGAATAAGAGAAGGGAAGAAGAGATTTGAGGCCATTAAGGAGGCCATATCTCATGCCCCCACACTTTTAAATCTAAATTTCAATAAGGAGTTCTATCTGTATGCTTTTTCCACATTAGATGTAGTTTCAGCCATGCTCATGAAACAAAATGATCAAGGTATAGAGTAACCCATTAATTTATTTAGACAATCTTTGGAAGGTTATGAAGAAATATATAGATTTTTTGAAAAGCATGTGCTTGTTGTTGTTATAAGTTTGAAGAAATTTAGGCATCTAGTTTCAAACAGTAAGATCATACTAATGGTGGGTCACCTAAGTGTGAAAGATTTTATCCTCAATAGAAATTTTAAAAAAAAGAGAGTGGGATGGGTCATGAAGTGTATGGAATATGACATTGCAGTCAGGGTCACGAAGCTAGTACGAGGAAAAGGATTATGTGAACATCTTGTTAACGATGTGAGAGAATAAAAAGAGACAATCTTGGTAATCCAAGACACTCAATAGGAAGATGAGGACACTCTCCCATACATCTAGACGCAGAACATTACAAGATTTCTCCAAATGGGAGAGTGTCCAATTGGTTTCAATACATCACAAATAAGACACTTCAGGTTGCAATTAGTTCTATACATTTTGATTAATGGAGTGTTGTCCAAAAGGGACATTGGAGGTATGCTCTTAAGATGTGTCGAAACTAACCAATTTGATAAGCTTCTTCAAAAATTACATGACAATCCTCAAGGATGCCATTTTACATCTAGAACCATAGCTATAAAAATCATCAGATCTAGTTACTTTTGGCCCAATTTATTTAGATATGCACATGCATGGGTGAGGGAGTGTTCAAAATGTGTCATTTTTATGGGGAAACAGAAGCTAGCCATTATGCCACTAAAGCCTATTCAAGTTGAGTAACCATTCATGCAATCAGAATTAGATTTCATTGGCATGATTAATCCTCCATCTAGTGTTGGCCATAAGTGGGTCTTGATAGCCACAAACTACTTCACCAAGTAGGTGGAATCAGTCCCCTTAAAGGAAGCAAATGAGAACTCTATTTTGAGTTCTATGAAAACCTAGTCACCCATTTTGGGGCACCTTCCACCATAATATTAGATAATGCTTTGGAATTTAGAATCAAAAAATTTTATGAGTGGGATCTTGTGTAGGGTATATATTTTATATCTTCATCTACTTATTATCCATAGGGTAATGGACTAGATGAGTCCACCAATAAAACCCTGATTTGGATCATTAAGAGAACAATGGAAGATAATCAAAGATCCTGGCAGAAAAAATTGAAGACTATCTTATGTGTTAATAGGGTCAACCCCAAAAATGAAATTAGTAAATCCCCTTATCTCTTATTCTAAGGAAGAGAAGCAAGGATGCCCGTTTCATTGAAGCTTCTAGCTTTAGAACTTGCACACCAACTAGAGCTTCTAGAAAGTGATGCAATGGAGGTCAAGATGAATGAACTAAGAGAGCTAGAGGAAATAAGGGATGATGCCATGCATGTCATGTAGTCTAACAAAAAATAGGTCAAGATGAATTTTGATAAAATATCTTCATCAAAGACATTCTAGCAAGGTGACATGGTCCTCAAATGGGATAAGGACCATGCAAAACTAGGAAAACACTCCAAGTTCAACAGTCTTTAGAGTGGACCCTATGTCATCATAGTCTACAAAGAGAGAAATGATTTTGAAATTTAAAAATTAAATGGATAGTACCTCCCCATCCCTATCAATGGGATGTATCTCAAGTTATTCTATTAGTCCCATATCTTGCATCTGGTATATAAGTAGATAAATCTGTTGTTTTCCTCCAAGTACTTTTACACATTACTATTGTTAGTCATCTTATTCATAGTTTAGTTTATTATTTTTTATTTTTTTGCTTCATCATTGTTTTCCCTCCTCATTACTCCATGAAGTGTTTCCATAGGTTAATAAAATTCCATTTTTAAGTAACCTTTCATTGAATAAGCTTGATCAATGATTCCATGACCAGCAGGTTGGTCAAGCCCACTGTCACCAGAATTATCGGCCATTTTGGCCCACATATCAATATTATACCTAGTTTGAAAAGATGATCAGGCTCAACATTTCAAATGAAGGTATCAAAGTAGGTTTTCATGGTATCAAGTAATTGTAGGAATAGATCTAGAAAAAGCCTAAGTTTGCACTTTTCTAACTTTTGGCTAAGTATAGTACCTAATTTCCTTTGGAGGAAGTGTTCCACATAAGGCCCATGATAAATGTACAAGGATTAATTATTTAAGGAGTTTTGCCCCACTTCATTTGGCTAAGTGTTGAAATTATTTTAAGAGTTATATTTTGGGTTTTTTGTTTAAGTATTAGGAATTGTTTTGGACATTTTGTCTAAAATAATTTCCTTGAAGGGTCATTTATTCGAAGAGGGTCATTTTAAAAAGTTTTGAAGGGTAATTTTTAAGCCAAATACCCAAAGCACTTTTCCCAAAGGATATTTATTTGAGAAAATGGACCTTTACAAAAGTCCCAAAGGATACCTTTCTCGATCAAGTGTCCTAAGCAATTTCCTTCAAGGGTACTTTTCTCAGAGAAATGGTCCAATGCAAAAAGTATGAAGGGTCAGTTACTTAGGGAAGTGGTTTGATGCAGCTTTCTTGAAGGATCTTTTCTTGGGAAAATGGGTCAGTTCAAAGTTTTGAAGGGTCTTTTCTCAAGTAAAGCACCCTACACACTTTTTTTGAAGGGTAGTTTCTCAAAAAAAGGGTCCAACATAGGAGTTTTGAAGGGAATTTATAAAGGGATGAAAGGCCATTCTAAGGATAAAATTCATTCAAGAAAATTGTTCAAGACTTTTTCTTGAAGGAAAATTTATTTTGGAGCTTTTGTCCCAAATAAAAATACTAAGGAAGAATTCTTTCAGACATTTTGTCTAAAAGAATTATTCAGAGTAAAGTATCTTATACACTTATTTCAAAGGGTAATTTTCTTCAAAAAAATGGTCCAGTGCAAATTTTTTTAAGGATATGTCTCTCAAGGAAATGATACACTTCAAGGTTTCCAAATGGTATTTTCTTTCTAAAAAGGCACTTTTCAAAACTCTGAATTAACATTTTCTCAGTAAATTGTCCTACACATTTTCTTTGAACAATCTTTTTGCACTGAGGTAGATCAAGTCAATGTTCCAAAGGGAACTTTCAGAGGGTAAAGGACCAAAACATGGATTCTTGTAGACATTTTTCTGAGATGAAGATCCTAAGATAATTTCTCAAAGGCAAAGACAAAGCAAGAAATTTTATTCAGAGAAAGTGTTCCACACAAAGCCCATAGAATTGTCCAAAAAAAGGTCTGAAATAAATATCCCTTAAAATTTATAATATAGACAATCTCACAAACATCAAATTCAAGCTCCATGAAATAGTCATTTGCATTCAAAGAACTAACAAAGGGCCCTTGACTAAACACAAGCTTGATAAGTGTTCAAATCTTGGGATCCCAAATCAAATCCAATGACAAGCAACAATTGGTAGGTTGATGGGTCAAAATCATGATGCATGTTTAATCATAGATTTTAGATCAATAATGCACAAGTAGTTCAAAGATTAAACAAATCTCAAGAGTAAAGGTATGATGGATAAGTGGCATAAGAGTGTGAGTCTGGATGAAGGATTGAAAAATCATGTTCATTCACCCTGGGTAGATCTGACGATGAGAGTCAAGGATTTGAGTCAATTTTTGGTGACCAATTAGAGCAAAGGAGAGCCCAAAATGACTTAGACAAAGATTGAAGAGTTGATTTTTGACTAAGGCAAGCAAGCATGGTAGAGCCAAGCTCAAGCATGTTTTAGTTAAGGCCAAGAGTGGATATTTTGGGATCAAATGGTGCCATTAAGACTCTACAAGGATAAAATTGGTCTTTTTAGACCTAATATAGATCAGGGTGGGTTATTAGTTGTTTATACTATATAGACTTGTCCAGGTGGATGTACCAACTATAAGAAAACTAATAATTTAAATTGGTTTTCAATCTATAATAGGCCCAGGTTCACATTTCAAAGTAGAGGTAGATATATGTATTTAATGGATGAGCATCTTAAGCCATACTCTTGATAAATAGCTTCCCAAAATAGACTTAATCATGTCCCATGGGTAGGAGGAATCTATCCTTGCAATCTTAGTGGCATTAATGTAATTAGGAGCTCAAGGAGGCTATATAAATCTTGGTCATTATGACCCCGTATCCACTCTCCCATGTAAGGTTCTCCTTTTTTTCTCATCCCTTTATGTTGTATATACAGGATTTTGAGCATTAAAATGCATCCCTCAGGATGGTATGACTAGACTCTACCAAAATTATATTTTATACCTCTTGGAGTAGTGAATAGAATATTTTACAATCATTCTACTAATCTATATTTAGTGTTTTTTGTTTGTTTAATATGCAACTATGAATGTTATCTTCCTTATGTATGTCAAAACTCAACCTAAATTCTAGAAATCTTCTTTGTAGGTCATATAGTGTGTCTTATCATTGATATCACAAAGATATGGTGGACAACTGAGCTTAATTGTCTTTAACCAGACCTTTTTTTCATTATTCCCTAGTCTAAGTGTATCAAATACACCTCTATATGAAATACTATTGCATAGAAGCATAGTAAGCATTGCATTATCTTATTTCATAATTCATTAGTGTGTTAAAGAGTCCAAGCTTATAAGTGGGTTTGATAAATTCTTAGTGTATCACCACAGCTTAGGATAGATTTTACTTTATACAAACTTCTTGTCCCTTTTCATCCCAACCAATTCTTAGGTTTTACAGATAAAGCTCCAAATCCTAAAAATTTGAGGAGCTAACCTCATAAAAACTTTTAGAGGTCTAGTCTAGATATAGGAAACCCATAGCCTTAGACCATTCCCAAGTTAGTCTAGGTATGGGTCAGAATTGAACAAACCTAACCCCTATTAGGGTGCTACTTGGATAGCTAACAACTACATTGAACAATTCCTATGCTACTACCCAATAATTTTCACCCCTATTGCAAATGGTATTAGCTTGGCTAATATAGTTTAATGAGCATAACAATTTTACTCTCAACCTTAATAAATACCTTTAGCCCAATTTTTTACTTTTCATCACCTACCCAATTTTTGTCTTATTTCTAGATTTTTTATTGTGCCTATTGGAGTAAATTATGTTACACAGATAATACTCATGTTTCCATGAACATTCCAAGACATAGACTTCCTAATCTAGTTCATTTTATGCAAAAAAGATAAAATTGATAATCAATGAATTACATACGTGTATAACTCTAGTCTTAGCAACAATGTGTCCTCCATCATATCTTCCTCTCTGTTCATGAGCTATAGTCTCTTAGTTTAAAAAAAATACAGTTAGAGCTTTGGTTGTCCAAAAATAAAAACTATGAAAATTAATAGTTTTTACCCCTTTCTAGTAAAGTTTTCAAAATTTTAGCCTTTAGTTAATTATTGATAGATTTTATTTTTAACCCATATCTTTTTTTCCATAGGACCTTTTTAGGTGATAATAGAATATTTCTACATAAATTCAGAAATTTATATCATTTTTCAAATCTACCTCTTTTTTATACATATAACACCTTTCATCACTTGCTACAAACAACATTTTTTATGGTCAACATGGTAATTGAAGGCACATATTTTCATTTTATTTTATTTCAATTATTTTTGCATTTTATTTCAATTAGCTAAAATATTATGTTTTTACATTCTTTCTTGAAGCACTATCCCATGTTACACTATTGTGACATGTGATGATCTTCAAGTGGGGAATATGTATACAAATAAATTTTTTCACTTTATTATTTATTATTTCTTTCTCTTACAATGACTTGTTGAGTATCAATCTCCCTAATTGCATGCCTTAAAGAGGGCACTAGGAAAGTTGTGGGTAGGCTTGTGGTGATTTTTGAGAGATGTTGTTATCTATTCCATGATTATATTATTCCTAGTATGAATCTATCTTCTTCAGATTATATTTTCCATTTACCTCATTCCATCCTATCCTCATGCAATTGTATCAATTTCTCCATATCCTAAGGCATCATCTAGGCCAGTACCATTTGTTTAGTTTCATTCTCATTTATGTATTATATCATCCATCTCAATGTAGTTCTAAGCTTATTTTCTAACATTTGTATTATATCTATTTCGTTGATATTATTCTTTTTCAACTGACATATTTTAATTATATCAATCTAGATGATATTATTGGCTTAAAGTTTAGGATTATTTTAGTTATTGGATCAATATATATAGGGGTCATATTTCATTCCAAACATATCCTATACAGTCCATTTTCTCTTCTTTCACTCACACTTCTACCATAAGTAATATTTGGAAGAATTAGTGATCTATAATTTTTTCTTGAAGGAAGTTTGTCTTATGGTAGTATTTGAAGTTCATTAGGAGTTTAACCAAGAAGGTGTCATATTATTTAGAGTCCACAACTAAATATATCTAGGTCTTCTTCTTGTATTTGAATTCTTCATCTCAAACATCTCTTGCAAGGCTCTATTTGAGCCAACGGGGAGATTGAGGCTTGATAGGTCCACATCAAGTTAAGAATTTCTAATACTATAGTATTTCTTATATTTACTTAGTGGTTATATGTTTTTTTTTCTTTGTAAATGAATGTGTGTCTATCCATGTCTAAGTTCTCTATACAACTAATATTGGTGTGGCTATATATGATTTCTTGGATATTACATATTCTATGTTAGGTTGCCTAAACCCCTATTTGTTGACCATGGCACGTTACCTTCTATTACCATTCTAACCCTTTCCCTTTAATTGATTTTACTTTACTTTCATAACTACTTAGATTGATTATTTACAATAATTTACTTTCATAGAGGTCTAGTAAGACATATTTCCTTGTGTCTTATGCTTAAGATTTGGACCCTTTCCTCTTGGAATTTATGACATAGGAAACACTTATCCAATTTGAATACCTTCCGCCATGTATTTCATTGGTAATTACCCAAATCAATTAAGTATCATGGGCTCTATTTGATCACCCTTCTCCAAGTCTGAATCTATTGAGATATGATAGTTCCACGCTAATTCTAGCTCATGCATACAAATAATGAATCAAAGGTGGATTATTAAGATATATTTTGAATACTTTTGAAACTGTGGTTAGGGAGAATATGGATATGGTATGGGAAATAAGGGATCTTATATTTATTTATAGTACAATCTCAATGTAATTAAGTTTTTGAATTAATATTTAGAAAAGCTAAGAGATAGAGTACATGATAATAACATGGAAAAAAATGATAAATTAAATACTTTATCCCAAGTGAGATGCTTTTGGAAGAGGTGTATTTGGTTGAAAATAAATATCATGGTTCATAGAGATAAATTTCCTTATAAAGAGAACTATAAGGAACTACAAGATTTGATGGATCAAGAATGTGTTATTGATGTCTCCTAATCTTGCACCCTAGAAGATAATGTTTGATCCTCTTCTATATTTGGGAAATGTTGGAACATTTATAGGCATGTGGGTATGCTTATAAAGGAAATGAACCTCTAAATTTAAAGGAGTTATATGCCTAAATATATCTCTACAAAAAAACCTCTATCTAAACCAGTTTGATCTAAAGGAAAAGAGTTAGAAATTGCTCAAAAGGAAACCTACTCTAGGACTGGTGATGCCCTAATTATCTTCCACATGAATGTCATATTCTAATGCAAAATACAACAAAATGCACAAACCATTTTCAAGCTCTAAAGGGTTCTAACACAAGTATTTTAGTACAGAGGTGAGATGGGTAAAATGACAAAAGGAAAATGAGTTGAAAGGTAAACTTTGCAAATTTTAAAAATAGTTATAGACTTACAATAATTGAACACACTCTATATGACCTATTAGACTAATAAATTTTGCTTAGGCATGAAGGATAAAGGATAGAAACATGGAAAATAATCACTTACTATCACTATATGTCTCACACATTCAGATAATTGTCTAAAAACTTGAAATAAATATACTTGTACTAATTATTAAAGGAAAAAACTAACATCAATCCATGAAGGCTTTGCCATACACTATGTGAGTGTTTTTTACACTAGCCTAAGGTCTATATATATAGAAGAAAGGAAGTGAGAGGAGGAGGCCTTTAATGCCAAAAAGAGGAATCAATCCATTAGGAGTCTCCATCTTTAGCTGCAACTGTCTTTGAAAATGATGCTCCTTTGGGCCATTCGATTGATCCATGCCACTTCAAGTGTTTACAAAACTAGCTTGCTCTCTCAAATATGATTTCCCAATGTTTGCATTATCAGAAACAAGATATTTTCAAGCTAAGTAATGGCATCAATCAGTTATGCAAATGAGAGTTCACTTGTTGGAGATTTGTCATGATGCTAATAGAATCTCACTGGGATGCTGAGGTGTGCAACAGCATAGGGAAGTGTCACTTTCATTCTGTTAGCCTTGGAGAGGCATCTATTGGATTTTACATGTACAACTGATTGTTCCACTGATTGGCCATTAAAAAATGACTTGGATCATGACCTAATCAATGGTGAAATGAACCCTCTGATATACTTTGGTGGATGAAGAATGTGAGTTGTTAGATCTTTGACCATTTAAATGAGGACCATTGATCGACCTGAGACCCACTTGTTTAAACACAAATGGCTAACTCATCACCTTGAATTTGATGTCCATATAATTATCATTTTACTGGGGCTATTCCCACAGAGTTTTTGCTCAAACTTTTGCTTCAGAATTTTCCCTGAATAATTTTCTCATAGACCCTTTTCTTCAAAAGAAATAACCTTTCAGCCCCCCTCTTAAACTTTTAATTGGACTATTCCTTTGATAGACCTACCCTTAAAAACTTTGAAAAGTTCCCTTTGAAAGCCTCAAGCATGCCCTTTGACAATCTTGAAATGTCCCTTTGAAAAGCTGCAACTAAACACTTTCTCGAGAAAATATCCTTTGGAATTTTTGCAAGTATCCCTTCAGGATTTTGCAAAGGACCTTTTAGGATTTTTGAGAGAGCACCAATTCCTTGAGAAAAATGTAAGATCCAATTCTTTTAGAAAGATTGTTTTAAATAAAATGTTTGAAATAATTCCTTTAGAAAAATGTAAAGGACCAATTCTTGAGAAAAAACCCTTCAAAAAGATTGAAAATGTCCCTTCACAAGATAAAGAAGCATACCTTGTCTTGAAAAGTATCCCTTCAGACTTTTTGAGAGAGCACCAATTCTTTCAGAAAAATGTAAGAGCCAATTCTTTCAAAAATATTATTTTAGACAAAATGTCTAAAATAATTCCTTTGGAAAAATTCAAAGGACCAATTCCTGAAAAAAGACCCTTCAGAAAGATTGAAAATGTCCCTTCAAAAAAGTTGCAAAGGACATTTTTCTCTTAGAAATATTGAAGATGTCTTTCAAAAAGCTTGAAATATACCCTTCAGAATTTTTACAAAGGACACTTCCATGAGAAAATACCCTTCAAAATTTTGTAAGTGACCCTTTAGAAATCTTGAAATGGACCAATTCCTCCAAACTTTTTGTTTCGGATAAAAAGTCTAAAACAATTCCTTTGAGACTTGGACAAAAAACCTGAAGCAAAACCTTGTCGAAATAAATAACACTTGAGACAAAAAACCCAAATAACACTTGTAAAATGACCAAACAAAGGCTTCCATAGGAAATAACACTTGACACTTATTTTGGGGATAAACAAATAAGGATGTTGCACTTAGCCAAACTGAAAGATTCAGAATTTTGGTGTGAAAATTGACTAACATTTTTGGTGACTCTAAGGGGAGGCATACCTACTATGCCTAAGCCCAGTTGCCTAAATCCTTCCATTAGGCATGGATTCACACATACAAGCATTCAAAAAATTACTTAAATAGAACTTTTGATTAAAAACATAAGCTGGTTGATTCACACGTAAAAAGGCAGAGATGCACACCAAACAAAAAGAAGGAAACACAACAACAAACCAAAAGAAACACACACCTAAACTTATATTTAAAAAATAGACTTATAAAGACTAATAATAAAACTTCAAATGTATCCCATTCACAGGGATAGGTAATTCTTCTCGATTCATCTTGGTCAACTGAAAGGAGTTGCTTTTCTTGCAATTGTTAATGATGTAAGGGCCACTCCACAAAGTGTCAAATTTTATGTCTTCTCAATTTTTCTCTATCCTCATCCCATTTTAGGACCAAGTCACCTTCCTTGAACACTCTTACACTTAGTATTTTTTTAAAGGACTTCTTCATGAGTACTTGGTGGTGTTCCATGGCCTTTTGTGCATTGTCTCTTATTCTTTTAGCTGCATTAGTTCTATCAATTTGAATTCTATTAGAGTATTTTCAAGTAGTTCTAACTACTGTGAAAGTTCTAGAGCAGGGATTTATTGAGATATGGATAGCCTAGCCTCTCTCCCATAAACAAGCACAAAGGGAGAATTACCAATTGATCTCTTAGGAGTAATCCTATCAGCCCATAAGGGTATCTTTAACTTGTTGTGCCATGCTCTTTGATTTTTCTCCAATGTCCTCTTAATGATATTGATGAGATTCTTGTTAGTAGATTTAGCCAACCCATTACCTTTAGGGTAATAGTTGGATGAGGTACTCAAGTAAACTCCATTCCTATTTTCCCAATCAAAATTTTTAGCACTTATGAAAGCAAGTGCATTATCAAAAATGATAACATGGGTAACTCCAAACCTTGTTCTAAGGCTCTTATAGAACTCCAAGATAGCATTTTCACTTGCCTCCTTTAATGCAACAACCTCTACCTACCTTGTGAAGTAGTTAGTAGTAGTGAATATCCATTTTTATCCAACACTTAATGGAGGGTTGAACACACCAATGAAATCAAGACCCATTGCATGAAAGGCTGGTCTACTTAGATAGGATTCAATGGAAGGGATGCAAGTTTCTATTTTCCTACAAAGAAGGCACATTGAGGACACTTTTTAGTCTAGTGGTAACAGTCCTTAAAAATACTATGCTAATAGTAACCAACACTCATTATCTTTGCAATTGTTGTCTTAGGAGAGAAATTACCTCCATCTATACCATTGTGAAACTTTTCTAGTAGCATATCAAACTGATCACTATTAACACACCTCAACAACACACCATTCACATCTTTCCTAAAGAGAACACCATCTACAAGATAGTAGGGAATAATCTATAATATAAAATACCTCCTTTGAGACTTGTTCAAGCCATTGGGGCACTCACTATTTTTAAGAAAACTAATGATGGATTCTGTCCAACTTTGAACTTCTATGTGATCAGCTGGTTGGGGTTAAACCTGGTTGATTAAGAATTTCTCATTTAGCTCTTGAAAATCTAAAGCTAAATGCTCACATAACCCTTTTCCTATTACCAAGCTTGTCTCCTTAATATCCACGTCATACTCCATCACCTTTGTAACCCACCCAGCTCTCTTTTCATTAAGGTCTTTTCTTAGGAGTGTTAGGGTGTGGAGCTAAAAACTTCACCAAGGAGCATTCATTATCAGGTTCGGGTCTACACAGACACCAGCGTCGGTCAGGAGCGACCGACGTCGGTCATAGGCAATTGCAGAGACGCCGACGTCGGCAGAGAATCGGCCGACGGCGGTCACAGACAAGCAGCAGGAACCGACATCGGTTACCTGCGTGTCCAGAAAGTTATTTCCATGGACAGAAGTGAGTGTTTGCATGATAAGTTTGAGTTGTATACTCAAGCTTGCGTCTCTATTATTAGCATTACTATTTTTAGAGCCCTTGTTTAAGTGGTTTAACTATTTGTTGGAAGTACATGCTCAAGTCTCCTAATTATATATGAAGAATTAGATCTTCCTAGCTTTGTAGTAGTTGAATTGTAGAAGAATTCATTTGTGTGTTGAAGAACAGTACAGAATTGAATCAATCCAGGTCTGTTGGAATTGGTTATTCTTGAGAGAGATAGCTCTTGAGGAATAGAGATCTATTGAGAGATCTATACATCTAGGAGAGGTGTGGAAGAAAGAAGCTTTCTTCAATTGTATTCTTTTTGTAAAGAGTTTGTTAATACAAGTTTTCAGGGTGTTTTCTTGTATCTCTTGTTCTTGCTATTATCATTCTAATTACTTGTCAATCTGATTTAATTCCACATTTATTGCTATCACAATTGTAATCTATTGTTGGTTTGATCCCCCAACAAGTGGTATCAGAGCCTTGGTTACAGGTTCAGAGCTTGATAATCGGTATCAAAGTTCAGGTTCACTAATAGGTAGTTCAGATCTGTGTAGTGTGTATTGATTACAGGTTCTCACAGGAGTTTTTGCAGGGATTTTTGTTTGAGTGGGAGAAGCAATGGCAGATGAAAGTAAATTGAGAATGGAAAAGTTCAATGGCAAAAATTACCAACACTGGAGAATGCAAATAGAGGACTATCTGTATCAGAAAGATCTCTACTTACCGTTAGGAGGTATTGCAAAGAAGCCCAAAGACATGGAGGATGAAGAATGGGAAGTTCTTGATAGAAAGGCTCTGGGTTCTATAAGACTGAGTCTAGCATCCACTGTGATATCCAATTTATCACAGGCAAAGTCTACGGTAGAGTTGATGACTACGTTAGCAAATTTGTATGAAAAACCCTCAGCTTCCAATAAGGTATATCTTATGAAGCAGTTATTTAATTTGCATATGAATGAAGGTGGATCTATTTCTACTCATCTGAATGATTTCAATGGTATTGTGAATCAATTAAGTTTAGTGAATATAGTGTTTGATGATGAGATAAAAGCTCTTTTGATATTATGTTCTTTGCCTGAAAGCTGGCATGGCTTAGTAATGGCAGTAAGTAATACTGCATCTGCATCAAATATTTTGAAAGTAGAGGATATTGTTAGTGTTATCTTGAATGAGGAAATACGCAGGAAAAGCATAAAAGAGGCATCCAGAAACGCTTTAAGTTTTGAGAGCAGGGGAAGGCAGAAAGAGAAGAGCAAGAAAGGCAGAGCAAGATCCAAATCAAAGGGGAAAGGCAGATCTAAATCCAGAAATGGCAGGAAGCCACAATGCTGGAATTGTGGAAAGATGGGGCACATAAGCAGAGATTGTTGGTCAAAGCCCAAGGAGGACAACCAGCATGAAGGAAAGGAAGAAGCCAAGATTGCAGGTATTGCACATGATGCTTTAATTTTCTCTCTGCATAATAATATAGAATCTTGGGTATTAGATTCTGGTGCATCTTTTCATGCTACTCCTAACAGGGAATATTTCAGTGACTATATCCATGGAGATTTTGGAATAGTGTATCTAGGGGATGATGAGCCCTGTAAAATAATTGGCAAAGGTAAAGTGCAGCTGAAGATGAAGAATAACAACACATGGGTGTTGAGAGATGTGATGCATGTTCCTAGCTTGAAGAGAAATTCGATTTCAGTAGGAAAGTTAGGGGATGAGGGTTGTACATTAACTCTCACAGCAGAATCTTGGAAGGTGACCAAGGGTGCACTTGTTATGGCCAGAGGTAAGAGAGAAGGTACTCTCTATTTGTGTAATTGTGTTACTAACAAATCTCCTTCTGTATTATCTACTTCAGATGTGGATGCTAAATTGTGGCACTCAAGGCTTGGCCACATGAGTGAGAAGGGGATGTCAATTCTTAAATCTAAAGGTATGCTTTCAGATTTAAAAGGCATAGATCTATAGTTTTGTGAGCACTGTGTATTTGAAAAATAGAAAAGGGTTAGTTTTCTCAAAACTAGGTCTACTAAGAAGAGGCTCAAGTTGGAGCTTGTTCACACAGACGTGTGGGGACCGGCTCAGGTTGCTTCCATTGGAGGATAACAGTACTATGTATCTTTCATAGATGATGCCACAAGGAAGGTATGGATCTATTGTATTAGAAAGAAATATGATGTATTTGATACTTTTAAAGTTTGGAAAGCTATGGTTGAGAATGAAACAGGTAAAAGATTAAAGTGCCTGAGATCAGACAATGGTGGTGAGTTCTGCAGTCATAAGTTCAGAGATTATTGTTACATGCATGGAATCCGTAGGCAAAGGATGGTTCTAAGGACACCTCAGCAGAATGGAATTGCTGAAAGGATGAACAGGACAATAATGGAGCATGCAAGATGTATGAGATTGCATGTCGGTTTGCCCTTACAGTTTTGGGCACAAGCTGTTGACACTGCAGTGTACCTGATTAACAGAGGACCCTCTACAGCTCTGGATGGTGGTATTCCAAAAGAGGCATGGATAGGTAAAAAGGTTGATCTCTCATATCTCAAAGTTTTTGGTTGTGAAGCTTTTGTGCATATAGATAAGGAAAATAGAAAGAAGCTTGATGCTAAGTCTATGAGATGCACGTTTATTGGCTATGGCTCAGATGATTTTGGTTACAGATTGTGGAATCTAGAAACTAACAAGGTAATCAGGAGCCGTGATGTTGTTTTCAACGAAAGAGTGATGTATTGTGATCAGCTAAGGAAGTTGAATCAATTTGAGCAGAGCAATGGTGAATTGGATGAGGTGAAAGTCTAAGATGAGCTCGCAGGAAAAAGAAATAATCACTTACAGGAAAACACAGAGACTGACGTCGACAGGTTAGGAACCGGCGTCGGTAGGAAAGAAATCGACGTCGGCCATACAGGTATCGACGTCGGTCAGGAAGAACCGATTTCAGCCAGTTACAGGTCTGCAGGTGACCGAGGTTGGTCACTGTCAGAGAATTTGGGTGGACAGTGTGTTGTGGACGAGTCTCAGACACCCATCAGGAGGTCAGAAAGGGTGAGTAAGCCTCCAATTAGATATTCTCCTTTATTTTATTTATTGCTAACTGATGGTGGAGAACTAAAGAGTTTTGAAGAAGCAATACAGGTGGAGTCCAAGAGTGAGTGGGAGCGTGGCATGGTTGCGGAGTTGGAGTCCTTAAGAGAGAACCAAACATGAGATTTGGTTGAATTGCCAGCTGGTAAGAGAACACTTAAGAACAGATGGACCTACAGGTTGAAGGAAGGTGAGAATGGATAGATGCGATATAAGGCCAGATTAGTGGTAAAAGGATTTGCACAAAAGCCAGGTATTGACTTTGGTGAGATTTTTTCTCTTGTTGTTAAAATGACTTCAATAAGGGTTGTATTGTCTTTGGTTGCTTTTGAGGATTTGCATCTTGAGCAGCTAGATGTTAAGACAACATTTCTTCATGGAGATTTGGATGAGGAAATTTATATGGAATAGCCAGAAGGATTTGAGGTCAAGGGTAAGGAGAAGTTTGTGTGCAGATTGAAGAAAAGCTTGTATGGCCTCAAGCAAGCTCCTAGGCAATGGCACTTAAAATTTGACAGGTTTATGACTGAGCATGGCTACAGTAGGTGTCAATCAGACCATTGTGTGTATTTCAAGAGATTTGATAACGGTAGATATATTATTCTATTGTTGTATGTAGATGACATGCTGGTTGCAGGATCACATATGCAGGATATCTCAGAGCTTAAGGTAAAATTAGCTCAAACATTTGCTATGAAGGATTTGGGAGCAGCAAAGAAAATCCTTGGCATGAGCATTAAGAGAGACAGGAAAAATCATAGGTTGATATTGTCTCAAGAAGATTATGTGGACAAGGTGTTGAAACGGTTCAATATGCAGGATGCTAAACCGGTAAGCACACCTTTGGCTGGACATTTTAAGTTGAGTAAAGAACAATGTCCTAATTCATATGATGAGGTAGAGTACATGAGTAAGGTTCCATATTCTTCCACAGTAGGGAGTTTGATGTATGCAATGGTGTGTACTAGACCAGATATTGCCCAAGCAGTGGGAGTTGTAAGTAAGTATATGGCCAATCCAGGTAAGGAACATTGGAAAGCAGTTCAGTGGATCCTTAGATATCTGAGAGGAACTAGCAGTAGGCACTTATGCTATGGAGGTTTAGATACTTCTCTACATGGCTATGTAGATTCAGATATGGCAGGTGATTTGGATGGCAGAAGGAGCACTACAGGTTATGTATTTACTGTAGGTGAAACAGTGGTTAGCTGGATATCTAAGTTGCAGAAGGTTGTTGCCTTGTCAACTACAGAAGCAGAGTATATTGCAGCCACAGAAGCTAGCAAGGAGATAATATGGATGACACGGTTCATGGATGAGCTTGGTAGGGAGCATGAAAGTTGCAGATTGTATAGTGACAGTCAGAGTGCAATCCATTTGGCTAAGAATTCAGCCTTTCATTCAAGAACAAAGCACATACAGCTAAGGTATCACTTCATACGACAGGTATTGGAAGATGGTGAGTTGAAGCTAGAGAAGATCCATACAGATAGGAATCCTGCTGATATGTTAACCAAGCCGGTTACAAAGGAGAAGTTGAATCTTCATTCAACTTCTATTGGTCTTCATGATTGAGTTGAAGATGGTGGAGCTAGAAGATGTTGTACAGGTACTGGTGCAGCTGTTTATCTCCAAGTGGGAGATTGTTAGGGTGTGGAGCTAAAAACTTCACCAAGGAGCATTCATTATCAGGTTCGGGCCTACACAGACACTGGCATCAGTCAGGAGCGACCGACGTCGGTCACAGGCAATTGTAGAGACGCCGACGTCGGCAGAGAATCGGTCGACGGTGGTCACAGACAAGCAGCAGGAACCGACGTCGGTTACCTGCGTGTCTAGAAAGCTATTTTCGTGGACAGAAGCGAGTGTTTGCATGATAAGTTTGAGTTGTAGACTCAAGCTTGCATCTCTATTATTAGCATTACTATTTTTAGAGCCCTTGTTTAAGTGGTTTAACTGTTTGTTGGAAGTACATGCTCAAGTCTCCTAATTCTATATGAAGAATTAGATCTTCCTAGCTTTGTAGTAGTTGAATTGTAGAAGAATTCATTTGTGTGTTGAAGAACAGTACAGAATTGAATCAATCCAGGTCTGTTGGAATTGGTTGTTCTTGAGAGAGATAGCTCTTGAGGAATAGAGATCTATTGAGAGATCTGTACATCTAGGAGAGGTGTGGAAGAAAGAAGCTTTCTTCAATTGTATTCCTTTTGTAAAGAGTTTGTTAATACAAGTTTTCAGGGTGTTTTCTTGTATCTCTTGTTCTTGCTATTATCATTCTAATTACTTGTCAATCTGATTTAATTTCGCGTTTATTGCTGTCACAATTGTAATCTATTGTTGGTTTGATCCCCCAACAAGGAGAAACTCCTTGGTGCCAGGATGGGAAACCGTGACATGTATCTTGTTGTTTGAAACCATGTGTTTGAATTTTTTCAATACTCTTATCACTCTTAGAGCTTGCTTCTCAACAAATGTATACTTGACCTCATAATCTTCCAATCCTTGGCTAAATAATGCAATTGGTTTCTCTACCTCTTCATCATTCTTTTGCATAAGCATAGCCGAGATTGTATCAAGGTTAGCAAAGGTATAGAGTATGAAATATTTGACAAAGTTTGAGTTTAAAAGATTAGGAGATTTTGTAATTACTTGCTTGATTGAATAAAAACTACTCTTACCTTCCTTTATCCAAGCAAAATCTTGGTTCTTCTTGAGCATGGTTGTGATAGGCTTTACCATAGTTGCACAACCTAGAATAAACCTTCTTAAAAAGTTTATTTTCCCTAATAATATTTTAATTCCTTTCTTGTGTTGAGGAAAATACAAGCTTAGAATAGCCTCAATCCTCTTGGGGTCAATATACAAGCCTTCTTTTGAAATAATATGACCCAATAACTTACCTTCATGGACAACAAAGATGCACTTTTTTGGATTAATGGATATTCCATACTCCCTATATTTCTCAAACACTTGCCTTAGATGTTCCATATGACTAGTAACATCCTTCAAAAAAATATTTATATCATCAAGGTACACAAGCAAAAACTTATTGATCAAACCTTTAAAATCCATGACCATTGCCCTTTGAAATGTAGCCCCAACATTGGATAAACCAAAATACATCTTCCTATAGGCAAAGGTCCCCCATTTTCTAGTGAAGGCTATCTTGAACTAATCTTCTTCATTCACCAATATTTGATTGTAACCTTAATAACCATCAATAAGTGAGAAGCATTGAGAACTTGAAACAACTTGTAGAATTTGTTCCATGGAAGGTAGTGGATAATGATCCTTGAGAGACACTCTATTAAGGTCTCAAAAATACACACAAAGTCTGATATATCCACTCTTATTTTAGACAAGTACAATATTATCCACCTAAGTTTAGTGTTTGATAGGAAAGATAATCCTAGACTCAATCAACTTGGTCAACTCTTTCTTCATTTGTTCCTCTATCTTGGGATTGATAGGCCATTGCTTTTGCCTAACTAGGTTAGATCCAGGGTCTAACTCAATGGTGTGATGAGATACACTTAGATAAAATCCTTTAAAATATTTATATTCCTAAGCAAATATGTCATATAACTATTTGCATAATTCAATAAAGGCCTGCCTCTCAGACAAAGAACATAACTTACCAATTTTTAAGAGCTTGTCCTTGTAAATCATGAATCTCTCATAGTTCTCTTATTTTTTTGACATGCTCACTCTTTCTTTCTTATTTTTATCATCTTAATTAAAAACACTCTCCAGATTAATCATCCCCTTAGGTATCTTATTTGTCTTCAGCTGAATAACATGTTCTTCATATTGATCTTGCAGTCACTTTTGGTTCCTCAAGGATAATCCTACCTCATTTTGTAAGAAGTGTGAAATGTTTTCATCAATTTCAAACACTTTCCATGACCTTGATATGGGACTAATCTTTCTCCTTTCCTACATCAATAACTGCATCAAACTATGCTCTTATGGCATCCAATCTATCAATGTGTTTAATTGAATCCCTTGGTATGGGTTGTATGTTGAAGGCATAAAAGTCTTCAAGTAGGTCCCATACCCTATGATTTTAGGATTTAAGTAAGTTATTCTTTGTTTTATCTTGATTTCTCACTTGAAGGATGACCAATTCACTATCCCCATAAACCTTGAAATTCTTGATCCCTCTCTTCTTTGCCCATTAGAGGCCATGAACTAGGCTTTCATATTTTGCCACATTGCAAGTGTAGCTAAAGTGGAATCTATATGAGGAGTAGTATTGATTATTTGATGGAAAAATTAACATAATTCCAACTCCTACACCTAATTTGCTTCTTTAACCATAAAAAATAATTCCCATATCCCTTCAAGTTCATGGTCTTCATTAGTGAGTGAAGGGATTGAAACATCTTTTTCATGTATACAATAAACTCCCAAATCAGTTTCTTCTATGAAAGTACATGGATCAACTCCATGCATTTTAGTTATATACCTATCAAGTAAAATATTATAAATACCTTTAAGGGGGGAGGATGCTTTACCATCCATGACACCTTCTTGTTCTTTGTTAATTAAACAATTCCAATTTGAACTTGTCTCCATGTATGGCTCAATATGAAACCTTGCTAAGGGATGAGTCCTTATAGTCACCTTGGTTCCATATCTTGTTTTAAAATCTATAAAATACCAATCAGGAGAAAGGTATCCTCCTATCTTAGCCATGAAATCCCATGACAAGCAGATGGAAAAATGAGATGGAAGGTTTACCACCACAACATCTTATATAATAGGGAAACCTAGGCAACCATGTAGAAAGATTTTCAAACCTCTGACTAATCACACTATCTTGGTTAGATTCCCACAAATCTATAACAAACCTTTACTATGTGGTTCATACTTCAATCCCAACTTATCATCCACCACCTTAGGCATGATAGTACTACTAGCTCCAATATCTATAATACAATTATGAACCAACTTGTCTCACACAATGAGTGCGAGGTAGAAAGGTTGAGGATTTTTAGATTTGGTGGAGGGATCTAAGACATGTTTTGGAGAATTGGTAAGGGCCACACTATTGTGTTTTGAATTTTGAGGGGCTACATGAATGCTCATGAGCTATTCTTGTAAGAGCTCCTTTTGACCAGGCATATGCAAGACTTCCCAAAGAGATATTATTGGCTTGGTATTCTTTAAATAAATAAAATTGTTTAGAGGGGAAGTATTCACCTTTTCTTACATTCTTTAAAGTAGTGAGGGAATCTGAACCTGCTACATTATAGGCTTGATAACCCTACTTACATTCTATCTTTGTTGAAGAGCATGACTGGTAGTTGGTATTGCACTAGGATTCACACTTTGTGGCCTTAGAAAGGAACCACTTGGAATCACATGTACTCCCAAAACATCTCCCAGAGATATTTTCTTAGATCTTGTATTGGATACAATTTATTTGATTTGATTTAACACATAATCATTCTTCACTTGAAATTTCATCATACCTACACTTTGGTTGCTACCTTCTCCATGAGTATCTCTTTGCATGATATTTGATTCTTATGATGTCATGTAAGGAGTAGATTATTCTTATGCCACCAAATCTTGGCTATGTTCTCCACCATCATACATAAACTAACCTTGAGGTTGTCCCCATTGGTCCAAATGATCCTCCCTTTGGACCAGGTTAGCATGCACTAGAACATCAACCTTCGTGGAAGGAGTCGAATTAGGACTATAAGAATTGGGATGCCTATTGAAACCTTTTTGACCTTGTCTTATTCCTTGGTAGTTTTATTTAGGTAGAGATATATAGCCTTGTTGAGGATAGTATTGAGGGTTAGGTGGAGCAATTGTTGAGAATTTAGCTTGATTGAGCTGAGCTCGTAATGACCAGATCTCTTCATCTTTATCCATAAAATTATCCATCTTCTTAGGAAAGTCTCTAGGCTTGATATTGGCATTAGGAACTTGTGTTATTCTTAGAGATTAAACCAAACTATGAGATAAAAAAGACATGGAAACTCTTGGAGGTAGTTTTCTAGCTTGTTCAAGCTATTCTCAGCTTCAATATCTATCTCATATATGTCTAGCAGAGTGAGTCCTCCCATTGATTGTAACATCACCACCACATCAGTACCAATACCCTTGAGATAAGTGGGGAACACAAAGCTTGGAGGAGGTCTCATGATATGTGGAAACCTATGCCATGTCCTTTGAAATCTTTCATTAAAATCTCCCATGGATTCATTAGGACCTCTCTTTATCATGTTCAAATGATGGATCAGTGAAGTATGGTCACTCTTATTCTCAAATCTAGTTACCAACAATTCCCAAAATCCATCCCAACTTGTAATGTAACCACCTTCCAAAGTCCTATACTAGTCAAGTGCCTTATGTTTTAGAGACATGGCAAGAAATCTAATGGTTATGTTGGCTCAAGTGACATTATGGAAGTTATACAAATTTAAGATGTCCCTAATATGCTCAGATGAGGTAATAGGACCCTCTCCATTGAAACCATAAGGACTCTTGGTAGCATTGGGAGGAATAGGGTCGTATGTAGGAAGGTTAATTAGATTTTGGGTGTTAGAAGATGAGAAAAGTTGTTGCCTATCCATTTATCTTGTTTCCTCTTGGTCTTCTGTATCTTCAACTTCTTCTTCTTCTTCTTTAAAACCTCCTTGTCCAAGATCTATAAGAATTAGTAATGGTTTAGGGTGTTTTTCTTCAAGAAGATATTCAACTAAAGGGGCTTGGTCAAAAATCCTAGATGACCTATTAAGGACCATGAAGTATAATGTGGGAAACTTGATTGAAAACTAGAGATTCTCACCTTTTAGAGTCACCAAATTTTGGATTAAGAACATTTATAAAACCTTAGTCTTGTCAATACTAGCATTCACCTTGACATGTCAATAATTGGTCCCACTAGGTGTACCAGAACTGTTGTCTCCAAATCTTGTACCCAAGAAGAGAGTGTTTGGTCCTCTTCTAGATTTAGGTAACATTGGAACATTTCCAAGCATGTGGGTATGCTTATAGAGGAAATGAACCTCTATATTTAAAGGGGATAGCTCCCTAAATATATCTCTACAAAATAATCTATGTCTAAACTAGTTTGATCTAAAGGAAAAGAGTTAGAAGTTGTTTAAAAAGGAAACCTAGTCTAGTATTGGTGATGCACCAAGATTATCTTCCACATAAATGTCATATTATAATGCACAATACAAAAAAATGCACAGACCATTTTCAATATCTAAGGGGTTCTAACATAAGTATTTCAGTACATAGGTAAGATGTGTAAAATGACATAGGGCAAATGAATTGAAAGGCAAACTTTACACATTTCAAAAATAGTTATGCACTTATAGAAATTCAACACACTTGAACACACTCTATATGACCTATTAGACTAATAAATTTTGCTCAATCATGAAGGATAAAGGATATAAGGATGGGAAATCATCACTCACTATCGCTATATGTCCTTACACATTCAGATAATTGTCTAAAAACTTGAAAGAAATAGATTTGTACTAATGCTTAAAGGTAAAATCTAACATCAATCTAGTAAAGATTTGCCATACACTATGTGGGTGTTTTTAAAACTAGCCCAAGGGTTGTATTTATAGCAGGAAGGAAGTGAGAAGAGGAGGCCTTTGGCACCAGAAAGAGGAATCACTCTATTAGGAGTCTCCATCTTCAACAACATCTATCTTTTCAAATGATTCTCCTTTGGGCCATTTAATTGATCCATGTCACCTCAAGTGGTTACACATCTAGATTTATCTCTCAAATATGCTTTCCCAATGGTTGCACTAGCAAAAATAAGATATTTTTGAGCTAAGTAATGGAATCAATAATTTATGCAAATGAGAGTCCACTTGTTATAGATTTGTCCTGATGTTAACAGCTTCTCACTAGATTACTAATGTGTGCAATAGTGTAGGGAAGAGTTTCTTTCATTCTATTGGCCTTGAAGAGGCATCATTTGGAGTCTACATGTACAGTCAATTGTTCCTTTGATTGGCCATCAAAAAATTACTCAGATCATAACCTGATCAATGGTGAAAAGAACCTTTTGATCTGCTTTGGTGTATGAATAATTCTAATCCTTATATCTTTGAGCATTTGAATGAGTACCATCGATATACCTAGGACCCACTTTTTTAAATACCAATGGATAACTCATCACCTTGAAGTTGATGTCCATATAACCATCATTCTACTGGGACCATTCCCTTGAGGTTTTTGCTTGGACCTTTGTTTCAATATTTTCCCTAAATAATTTTCATATTGACCCTTTTCTTTGAAAGAAATAACCTTTTGGGCCCCTTCTTAAACTTGCAAGTGGACTATTCCTTTGATATACCTACCCTTCAAGACTTTGAAAAGTGCCCTTTGAAAGTCTCAAACATGCCCTTCAGTAATCCTGAAATGTCCCCTCAAAAAACATGAACTGGACACTTTCCTAAGAGAATACCCTTTAGAATTTTTGCAAGTGTCCCTTCAGGATTTTATAATGGACCTTTTCAAAAACTTTAGAGAGCACCAATTCCTTCAAAAAAATGTAAGAGCCAATTCTTTCAGAAAGATTGTTTTAGACAAAATGTCTAAAACAATTCCATTGGAAAAATACAAAGGACCAATTCCTAAGAAAAGACCCTTCAAAAAGATTGAAAAAGTCCCGTTACAAGATAAAGAAGCATCCCTTTTCTTGAAAATCATCCCTCCAGACTTTTTGAAAGTGTCCCTTGATACTTTTTGAGAGAGTACCAATTCCTTCAAAAAAATGTAAGAGCCAATTCTTTCACAAAGATTATTTCAGACAAAATGTTCAAAATAATTCCTTTGAAAAAATTCAAAGGACAAATTCTATTGTAAATAAGCCACACCTAAACCAATAATGGGCTAGCCATAGAAGGGCCAGTAGCTCAATTGGTAGAGCACTCCAACAATGAATGAAAGGTCCTAGGTTTGAGTCCTAGCTAGTCCAAAAGAGATGTAGCTCACATTTGGTATCAAATCCATATTAGGAGCCTAAAGCACCTATAATGTGGCTTAAGGGGGGGTGTTGGAAATAAGACACCCATACTAATGATGGGATAGCCATAGAGGGGCAAATAGATTAGTTTATAGAGCACTCCAGTAGCAAATGGAAGGTCCTAGGTTCGAGTCCTAGCTCATTTATATCATAATACATTGAATTACATTGGTTAAATAATAAAATATATTAAATGACCTATATACAGGTTGGACCCATTAATATGGTGGTTGTAAAAAGTCATTTATAATAGGTAGATTACCTTGCTTATATAATAAAGAGTTTATATTTTAAGATGCAATGAAAAAAGAAGTGAGAGGAAGAATGACTATATTGGGTACTTATTAGTTTCTCATAATATGAATAATCTTTGTTGTTTTTTAACCTCTTTGAAAGTTTTTCCATGTATATCTATGTTATGGTGTGTTCAACTTTGCTCTCATTATTTCATGGTGAATGTCTTTGTTATTGGTCTCATATCTAGATCTAGTGTTCATATGCAATTGTATTACTTGTTCTATCAAATTCCTAAGAGAATCCCTTTAGAAAGATTGAAAATGTCCCTTCAAAAAAGTCTCAAAGGACACTTTTTCTTCAGAAATATTGAATATGTCTTTCGAAAAGCTTTAAATATACCCTTTGAAATTTTTTCAAAGGACACTTCCATGAGAAAAGACCTTTTGAATTTTTGTAAGTGACCCTTCAAATATCTTGAAATGGACCAATTCCTTCAGACTTTTTGTTTCAGACAAAAAATCTAAAACAATTCCTTTGAGGCTTGGACACAAAACCCAAAGAAAATCCTTATCGCAATAAATAACACTTGAGAAAAAAGACCAAAATAACACTTGCAAAAAGACTGAACAAAGGCTTCTGAAGGAAATAACACTTGACACTTGCTCTAGGGATAAACAAATAAGGATGATGCACTTAGACAAAATGAAAGATGTAGAACTTGGGTGTGAAAATTGGCTAAAAATTATGTTCATTGTATTAAGAGAGAAGGTGAGGAACTTGATGAAAGAAACCACTGAATTCAAGAGGTATTTGAAAAAACTGAAGATGAAGGGTGAAGAATATATTGAATTTAGAGATCAATATTTATGAGAAAATATTAGCATGTAGGCCTCCAAATAGGGTCTATACATTGCACCTGAAAGAGTTAGATACAATTTCAATTTGAATAACTAGAATTTAAGTGGATGTCAAAATAATAAGGAAATTTTATGAGACCTTATTTTATCATATTGAGCAAGGAATTTTTTTTATGTGAATACGTACCGTAGCCATGAATTTCCACTTATATTTTAATCTAACCCATTTATGGCTAATATTTTGATCAAAATTATTATCTCTTGTGTTTTAGGATGCATGTTCTTTAGGACACAAGAGTCTTTCTTATAAATATTTAGAATTGGAGACCCCTATTTCACTAAGTTTTGAGAATCCTAAGCTAACTAAGATGTTGGCTAAAATCAAATTTATATTTTTAAAAGATCAAATTTACTATAAATCTTTGAATTTTCAACTTGAAATATTGGCTCAATTTGATTATATTTACAAAAACTTAGGAAGGGATGTGTATATTTTTTTTTGTGAAATATAGTTAAAACTTTCTACACATTTAAGGAGGAAAGAACCTCAATTTTATTAAAACTTCAAATCTATTATTTATAAAATGAAATTTTATTTAGAGGTAGTAAGGAAATTAGGAATTAAGTGGACTAGTTTAATGTTTTAATTTCCATCTTTGTGGTATGCAATCACAAATTGGGGGGTTAAAATTCATGTTAATTGTGACGAGGATTTTAGGAGATGGAAGGCATTGGAGATGGTTAAGAGTTATAAATATTGTACTAATGATCCAAGTCTAACACTAAGGGAATTTAGTGAAACATGTTAGTAAGATATGATTATGATGATGTAAGGAAAAAAAATATTGAAAAAGGGGGTATTTATGATGTTGGTTTGCACAATTATGAATGCTTTATTGTAGAAGTGATTGAACCATCATGTAAAAGTTAAGATTGGGGTCAGTTTATAAATGATGGGATTTTTATTTTTAATATGTTGTAATTATATTTTGATTTATTATATTCCCTACTTTATTTCTCATTAGATTTTGAAAGTTATGATTTTGTAGTATTGTTATATTAATGCAGAAGATGGACTATTGGAAAAATAATTAGTTATAGTGGGTTTGCTTTAATCCATGGTTAATGAATAGGCTAACACGTATAATTTTTAATTTGTAATAATATTTAGAATATATATTTTATTCTAGTACTATGGTATTATTGTAGAAAATGTACTATTGGTAATAGAACTAAGTTATAGTGAATTTGTTTTAATCATGCACAACAAATAATTTTGTAAGAAATTATTTGGTATTAATATAAAGGTGAGGAATACTTTAAACCTTATTTTACTGATTGAAAATTACATAAATTATAAATTTCCATGCATTGTTGACATGTGTACAACTAGACAATAATAACATATGCTATTTTAAAATCTAAATCATAGCTTATGACTTTAGGGCATACCCATCATGGTAAAGGATTAAACTAAATTGGAAGGGGATGGCATATAGGTACTTGAAAATTTAAGATCAACATCAAACATTATGATTCATTTTAGGATGTTGATCAACCACAACACATTAGAGGGACATAATAGAGGGCTAGAGTGTGGGAAACATCAAACTAGAGTTGTTTATTAGAGGACAAAAATAAATCACACTACAGTTAGTATTAAAAGAAAACTAGGTTATAATTTTAATCAACTCCCATAGTTAAGAAAAGGTGGATAGTGAACAATTTGATTCAATAGATCCAATAGGCGATTTTAGGTATATCACGTTCTCAATATTCATTTTTTTTGGTAAGGATGTAATCATGAAAAGTTAAGAACTAAATGAGATAATGAAATATTTTACTGATACAATGTATGATGAATATCAAAGGAAATGGCGCACAAATATTTCACATCTGACATGTTACATATTTCTTCTCTAATAGTGAAAAATGTGAAAATGTACAGAACACAAGAGAATTTGACATGATTCCTTGAGAATTACAAAATTAATGATTGTGATGAAAGCATGATATATAAAAACAATGTATTTAACAAATGCAACTGGTAGTCTTAGCAGAAAACTCCAAAACCATGCCATCATTCTCCCAGCATGAGCCATAAAGGTGATTTGGAAGAGCTGAAATTCTAATTAAAAAACGAAATTGGATATTGTCAAGAGTTATAACTTTGATTCTATTAATAGACACTTATGGAAAGTTTGATAGCATATAAAAATTAAGATATTTTTAGGGAGAATTAAATAAAGTTGAAAGTAAATACAACCCAAGTAGAAAGGAAATATAAACCAAGGATCTAAAATTTATAAATATAATATCTATGTTGACAACATAGGCATACAATGTCTTGACACTAAAATTAGATCAAAGAATATTTTTTATTCTATTTTTGGGGGGGATTAAATTCAAAAAAATAGAATAACATTAGATATTTTATGTTTTCATTGTCTATAAAAAATAATTTGACATTTTTAGAATAATGTAATCATACTTCCCATTACCCTACTCCTCCCTATGATTACAAATCAGCTCATGTGCAGACTACCAATCCTAGTTATCCCATGTTGTGGAATTTTTCACTCGTTTGTACCTTTCTTACATCATACTCTCATCCTCTATACATCCTCAGTCCATCTAAGACCTTTTGCACACCAAACAGACTCTTCAAGTACCTCTTGGGGCCCTTTCAAAGACTTGTTGACCACCCTAGGTAGAATTTTGACCTAGTCCATGGCTTAGGGAGGAAATCCATATCTTATGCCACATGTTTCTTTCAAAAAATACATGTCCTAGGTAGAACGTGTGAAAAAGGTCCCTATTTGGGTCGAAATGGCTAAAAATGGATGGTTTTAGGCCTTTTGGTAGATTAGGGTTGAGATATATGCCTTTTCTCATTCATTTAAGGCTCTCTTTTCACTCTCTCTTACATTCTTGCTCTGATATTCCCACTTGATCATCACACTCAAAGCTTGGTTGCCTCCTTGAATCTAATCTAGTTCTTGATTGGCATAATAGCTTTCATTATGAGAGGGAATGTCCTACTATTTTATAGCTTATATTGGTGATTCACATTGATGTTTATAGTGTTCCTAAAGCTTGTGGATTGATCCTTTCTCCCTAAATAATACATCACACTTATTCTTGTGCTCCTTGCATTGGATCTCTCATAGATTGGCATCTTCTCCTTCACCTCCTCCACAACTTTTGGATCTTGGTCTGGACTCAACTAATACATAGCCTGATCCTCATCCTCTCTTGCTTCTTAGCTTGGATAACTGATTGGTAGAAAGTTTGCATACTTATTTTGAGTTTGATATGAGGGCACTTTTATTTTCAATTTGAAATTCTTATTTGTTTACAATATCATACATGCTAAAGTTAGATTTATTTTAGTGATTTAGCTTGTTTAGGGCATTATCTAGGATAGTTTCTAAAGTTTATGAATTTGTATGTGGTTAATAATATCTTCATTTCCTAAAATATATTCCATTATATGTTATTCTTGCATTGGAAACCTTTCTCAATACATATTAGGATCCTACATGCTCAAAACAGTCTATATAACTCGCATAAACATTCTCTCTCTCATGCCAAACTAGAAAATTACATTGTTAGGTAATCTTAGTGTTGAAAGTAAAGAAATAACTCAAACTTAGATTAGGCATGATCTTGAACCCTTTATTGAAAATGTATTTATTTCTTAAAATGTCTTTCATTTGACCTAAAAGTGGCTTTGCTTCTAAGTTTATGAATTACTTGTTAGCTCTCTTTACTCAGCATTGTTATTTTCTCAATTTGTATGTAATCAATTATCTAGTATTAGTTACTTGCTTTACTATAGTTAGATCCATGAGATACTTACATCCTTTGTGCACTAGATCATGTTATCCATAACCTAGTTTACAATTATATCTATATCTTGGTGTAAGCCATCAAACCAAATAGCCACTATAAATCTCTTGTATCCCATAGAAGCCCTAATCCTTCTAGACTTCTAGTTGTTTGTTTAATTACCTTGTGTACCCCCTGCCAAACACTTGTGGCTCCATTCAGATTAATGGATGTACATTCTGGCATGCATGTTGGGATACCACATACATTCTCACACTAGTTCTATCACATTTATATCTCTCTTAGCCAACCCCCATATGTAACCTATTAGGCTTTGCTTTCAGTTATGTTTCAGCTCTTACCTTGGTTATTTTCTCCTACTTTGGTTTTATGTCATTTTCCCTATTTATTCTTCATTAGTTTGGATTTTTAATTATCTCTCATGTTGATCTTGTTTCATTTCATCGATGGTTAACCTCCCACCCTTGGGTTGTTAATCTTATCAGATTCAGGGCCTCATCTGTAAGCTCACTCATGAGTAGGTTGTGGTTGTAATGGAATGCCATAGACACCGTAAGATCTAGGAAGTTCCCTTGACTGAATATGGTGATGTATATCCTATCTCATTCCAAAGGGAAAAACATTGGTAGGTCTATCACCAATGGACTTGGTCCCCTTTTCACCAGTATGAGCTTCATTCATTTTAAGATGTTTCCCCTCAACTTTATGTCATGACTCATTCAACCATTCAAGGTGATGAGAATCCCCTTGCACAAATGAGACCTGATGAGTTACATGTGATCATTGATGATTATTATAGATACCTTAAATTGAATGAAGCTCACCCTTCTCCCCTTAGGAGTAGGTAGTGTGCTTATTCTATAGATAGAGCTCACCCCCATTCATTTTTGAGTACCTCAACCAATTCTCACATGAGTTCCCCACCTCTTTCTTGGTAAGAGAATCTACTTCAAGAACCCCCTCATGCCCATGGTGTGGGTCATAAGTATCCCAAATCATTAGGTATCTCCATCATGAATATTCCTTCCATCCTTCTAGCCCTTTAGAGTTTTAGATGAGCATGTTGATTATGATCACTACCTATGGACTTGAGATCTATGGGATGCCTATCCCAAGAATCAACACCCTCAGGTTGACCTCATCTAATGGCATGTGATCAACATAATGGATACTTAGGTCATCATGACTATTTCCATGAGTATGACATATCATCCCATCATCTTCATGGGGCATGATATCATTATCATGGTCATTCCCTACCCTATGATAGAGATTATATTTAGCATGAGTGTCTCCCATATCAGGAGCTACCTTGGTATCATCATCTTTATGATCATGGTTATGATGATGTCTATTGCCATAGGCAATGTCATCATCATCATGATCCCCATCCTAGCATTGATTTCCAACCCACTATCAATTGTGCCTATGAGGATCTTTATAGGAATCCTCTATTCCCTTGGGTATGTTTTATTCTTCAACCTACTTCTATCCCTAAATTTCTTAAGTCTAATGGGACTCAAGACTCTATTCCTATGTAGCATATTATGGAATTCATGATGGTGTGTATCAATTGGGAATGGATGAAGCCATATTGTTGAAGCTCTTCACTTATTATTTGTAAGCTAAAGCTCTTGTTTGGTTTTAGAATCTACCTCCATATTCTCTCTCTAGTTTCCATCTCCTTTTGTATGACTTCCTTTAGTACTTTAATATCTCTAAACCTTTCAACCTTGGCATCCAATGACTCACCTCCATGGCATAAGCCAAGGGTGAGTCAAACTTTGATTTTTTGTGTAGGTGGCATTCAACAGTCCATACATGTAGAATAAGGTTCTCATATGATCAACTTTATGACATGTTTATAGGATCATTGAGGTAAGAGGTTCACCTTGAGGTCCTCAAGCATGATCCCACCTCATATGATTAAATTATTAATAAGTGTCTAAATATTGAAGTATTTTAGGGGCATGCATTTAGCCCATACTAACCCAAAATTCATCCTCTTCATGTGATCACAACTAAAATGTGATCATGATGGTGTTATTGATTCTCCTCCCAAAAATAAGGACAAGAAGGATAGCCTAGAGGTGAATGCTTTGAGTAATAAGCCAACTAAAAATAAGGATTCTAAATCAAGCAAAATAAAACAATAGATGATATTTCCTTATTACCCCATCAATTTTTGTAATTTCCATAAGATGAAGTGGCATGATGATGCCAATTATGCTGCCTAAAATTTAGGTGCACAAGCCTCTCCTTTGTCTTATATTTCTCCACTTATAGAACCCAACTACAAATCAAATGTTTTCAAAGAGCTTGTTGTAGGCTCAATCTACACTTTGGAGAGAGTTCTTTAGGCTCCCTGTAATTGAGCTACATAATGGAAATAACCCCAGGTTGTAGGTAACCTATGGTGGTGTTAGACCACTAGAGAAGGTTAGCTTCCTCTTGATGCTCACCTAAACTAACGAAAATTATCAAGAAAAGGGTTAGAAAGGGTTTATTAGGGATCCTAAGAAGGTTAAAATGTGATACACCAAAGTTAAAATGGACACTCATATAAGCTTGAACCCACACTAGATAAGCATAAGACAACTATAACTCACACAATCTCACAATCTCACTAGTTACATAAATATTTCATAGAAGAGGTTCCAAGTAGAACACTAATCTAGACCTATGAGTTAGCTTGAAAACACCTTTAAAGAGGCAAGTAGAAGGACAATAAACTAGGAAGAATCTCCTTCACAAATTCACCATACACAAGCATACTAATAACTGATTGGATACAAGAGATAAGAAATGATTTGATCCTATTACTTAAAAAGGTAGATCTTATAATATTTTGATAGGGTTTAACCATATCAAATGAGTACACAATTGAAAGGGTCTCAATGAGTATCCTTGTCTTAGAAAAGAATGATGAATTATAATATATGAAAACCCCCATAATGGGAATGAGATTAGGATATATAAAAGAAGGAAGAGGGAGAAAGAAAGTTGGATCATGCCATTAAAAAGGGGACACCTTGTCCTAGATCATTAATTGAGCTTAAGTTTCCACCTTTTGCTCTAATGAATGCCTTGCCACATTTTTGATCAATTAGGGCATTGCTCATGGCTTACTAAGTGGGAAAGTCCCCAAAGGTTCTAAGGATGCATTGAATGCACTTAGCTGCAAGTCCAAACCACCAAATCCTTTCTTTGATCCTTCACACCATCTCCCACTAAAGATGAAACATTCATGCTCATGGATTTAATAGAATCATGACCCTATCTATTTTAGACGGTTGTTTGTAAAAAATATGGCCATGTTGAAGAATGAGGATCCTTTGTATTAATCACATATCTTTTCCATTTCCATGTTTGGATCTTAAGTCTATTATATAGGCAAAAAACCAATCTAAGATTATTATTTTTACTATAGTTTTCATATGATGTGGACCTATAGACTACATAGCCTCTTTATTGATCTAAATAAGTCCAAATAGACCCATTATGTCATTGCAAGAACTCATAATTCACCATATATATAGATCCTTATAATAATAGTGAACACAGTCACCAAAATAACCTTAGATGATACAAATTTACAAACCAGAGGTCTGTATTTAGCTTTAATGGTGGCAAGATGACCCTACAAGAATTTGTTTTCTTTTGGTCAAAAATGGTTCCTTTGGTTTGATCGTATCCATTGAATATTGCTTTGGCTAATCAAAATGATCCAACTTGTCTTCATTTCCATTAGCCTCATAGATCTACACTATCAGATCTTGACCCATTTAACCTCTTGTGTACCATAGGATCAAGCTTTATGATTGAATGTGAGCCCTTAATTTATTATAATGAAGATCCTTTGACATGTTGAATTATTCACACACCATTGGATCAAGATGCAAAAAACAATAAGAGCCATAGATCTCATTGGTCACATTGTCCTATGAGTTCTTACATACCATCAGATCATTGGTATGAATGAATGTTGATCATTGATCTAGCTCAGACCCACCTTCTTTTCAGTGAACATGCACCATTATAGCTCTACTTGGTTTATCTAAACTATTATATCTTGTCTAAAGTGCATATCTTTAAAAGGCTTAGCTTAGGGACCTTTTGACTTATTTGACCCTAGTGTGAACCATTGGATCTTATGTGTCAATATGTGAGTTCATGTGGACCATTAGATCTTGATCAAACTTAAACTCATTAATGGATTTTTTGAATCCAAATGATCATTTTGAAAATCTAAAACTTGACACTAATGTGAATGACCTACCCTACATGTTCAACTTTGAAGCTTTATATCTTAGGATATAAATCTCACACATACATGAAAATTGTAAAGCATGTTCCTAGCATGATAAAAATTGATTGCACATGATTTTCTAGTCATGTGAGGATTTTTTAGCACATTTATAAAATGTGCAAGTAAACTCATATATTTTTTCATGCATGATGTCTTGGTGATGGTTTGGATCACTTAGGCTTATGATAGGGACTTTTCCTTGAACCTTTGAAGCTCTGAATTATTTTCTAAGGCTTATATAGGCTTGTCCATGACCTTGAATTACTTGAATACCATGAAACATGTTTGGGAACTAGTTCCTTATTCTGTAGATAAATCAGATTCCACTTTAACTAAGCTTAAAGTGTTTCAAAAGTGTTGTGAGAAATTTTGAGACCCTTAGACCACTCATTCCAACTAGAACTTTGGATCCTTTATTCAACATGAACTCTACTCAGCTTCTTGATTCACACCAAGACCTTTGGAATCTTTACTGTAATGTCAATTTTTATATGTGGGCTAAAATTTGGCTAATAGAGCCTCTGCCTAACCAACAAGGAGAAGAATAAAAAGAAGAAATCAAATTCTAAGGCCCCTCATTCTCCTTCTTGCTCTTCCACCTCTTCTAACTCCTCTTCCTAGGCTGACCTGAGAGGGAAAGCTAAGCATGAGAGTAGCAAGGTCATTTCTACTATTAACATTGACTTTATTAGGTATGAATGATTTGTCAACATGCACTTAGGTTATCTCATCGACCTCATTGGAGAGACTAGTGATGTTGGGCCTATTATCTAGCCCATAAGGGTAAGGAATCCCAAAGTTATATTTGACTTTTAGCATAACATCCTTCCCTAGGATAGACAACATCCTTACTCCATCATATAGGAGTTGTAGGACCTCTCAACTAGGATCTCCATTTTGGACCTTCTTCACCTTTTCCCTAAGCAAAGGGGCCTCATATTTGATAATCTTGGTCTCTCTGACAAGGCTCCACTGAGGGATGATGTCAAAGTGTTGTTCAACTTTGATGCATCTGATCACCTTCATCCTCCCATCATACCTTTTTACCCCTCTTCTTTACTAGACACTTTGGTTATTATAAATAAGTATTGGTTCCCTCTCTATATTGAGACATCCATCAATGACTATCACGTTAAGAGATGCATAATTTATTAAGGAAATACATTGAATATCATACCCCTATGTGTGTTCAATGAGCTTGGGATCAATTGGAAGAAGCTCTCTAATTCTTGCCACTTGTGTTGGTTTCAACAATGACATAGGTGCACTAGTGGGGAAGGTGAACCTTTAGGTCAAATTTGGCCCCAAGATAGTCATGATTGAGTTTTATGTGTTATACTTGGATATTTCATATAACATGATTCTTGGCCATCCTTAGACAATTTCCATATAGGGCATTGCATTGGCCATGTTTTACATGATTCAGTTCATGTATGAAGGTGAGGTTCATACCATGTAGGCTAACCTAGATCCCTAAGCATTACTCTTTACAAAGACAAATCCCTTAGGTAACGCTTTGTCTATCTCCGCACATGGATTTATGGATTCCCACACACCCCCTGCTTTTGAATCTCATTTTTTCAAGGATGAACATTGTGATCTAGCTGAGTATCAACCAGTGTTCATTCCTTTAGAGTCCAACACATAATAGCCGAATCCCTCTTCTACTCCATGACATTAGGCCATCTCTTCTCTTCTTGGAGACCTCTTTCAAGACATCTACTTAGACTTTAAGCTTCCCCTCACATCATGTTTTTCCTATCAGAGTATAGACTCTCTCAATGAATCTCTTACTAAGACTACTTGAGTAGCTAAATCTAATCTCAAGTGTTATTTCATTCATGTTATGACACATAACCTATTCAAGGATAGAATTGCATACATAAAGCTCATGTAGGATTATCATAAGTACCACTATCCCCTTGATCATTTAGGTTTGGAGATCTCTCTCACTGATGGCCCAACCCTTGACATTCCCATAGTGAATGTCCTAGTGGTTGAACTTGAAGTGTTAGATCAATCACTCCCTCTCATGCTTGAGTATTTAGAGGAAGGAAATGATATATATGTTGAAGGATTCATAAATTTAAACCTTGGCACTTTAGCAAGGCCAAAGATCATCAAGATCAGTCTTAGCCTTGCTCTAGAGGAATGGGATGTTTTGGTCACCTTCTTGCATGAATTTTTGGATTTTTCACTTGGGAATATGCTGATATTAAGGGTATGGATCTTGACATCATTTTTCATAACCTCATTAAGGATGATGGAGCCCAACCTATTCACCAAAATTAATGACTAATGGTGGTTAAAGTCTCCTAGTTAGTCAAGGCTGAGATTGAAAAGCTCATCTGAGTTAGTTTCATCCAAGCCATTGACTACCCCTAATGGGTTTCCAACATCATCCCTATTCTCAATAAGAATGGAATAGTTTGGATTTGTATCAAATTTTTGGATCTCAATATGGTTTGTTTGAAGGATAATTTTCCTACTCCTTTGATCAACCAAATAATTGATTCCATAGCTAGTTTTGAGATCATGTCCCTTATAGATAGATTATCAAGGTAAAACCAAATTTAGATTGTACCTAAATACCATCACAAGATGACGTTCACTACCCCATGGAGTACCTTATATTATACCATCATGCCTTTCAATCTAAAGAATGCTAGGGTTACATACCAACATTCCATGACCCATGTTTTTCATGACCTCATCCATAAGATTGTTAAGTGTTATGTTGATGATATCTTCGATAAATATCGTAAGTGATATGAGCATGTACAAGACCTCAAGATCATATTTGAGCATCTTAGAGAGTATCACATCAACCTTAATCTCAAGAAATATATTTTTGACATTTTTACTAGAATGTTTTTTATCTTCCTCATTTTACAAAGGGGTATTGAGGTGGATCCTAAGAAGATCAAGGTGATCCTTGAGATGCCTCCCTCATGAAACATCATTTAGTTATAGTCCTTCCTTGAAATGATCAACTTCCTTAGACATTTGCTTGAGGAGTATGCTCATAAACCAATACCCCTCACACATCTCTTACACAAGAACATGCCATCTTTTGGTTTGCTAAATTCCAAGTGGCTTCATAATCCTCCCATCTTGATGGCACCCATTGAGGGTCACCATTTCATCTTGTACACCTCTATCACTGATATTTCCATTGAAGGCATGTTATGTCAAAAGGATGACATTGGTAAAGAGAGATTTATTTACTACATCTCTCACATGCTAGTTGGGCCTAAGCTTAACTAATATCTTGTTAAGCAATAGTGCCTCTCCCTTGTATTCACTATGAAGAATTTGAGACAGTAGATGTTGGGCCAAACTACCAATGTGATTGTCCAATCTGATCCACTATGATACTTACTTAACAAGACACACCTTACTAGCAAGATCGTGAGGTGGATCATGCTTCTTCAAGAGTTTGACCTCCATATTGTTAACCAAAAATACACAAAGAGTCTAGTTGTAGTTGAGTAACTCACTAAGTGCTTACTACCCAATCCTAGTGTAGAATTGGTTGATGATGTCTTTCCTGATGAGATGATCTATTCGATCAATCAAATTGAGGTCTTTGAGTGTGATTAGTATCAGGACATTATCTATTACCTTGAGACTCAATATTATCCCATCGATGTTCCTTCACAAAAACACTATCGAATCCATAATATTCTCATTATATATGTTATCATAGGTGGAATCTTATTCAAGAGGGATCTCGATGGTGTGTTGATGTAATTCCTCACCCCCAAGGATACTCCTCTCACATTGGAGGAGTCTCACAGGGGTGTTTTTGGTTGCCACCCAGGAGTGTAGGCCATTACTCAGTGTATTATCAAGATGGACTACCACTACCCACTCTTGTTAAGGACACCATCCAATATTCCAAGAAGTGTAAGATGTTCCAAATTATTAGGGATTCCATCAATGCCCCTATAATCCTCTTACTTTCTATTTCATCCCCTTGGCCCTTATTGGTTTGGGCTCTTGAATTTTTTAGTGAGTTAAAACTTTTAGCTTCTAGTAACCATCATTAGTTCATCACTACCACTAAATATATCATGAAGTGGGTTGAGGCCATACCTCTTAATAGCATGTGTGGGAAGACCATCACCAAGTTTGTCCTTAACCATATTATTTGTAGGTTTAGGGTCCCTACTATGATTATGGTTGATAATGTCATGGTTCAAGCTTCAATTCTCCTCTACCCATTACCCTTAGGCAAATGGTCAAGCTAAATTTTCAAATAAAACTTTGAAGAAGATGATTCTCCATACCATTTCCTAGTCTAAGTAGGACTGGTATCTCATGCTTTATCTTGCCCTTTGGGCCTACTAGACTAGCTTCTAGTAGACCATGGAGGTAACCCCATATTATATGTATGGGTTTAAGGCTATTATTCCTTTAGAGGTATTAATCCCTTAAATATAGGTTAAAATGTTTATATATATTTTTGATGAAGAAGAATGTGTTGCTCACCTTGCTGATCTTGAGTAGCTTGATGAGTAATGCATTGATGACTTTGAGCACAACCATGCTTACCAGCACTATCTATGCCACCAATTCAATAAATTAGTGTGATTATGTCCATTTAAGGTAGGTAATATAGTACTCATTTTTGAAAAGGATTACCATAAGAAGGGAAAACTTGTGCACAAGTATCTAGCCCCTTCATTATCACTGCCTCTTTAGATAATGGGGCTTATCATCTCTCAACCCTTGCAGGTGATCCCCTATAGCACCTGATGAATGGGTTCTTCCTCAATACATTTCATGTCTAGGGACTATATGGCCCTCTAGGAAAGTCACCTATGGTGTTAAGGTGAACTTTTCATCTCTTCTTGTACCACTAGCCTCCATGCCACTTATATATGTGTGTGCACATGAGTTATTTATTAACAATTCCTATTATCTAATCACATGTATATAGTAGTCTATATCAGGTGAAGCATACACATCACACACAAAATCATATACACACATATGCTAATAATGAGAAATAGATGTGTATATATCACAAAAAATACATGTTTTTTCTCTAGGTACATCACATGGCTTCCTCTGATCCTAGGCTCACAGTCCCCAAAAATGCCATGAGCATGGCTATACATTTGATACTGTCCCATCAACCTATGACTAAGCTCTATATATGGTCACCCTACCTTTGATGGGGATCTCAATATTTTCTTCATGACTAGTTAAGCCACAGTTTGCTCGAAGGTAGCCAGTCAATCTACCCCATCTCCAAGCACTTCCATTTCTCTAGTTTACTCTTAGGCTAGCTCATCCCATAGCCAATTGATCTCAACCTCCACACTATTCATCCATGCCTCAGCTTATGTTGCGTTTATCTCATGTTGTGTGAAAGCTATCTCATGTCATGCCATGGCCACCTTGTGCCATACTGACTCTACTTCTAGTTATGGTATCTGATGTCATGACCTTGCCATCCTGAGTGAGGCTTATGCATCCACCTACTAGAAGTGAGTATGTGGATCTACCTTTACTAGTAGATTTGACACCCACTCTATGAGTGGTGTCACCACCACATTAGGGAATAACTCCCTCAGTAGTAGATCCACTTAGGTTTCACTCTAGCTAGGTTGGTCTCTTGCATACACATATAGATCACATATGTTAGTCATATATCGACTCTCACTAAAGATGAGTACAAAGATAAACTGATATTTATAAAATACACTTGTCTTACCTACTCATGTAGATAGAATCTATGGCTCTCTGATAGGTCATTTCCATCTTAGTGGTGGTGGTCATCATCATGGCTACCTCTCTCCACTGTTGCCCCTTGCTCTATCTCAGATGCCCATCGTACTCAGCCCCAACTAGTCTGGGTTGTGCTTGTCTCTTTTGTGATGTCAGAGCCTATCTCCTTAGATGATGGTATGACCCCTATGGACCTTGAAACTCCTCCTATCCCACATGGATCTCTACCCCTGCATCCTATGACTACACTATAGATTTGTATGAATATTGAACATAGCTACTCATTACATCTAGATCCAAGGTGGTCTATACATGCCTAACCCTATCTATAATCCATGTAGCCTATGTAGTGCCCTCTTATAGTGAAGGGTATGCATCACTTCCCCATGGTGTCCTCAATCATGTTAGTGAGAGTCTATCATAATCCTAGGCTATGAGTAGGTTGGGTTTTGTCAATCCTCTAGTCTTTATGCACCAAATGTGACCTAGCTACTAGTAAAGTCCACCCATGATATACCAGCCCCATGCATATCTTTTTCCTCCCTCTACTTATTAGACAAATCCTATCAAATATAGTGGTAGACTCCTTATATTCTAGCTAGCATAGAGCCTCATGACCATAGTGCCTGCTATCACTATTGGGAGTGGTGGTACCCCTAACCATAGCTATGTGATCAGTACTCCATAGCTATTATATTATTGGTGGGGTCCCACTAGGTAGAGCTTGGTTATGATTGTATCCTACACCTATGGTAGCTCTATCTCTATCCCCATCAAATCCATGCATATCTTTATCCTCCATCTACTTATTGGATAAATCCTATCCAAGATAGTGGTAGTCTCCTTATATTCTAGCTATCATAGAGCCTCTTGACCAAGTGCCTACTATCACTATTGGGAGTGTTGGTACCCCTAACCATAGTTATGTGACATGTACTCCATAGCTATTCTATTATTGGTGGGGTCCCACTAGGTAGAGCTTGGCTATGACTATATCCTACACATATGGTATCTCTATCTCTATCCCCATCAACTCCAAACCATAAAGCTAGTAGACATCCCTAGTGCTCAAGACAACCTCTATCTTGGGCCCCAACTAGAACACATGTCTCTCAAGTACCCATGTGGTCACCAATGCATTCACCAGATCCCTAGAGTAATGTAATAAAGGCATGTGTACTGGTCTCCAAAGTCCTATACTCTAAAGTAAATCTTGGTCCTCCATAGGTAGAGCATCTAACTCCTTAGCCAACCATGACAAGACTATCTCCTAGTTGGTCACCTTGCGTGATCTATCTCTCTATGTTGGTTGTTCCCTTGCCAATGAAGGCTCTCCCTCCTCTGGTATGATAAATCCTCTATGTGTCTACACAATGGAGCAATATGTAAATGGTTTAGTGTACTATCTATGAAATGAGAAAAATCAAGTAAAAAAATATATTTTTATCTACTTTTCTTATTCCCCCTTCTTTTTTTTTAGCCCCTTTTGGGCCTTCTTGGGCTCTTCTGGGCTCCCATGGCCTTTCTTGGGGCCTCTCTACCCTAGGTCATAAATTTATAGACAAATCCATAGCCTCATAGTGAGACAAAATGCATCCCCTATAGCTTGGCAGTGCCCTAGACTGTGACCCTCATGGCTTGGCACTGCCCAAGGCTGTAACTTTGCCGAACAAAGCCACAGCCTAGGGCGTGCCTCCCTAGGGAACCTTAAGGATCCCAATTTCTCTCTCTAGAGCATGGTTTGTGTTTTCATTTGTATTATATTTTTCCTCTTACCAACCCCATCATTTTGACTACTCATTTAATCTGATTCATCCATCAAATCATTTATAATCAATCATAATAGGCTTAGGGCCTCCCAAATCCCAAAAATGAACAAAATTTTCAAAAAAAATAGTCATACCTGGACCATCCTATGCATATGTGGCATGATCCTATATCCTCATTTGATTTTCTTAGGATTTGGTGGCTCATAGGCTCCATTTTTTATCTCTCAAAGTGAAAATGATTCACTTTTTACTCTTTTTTCATTTTTAACCCTTTTTCTTGCTTTTCGTGGGCCCTTTTTGGATGTTTTACCCTTTTTTGCATTCCAAACCATAAAACATCCATATTAGAGGTTTTGACACTTTTTAAGTGCATTGAAAACCTCCATTTTTTAATTTGAGGCTTCCTTAGGCCTACTCTAGCCTCATGTTGGTCACCAAGACCCCTTCTGGGTCTTCATTGACCTCCAAGGCATGTGATTCATCTCATGGGCACCCAAGGATAAAATTTACTTACTTTACATGTTTTAATTGGTTGTTTCTCTAATTTTATATAGTCAATCTATTCTAATTCCCTCTCTCTTTTTCATCATGGTTATAAGTAGGGTTATTAGTTGGATATAATTATTTAGCACTTGATCTAGTCTTGTCAACTGGTCTTCATCTTCTTTAAAATTTCCCCCACTTTCCCTTATCACCTCTTACCATGACTGATGTTGGTCAACCACTCTTTTGGTGGCTTAGATTTATTATTTATTTCCCTCATGTAACTCACTTATACTACCGTGATTTGAGATTACCCTTTCATAGTTGCTAATCTTACGTCCTTGACCCCCATCATGGTATACCTCTCAGTGGTGATTCACACATATGGTAGTAGTTAGGGCAACCCAATACTGATGGTTGAGGCTTGGGTTATCGATGATCCATGGGTCCATGAGCTTATTATAGTTAGTTTCTTCTTTACCAGTGAGATGAATAATGTAACTGAGTATCATGTACTCATTGGTAGTTTGATCGATGTCCATGAGTTAGGCACATGTTATGTGCAGTTATTCTCTAACTCACTCTTATTCATGTCTCAACTCACTGATGCCTAGGTCATCCTTAGCTTTTAGTTAATCCCCCTCTTTGAGGTAATGTGTGATTTACTCTCCTTCGTTGAGGACATCTAGTTCACCCATATTCCTCATAGGGAAAAAACTAGGGCTAACACCTTAGTGAATGTCATTCTATATTGTATGATTTGATTTGATATCACTTGTGTCCCTTCTTTATAGGAGTTGGAGATAGAGATTATAGGCATTTATCACTCACTTAAACCTTTCCTATATCATACTCTCATCCCCTATACATCTTTAGTCCATCTCATACCTTTTGCATACTAGATAAGCTCTCTAGGCACCTCTTAGGGCCCTTTTGGAGACTTGTTGACCACCCTAGGTGGACTTTTAACCTAGGCCATGACTTAGGGAGAAAACTCATGGCCTAGGCCACATGTTTCCTTCACAAAATCCATGTCCTAGGTAGAACACATGAAAAAGGTCCCTATCTGGGCCTAAATGGATAGTTTTTGGTCTTTTGGCAGATAAGGGTTGAGATATATGCCTTTTTCTCATTAATTTGAGCCTATCTCTTCAATCTTTCCTAAATTATTTCTCTAATATTCCCACTTTATCATCACACTCAAAGCTTGGCTATCTCCTTGAATGTCATTTGGTTCTTGCTTGGCACAATAGATTTTATTGTGATAGGGGATGCCCTACTATTTTGTAGCTTATCTTAGTGATTCACATTGCTCTATATAGTGTTCCTAAATATTGTGTGTTTATCCTTTCTCCCTCAATACTCCATTTCACATATTATTTTTATCTTTGTATTGGCTCTCTCATAGATTGGTAGCTTCTCCTTCACCTCCTCCATAGCTTTTGGCTTTTGGTCAGGACTCAACTCACACATAGCTTAATCCTCTTCCTCTCTTGCTTCCTAGATTGGATAATTAGTTGGTATAAATTTTACACACTTCTTTTGAGTTTGATATGAGGGCATTTTTCTTTTTAAAGTGAAATTCTTGTTTATTTGTAGTAGTATATGTGAACATATGAATCTAATAAGGGGAGATTAATATCATGTTAGTAGATGAAATCAAATCCAAAAACACACTAATGAACTAACACCTTAAACCTAGATCTTAGGGGGAGATTAGTGACTAAAAACCATTGACAAAGCATAATGAAAATTTAAGAAAACAAATTTTCTTACCTTCTTTGAATGCTCTAAGAGATCTCTTCATTGGCTTGCTCAGATTGTGCTCAAGAAGTTTGTGACAATGGAGCTTGGTTATCTCCTTCTCTCCTTTGCATCATTGGCTTTTTGGCTTAGGCTTGTGAAGCTTGAATCAATATTTTTTTATAATATCACTATATCAAAATATATTTGAAATCATTTGTGCATGATAACTTTAGCTTATGAGAGCTTAAAATTATGAGTGTGAGGCCTTCTATTTATAGATTTTTTAAATGGGCTAGGATCAACCATGACCATCCATATCAATATAAAGATGTGTGGTTATTAATTAATCTAATTATGTAAATAAAATCCATAAATATCCTCATCATGATTTGAGAATAGGGGGCATTAATGAGGCATGGAGGTCTTAATCAAATATTTATTGCATTTATGGCCTATGGATGCCACCTCAAAAAATAATGTCACATGATGATGCAAATATTAGAAACTAATTTACAATAAATAAATATTCAATAAGTTCCATGAAATTCTTACTTAAGCTCATAATTTGGTTTAATTTGCCTAAGTAAGATTAAATAATTTTAGTGATTCTTTAGAAATTGGTACACAAATTAATCAAACTAGTCTAAATGTCATATTATTGGGTCAAATTTTGACTGGAGTAGAATTAGAATATGATGTTAGTTGTATATGGGCCAATATCCCATTTAGGATGTTGACACAAAATAACACATGCACCTATAATTTTCTTCCAAATTAGGGGAATTTAGTGGTTTAGAACATCAAATTATGTTTTTGGCATTTTGACTTGCAAATTATTCGAGAATAACTAACAATCACATAAAATGCATTGCCCTGTTTAGGGATACTTTAGCCTAAATTGGCACTTGTATATGACAAGTTCAAACCATTTAATGCATTTTAGTGATTTTATCCCAAATTGTGATGTTTGGTAGAAATAGGTTTGAAGCTTGGTCAGAGGTCATTGGTGGCCACTTTTAGTATCTATAGTTTGTCCCTGTTTGGGAAAGCATTTTAATCTATAGGCATAGTAATGTCTTCTCAAAGAATGAAAATGTCATGCAGGCCTATGAATTCAATGGCAATGGATGAAATGTATGTGCCCCCTCAAGGGAATGGTTGGAAAAGGGGTTGGCAAACAATCCCTTGAAAGAAGGAAATGAGGGGACCAAACAAATTAAAAGTGATGGGGTGATAACACAATGATTTGCTCAAAAGAAATCAAAATCATTGATAATTTAGGTGGGATGATGTATAATGGTTTGCCCAAAGGCATTTATAAGTATTTTACCCTGATAGTGGTAAACATAGTATGATAACATAATTATCTGCCTAGAGGTGGTTATAATCATTGAGAATATAAGTGAGATAGTGTACAATGGTTTACACAAAGGTGGTTATAAGCATTATACCTCAATTATGGAAAATAATATTGATGGTTGATGATTGAAAACATGATGATGAGAACTTGATACAATGGATAAAGATGGATTAGGACACCCTGCTAATAGGGAGATGCTCATTCAAACTAACAAAGGTTGAAATTATTTTGTTGTTTACTTACTCTATTTGGGATATGATGTGGACTAGATGGGGATTGTTGTTGGTACTAGTACTAAGGAGATATCAATGTTGTATTATTTTTTAGACTTATCAAAGTTTATTTTTGTTGTAGTGCATGATGGTAGGCTTCATGATAGTACACCATGAGGATTTGACCAAAATGTGCATAAGGACTAACCCCCATGATCCAATACTCAAAATAAAAAAAATTCATCAATGATAAAAACCATGATGATAATGTTGACATATGAATATGGATGGATTCAATAATAATGCATAAGTAATAACCTAATGAATGCACATATATTGAATCAAGGAAATAATACTGAAAGCAAATAAATAGGAACGCAAATAAAGAAAAAAATAATAGTTAGTCCCAATGTTAGTACAAACAACATGACACAAACAAGATAATGAACATTGCCCCTAGAAAATAGGTTATAACAAACAAACATGATGGGGAAAATAGAAGAAAAAGAAGGGGGTGGTCGAGTTGTCTCCATATGCACTAGGCAAGTGGATGCTACCTACATAGTTCTATGGATAATAAATCAAACAAAATTTTTAGGCTGAATGTAGTTCTCCTAAGAAATGGGATAGAATAAAATGATGATAAAGAAAACATGATTGATGTGATAGAAGAATATAATAACAATCTTCTAAAATGGTAAGTGTGTGGGATAATAGGCCAAAAAGGATGGGGAAACTAAATGATAAGTGATTTTTTATGACTTAGTGAGGGTTCCCATAATCCTTAAGAAAATAAGTAGTCAATGTTTTTGGTTTTTATAAATGGTTAAATGTTTTTGGAATTTTGGAGTATCTCAACTTGATCAAGAATGATGAGATACTAATGGTCCAAGCTCACAAAATGGTGACAACATTTAAACTTAACAATTGATCTCAAATGATGAGAGTGTGGTTTAGGTTGCTCACAAAATTGATCTGATATCAATAAGTATCAAACGCTACCCACATAGTTTTAAAATTACCTCAAGTCATAGTAGTTACACCTTATAGTGGATAAATATAACTAATGTAGTAACTGATTAAAAAAAATAGAAACAATTGGCATAATGGCATAGTACAACATAACAATGGTAAGTTGGAATGTCAAGGCACAATAGACAATTATTGCCCCTAGTTTTCCCATAGGTAGTTATAACTAGGAAACAATGACATATATCAATGATACTAATATTCCCATAGGTGGTTATAATTAGTATAAAGATCGATGAGACACTAATTTACCCAAAGGAAGTTATAATCAGCCAACACAAACAAGGCATGATATAAAATGAAATAATAAATGAAGGATAAAATTACCAAAACTTCTGTCGTAATGCTCCAAAATAAAACCTCTATCTTGAATTCTTGAAACAACTACTAAAACTGATCTAAATCTTTATGCTAAAAGTGGAACCAATGGATGAACTAAGGTAAAATTGGTAGGCAGGGAGTGTTATAACATGTTGGTCTATAGAAAAGGTATGGTAGAATGGAATGTAGAATGTCAAAGTGATAAAATGGTAGAATGGTAAAGTGATAAAATGGTAGAATGGTATAATATAAAGAAGAAAGTAAATAATATGGTACAACTTGAAATGGTCCTCATAGATAATACACCAAGTCACTTAAGTGAAGTAATGTTTGAGGTGTATAATGTTCATTGTCTCATCAAGTTTATCTCTATCTGGTGTGGCAAGCTTTTATGCTCTAGTGTCATAGTCTACAACAATGATGAAAGGCCCAGTTGGGTTTGAACTTGCCTTTATGCTTCTTTTTTGCCATGGTATTTTTATGGGACAAGATCACCAAGATAAAATTCTCTATATTTCACATGTTGATTGTACTGGGCATGAAGCCAATTTTGATATGCTTGCAAGTGGTTCACTATGGCCAAGTATTTCTCATCAAGTAACTCCATCTCTTATAGGCAAGTTACTCAATAGTATTCATCATCTAGGACATGCTTCAAAGAGATGCATAAAGAAGGTAACTCAACCTCAATGGGAAGAACAACCTCAGTGCCATAAACAAGTGAATATGGAGTGGCACTTGTGGGAGTGTGGTGATTGATACAGTATGCCTAGAGAGATCAAAATATCTAAAGGTGCCAATTGAGACTAGCATCACTGATAATATTTTTAAGTATGTTGATAATGGTTTTGTTTGATGTTTTAGCCTGGCTGTTACCTTGAGGGTAATATGTCATAGAAAAATGTTAGGTGATCTTATATTTAGTACATAGCGATGTGAAATCTTTATTCTTAGATTATCTACCATTATTATATATAATGTCATATCGAATACCATAATGGCAAATGAGATGGTTGAATATGAATTTGGAAATTTGCTTTCTAGTCACATCAGTGAAGGGTATAGATTCAACCCACTTAGTGAAATATTCAATGGTGTTAAGGATATGTTTATGGCTATTAGATGAGGTGGGGTTTATCTTCCCAATGGGATCGAGGCCCCAAGTAGCAAATGGGCATGGTGTTAACATTGGTTTCAAGTCTTGTTGGGGAATGTATTAGATTGGCATGCTGTTGACATTTATCACATCTTCTGACATATGCAACTACATCTACATCCATTATACACAAGAGGTTTTTGGATAGGACTACCTTGTTGATTTGGGTTCCACATACGCTTTCATAAACTTCTTGTAACACTAATTTAGATTCTTCCAAAGGTAAACAATGAAACAAAGTTCCATCAAAACTATGGTAGTATAGGGTTGGTCTGAGTAAGATATAATGGTGGGCATAATGGATGAAGGCTTTAGAATTTTTTCAGGATAAGTCTAGTGACATAATTTGGTCAATGGAGATAAGTGTATAAGTCTAAATACTAAGTATATATGGGACCAACAATATCATAAATCATTGTGGCAGTAAAAGGTTCATGAGCTGGTACTAGTAGATTTTCAATGAGAAACTAATATTATTTGGTTGTATCTATTTGTCAAATGAGTGATCCAATGGTAGCCATGACATCTTCCATTCAGTTACTGGATCTTGGTATATGTTCAAACTAGATATCAACAATCCATTTATTGAGACTGTGGACCATGGCCTTATAGGGAACCAACTAGTCATCTTTGTCTAAAAATGGTTTGTAACATGATTGATGATTAATTGTGAATCACCATAAACCTTTAGATGTGATATATTCCATTGTACTACATGTTGAAGACCTATAACGAGTGCTTCATATTCATTCATGTTGTTGGTATAAGGAAAGATGATTTTGAATGACTTAGGGATTAGATCCCCCTATGGTGTGATAAATAAAAGTCCTACCCCCAATCCATGTGTTGTGAATGAACCATCAAAATAAATCTTCCAGTGTTTCTCCTCAAGATGTTTTTCAATGATGGTAATAATGGATTCATCAAGAAATTGTAATGTCAATGGCTCTGTATCTGTAAGGGGTGCTTCAGCAAGCTGATCTATAAGAATTTACCCCTTGATGGCTTTTTGGTTCACATATTCTATCTCAAACTCACTAAGAAGCATGATCAATTTGTCCATATGGCCTTGTAAAGTTGTTTTAGATAGTAGATACTTGAGGGGATCTACTTTTGAAATGACCATGGCCTTATTGTTCAACATGTAATGGCATAGTTTATGAGTTATAAAGACCATAACTAAATAGGATTTTTGAATGGGCATATAATTATGTTCATACATGACTTGTGTATGGATTATATAGTATATTACATTATCCTTTCCATTTTCATTGTGTTGAGATAGAAGTGATCTGAAGGCATTGTCTATTGTTGATAGATATAGAAGGACCAATTTTCCTTGTGTTGGAGGCAATAAAATTGGTGGATTTGTAAGATAGTCTTTTAGCTGTTAAAAATATTTTTGAAAATCATTATCCTAAATAAATGTGACACCTTTATTCAAAATATGTGTAAAATTATGACACTTATTGGCCATTTGAGATATGAAGCATCTAATAGACTAGATCTTTCCCTACAAACTACGGAGTTGCTTCAAATTGGTCAGTGGTGGCATCTTTGTTATGGCTCATAATTTGGATAGATCAACTTCAATGCCTCATAAATACATAATTAATCCAAGTAATTTGACTGAAGTATCTCTAAAAACACATTTCTTAGGGTTGAGCCTAACTTTATATTCACACAATCATTCAAATATCCTCCTTAATGTTACTGGATGATCAGCCCTGGACTTTGATTTGCCTATTATGTCATTGATGTAATATTCAAAAATGTCATGCATCATATCATAAAATATGACTATCATGGATCTTTGATAGGTGGACCCTATGTTCCTGAGACCAAATGGCATAACCTCAAACATGAATGTTCCCTATAGAGTGGTGAATGTTGTTTTTTGTTGGTCTTTTGGTATTATTCTAATCTAATTGTAGCTTGAGAATTCATCCTTCATTGAAAGCATCTCATAACCCATTATGGAATTGACTATCATGTCAATGTCTAACAATGGAAAGTCATCCTTTGGACAAGCTTTGTTAATGTCCGTAAAACTAGTACAAATTATGATTCCTTCTAGCTTTTTACTGACTGGTACTACATTGTAAATCCATTCAGAATACTCAATGGGCCTAGTACATATCACTTCTAATAGATTGTATAAATATTTCTTGATTAATACAATAATGAGATGATGAATTTTGTATAAATTTTATTTCACAGGTTTGGCATCAGGATGTACCATAAGGTGGTGAACAACCAAGGTAGTGTCTAAACTAGGCATGTTAGAATATGCCCATGTGAATATATCTACAAATTCTATCAAAGGGGTTTTAAGTAATTCCTACTCATTCTTAGTGAGGGATACCTAATTTTATCCATTTTAGGTCATCTAGAGATCTTATGTTTACCTTTGAAGTATCTTCCACTAGAAGGGTCGAACCATATTCAAGAATAGTGGGTAAAGATTTGAATTATTTGGCTATGTCAGAGTCCTCTATTGGGACTGGTTCTTCATGTTCTCCTAGACATGATGAATTATAATCCACCAATAGGAGGGATGGCCACATAAAAAATGTTGTTGGGAACTCCTAAATGATGTAGTTAAAAGCTTGTTATTCTTCAAGACTGAATTTAAACTCATGTGCAAGTTTGCCATTGTTGGTATCCTAAATGATTGCATCAAAAGCCTATTCTTATTCAAAACTATACTTTGACCCATATACAAGTTCATCATTAGTGGTATCTTGGTTTATACTTGAAGGATGTTGAACACCCGCATCTAGTGGCACCTGAAATAGGTTTTTGCCACTAGATTAGCCTTTATCTTTACTCTTTCCCTAGTTCTAAAATGCCTCAAAAAGGTTTTCACTTTGGGACCTCAATTTTTTTTTTTTTTTGGGATAAGGTTGTTCACCCACTCTCCAAAATAGGCTTCAATATCCAACTTGATTTAGAACCATTTTTATGGTCTCCCAATGGAACATTGTCCCTAAGGCCTAGAAAATCACAAAAGGCCTCATCATTCTAAAACTCATCAACCCACACATTGGATTATTGTTGGCCCTAGTCTATCCATTGGGGATAATATAATGGTAGTGGATTATGATGAATTATTGGTCCAAGGGTGAAAATGGTGTTATTATAAAAAAAATTGGTATAGGCTAGGTCATCAAATGGGATATGATCAGACTTTGCTTCATTGCTAGAATCATCATCACTAGTTGTTGGTGATGGAATTAAAATAAGATACATGGGGTCACCCTCATGTAATTTAAATACAAGTCCATAGGTTCCTTTGTACTTAGTCATAAAAATTGGCTCAAGTGTTCCCTATTGATTTGGATCGAGGCCTCTTCCTTCATAGTCTTAGTTTTCCATAATCTGATTAGGAATGGGATATTTGGAATTTTTGTAACAATTAGCTAATTTATCATTATATAACCATCATTAATCTCCTTCAAGAGGGTCATTTTATTTACCAAAGGCTGGTATAAAGTGACAGGTGTTGGATTGTGTATTTGGCCTTTGCCCTTTTTTTCCATTGCATGAGTGGTTTGGATTTTGGTCTTCCAAAGTACTTAGGATTCTATGGAAGTTTTACAATGTGAAAGGTGTCATGGGTCAAGTATTATCCTGGGCCATTATCTTAAATAGTGTAATTATTGGACATTTCAAGAGGTAGTATGTGGGAAAGGGAATCAAGGGTATTAGGGTCAATGTAGCTAGCCTCTGGTAATTTAACAAGTATTGCTTTCTCTTTGTCCTACTTGACAACTAGAGTCATGAAAAAATGGTATTTATATCTCTTGAACTCACCCTCTAAATGTTTACAATGCTTGTATGGATGTAAATCTCCTAGAATAGTCACCTCCATTCCTGAATGGGGGAAATTGATACATTGGTGCAATGTCAATGGGATTGCATGGATCTTGTGTATCCAAGGTCTTCCCAAAAGCATGTTATATGATAAGTCAATATATAACACATGGAAAAGTGTATCATGGGTTAAGGGCCCAATGATAATTGCAAAGATAATATTGCCTTGTGATTCTTGTTTTTAATTGTCATAGGCTTTGATTGTGATTGTTGTGTCTTGAAGATCTATTATTGTGTATCCAAGAATGTTGATAAGCTTTAGAGGCATAATATTTATGCCTAATCCATTATATATGAGAACACATTTTACTTTATGCCTCATTATGTAGACCTCAATGTATAATGGTTTATTATGAAGTGGGCTAAGGGATGACATATAACTTTAATTGAAGGTTATTTGTTAGCCTGGAGTGAGGTGTCCAACCAAATATTTTAATTTGTCAGGAGATATGTCATTTGGGACTTTGGACTGGCCAAATAATTCAGTCAAGATGTTTTTATGGATAGTAGACGTACACAACAAATCTAAAATGGAGATTTGTGTTGGTGTCTTTTTCAATTATTCCACAATGTCAAACATCTTTTTTGGGATAGTAGGAGATGCATTTTTATGAGGTAGAATGGTTGGTTGGATGATGGGAGAAGTGGCATATGGTTGTGGGCCTAGTATGGTAATACTTGACTATTGAATTATGATTACACAATCAGATTAGGCATTGGATTGGTGTTGTTAATAAATGATGGTGGAGGGGGACTAGATAGGACAAGCCTTCGTTATCGATGCACTTATGAGTGGTCACAAGCTAACAATAAGTTATTAGTATAAAGTCCAAACATGGGAATCCCTATTTTTTGGTTTACCTATGTGTGGTCCCAGGTTAAGGAAGGATTATTGATATAAGTTGGTTGATTGGGAATGATTATCAATGGTCTTTCCTAATTAGTACTTGGTCTTGGATTAATGGAAATGGTATTAATGTGAACTCCTGAAATATGGCCTATAATTGAGTTTTAGTCATGTGTAACTGCATGGTAAGTTTATTAGTCATTTGTATTATTCTAACCTTGGTTTGTCTATTTTTTTGATGATGTTGGTTTTACTTTTGGTTCTGTTGTTGGTTCAGGCTTGGTTGTTGATTATGTTGTTGTTGATGTTGCACCAGCCATTGTCATTGTTATTGTTATTGTTATTGTTATTGTTATTGTTATTGTTATTGTTATTGTTATTGTTATTGTTATTGTTATTGTTATTGTTATTGTTATTGTTATTGTTATTGTTATTGTTATTGTTATTGTTATTGTTATTGTTATTGTTATTGTTATTGTTATTTTTATTGTTATTTTTATTGTTATTGGTTGTAATTTTGAGGAAATGGATTCTGATAAATTCCAAGGTTTTGATTAGATGTGGAATCTCCATGATCCAATGATATCTATTCATATTCAATCATATTATTGATCACATGTTTGATTTTCACACTTGTTATAAATTATGGTCATTGACCCAATGATATTTGTAGAATTCATTTGGGTTGTACCAGTCTATAATGTTAGCACCCTCAGGAATTAGCACTTTCAAAATAGGCCATCTGATCAAATTAGCTACAACAAGTTTTTAAAACATAGTATCAATAGGCTCTCCAAGATTGATAAAAACATGTCAAGTTGGAACAGTTCTTCTTGGAAGAGTGTTTTGTACAGGCATTTGTTGTATTTATTACACTAGCTAGGCTAGTTTATTCTACTACATTTGTTTAAGAGGTTATGGGTTAGGAGGCATGTGTTATAGCATAGGCTATGTAAATGGTGTTTACACAATTTGAACAGGTTGAGACTCTATTATTGTGTTACCAAAAACATTCTTATTATGATTAAATTGCTTGGGTCTATCAGTATTATTGGCCTGGGTTTGTTGTGATGTTTGTGCTTAGATTAGATTTTGATTCTAGCTATTGTTTTAAATTTGGTTTGGGTTTTGATTTGATGAGGTTATTTTAATGATCCATTTGTTAATGATGGCTCTTTCAATCAACAAACCTTTGCCAATGATCTCTTTGAATGTGTACACACATTGTAACTCCAAATTATAAGATATCTCATTGTGTAGATTTTTGGTAAACACAGTGGCTAGTTATTTATCTGGTAAACTATGGGTAAATCATCTTGCAAGGGTTCTCCATCACTATAAATAGCTCATGAAGATTTCACCAACTTTTTGTTTTTCTTCTATTAAATCTACCAATGAAATATCATGCTTGAGATTGTAGGAGAAGTGTTGTATGAACTTATCTAAAAGATCATCAAAATTAGATACTGAATTCTTGGGTAAATTTAGGAAACATTCTAATGTTTACCCTGCTAGGTTTTTGGAAATAACAATTGAAGATAGATGTCACTATAGGCCACTGATTGCATGCAACAAATAATTCCATCAAATGGGCCTTGGGGTCACTTTTCCCCTTATATTTGTGAAACTTTGGTGGCGCATACCATGGAGGAAATGGTATCTATAAGTAATCCATATTAAAAGGGTAAGAACGCATATCATCTACCTTAAACTTTTTGGTCTATTTTCCTGCTTGAATGAGGGCAATTGTATCCTTCATTTGTTATAGCTCCTATGTGAGGATACTAGTGAGATCATTATCCTATTGAGGTAGAGGCTATGTAGTAATAAGTGGATTAATTTGACCAAGGTATTGTGGAGGCATTTGTTGGGAAATGTTGGATTGGCTAGGAAATTAACTAGGAATACAGATTCATGTATTAGGGTGTAATTATTGAAATTATACTTATAATTGTGTGATATTCTAGTTGGGATTGGGTATGTAGGTCTGATGTTGGGAATATTGTGGTTGGGATGGATGTATATGGTTGTATTGTTCATGCTAAGGTTGAATAGGGACCTATTTTTGACTAGTCATACATTGTTGATTAAGAGGGACTAATGAACTAAGACCCTGTTGCTAAACTTGTGGCACATTCTGCATGAAAGGTAACTATTTCCTAATAGGTACTTGAGGAACATTGGAACCTCTTTATTATGAAAATTCATATTAATAAGTGGATGTATGTTGGATATTCAACATATTTCACTACCACTTGTATGTTATTGGTTAAACATCATTTGGTTTTGGATCACCATGTTAGTCTGTGATAGAAAAGGTATGTTCATTACTACCTGGTGAGGTAGAACATTAGTTTCCCCTTATTGAGGTGGCAATATGTTTTACCTTAGTTACATGGTTATGTTTAATGGTTCCTATTATTTTGGAATGTTAGTTATCACTTGTTAGGGTAGAGTAAGATTCATCACATTCTATTGTGGTGTGGCAATGGTTATTGGCTTGATTACTTAATCCTTGTTGTTGGGTGCTTGATGAAGTAATTGGTTAAGGATTAGAGGTAGTTGGTTGAGGTTGGGATGTAGAAAATCCTACTCCTAGAGTTTGAGAACCACTTACGGTGTTTAAAGGCACATTTTATAATTGATTTTTTATTTATGTGTGAGCACCAATTTGGTTAAAATTAGATGTTTCTTGCACGTTTTCCATTATGTTGTGCTCATTATTCTGCATAGACATAAAATACACTTACTTTATGGTTGGGGTATTGAACATGTTTTATCCTAATTTTTTTTATAATTGGTTCAAAACCCTAATTCCCTTGAACTATCAATTCAAGTAAGACCCTTATTGAAGGGAGTGATTGAATAAGAGGTGTATTTGACAAGGCCATAAGATTAAAGTTACGTGCTAGGTTTTGATATATCTGGTATGATTTCTAAATTTGAATGAAATGGTCCTCCATGAGGACTTTTTATGTGAGAAGCATATGCAGATCTTGATATAGCATCATCACAATGGAATTATGATTACTAGAAGAGGATTTTCATTGTAAGACATGTTGTAAGGCCCTCTTACTAGATCTGGTAAATTGTCATGGGGAAACTTTGTTGGAAAACTAGCTCCTATCTCTGCAAATCTATTAGGATCATATGTTGGTTGCATTGTAATGTAATAATGTTTTTATTGAGAATTTTCTATAACTAAAGGTATGCTAGCTAAATATTGAGTTGTCTGCTCTTGGTCTTGCTCTGTGTATGGAGGTGTGTTAACCAAATAATTGGATAAAGGATCTTGACTTTGTTCCCCTATATGAGTGTTTAAAGGTGGATAATTATCCATCTCCCAAACAACAACATCTCCATAAGGGTCCTGAAAAAATTCCTCTTGTGTGACAACATTCCCATATCTTGGATTATACATGGCTCCACCCCGTGTATAGTGAGACATGGTCAAATCAAATGGAAAATATTTCACAATAAGATAGGTTAGAGTTATATAAAATCTAAAAATCTATGTCTAAAAAGATAAAAGGTTTAACTAGGTCCAACTTTGTCAAATGTGGAGTTGTACCTCCAGAAGGTCTATGTTAAGATTTGGTTAAAAAATTATAATGTAAAATGTCTAACATTAAATGATTCACAAAGACAAGGTCAAGTGGATGAACTAAACGTAAGATGGCAAAGTCTAGGTTCAAATATGTTCCAAATAGGTATAAACTAGGAAATGGAAATGTTGCTAGGTCTTTTATCCAAATATAGAGTCAAAAGCTAGGCTCAAATAGGTTATGTTAAGACTTTTGGCCAAACTCGATGTTAAAAGCTAGACTTGAAACAAAGGATGATGATTTTTAATCTAATAAACTTGAAACATTTTTGCATTAACAAGGCACTTGATTCTAGACATAAATGTGATCAAATTGGTATAAAACACTTTACATAAAAGGCATTTGAAGATGGACTAATTTTCACAAATGAACACACAAATAATATAATTTTTAAATTTTGTGTTAAAAATAAACCTAAGTTACGTAAACCAAAAGAGAAAGATTTGTGTATCAGCCCTTACATGTCAAGACCTAAACATAAATCAATCAATGTTTGAATTCAAACTTTGGAAAAGTTAATTGAAGCCTCAACTTAAGAAAACTTAGGCTTTAATGACCAACAAGATAGACAAATTTGAATGGCATAACAATGATAAAATAAAGATACAACAAGGCACATGTGATTTTTTTAAACAATGATGATTAGGATATGATATAAGACAAGTATTTTGAAACAATTTGGGTAGTGTAATGATGTCATCACTCCCAAAATATGTAAGCAATGTTTTTTTCAAAGACTTATATGACATGAAACTTGAATTTATTTGGATGGCATTACATTACCCATTTCAATCAAGTGACATAGACAACATTTTTGACACAAAAGTCTTCTAAGTTAAATCAAGGTGTCAAATGGATAGCATAATGCCTCCTCAAATAATAGAGTAATGTGGACAAACAAACTCATTTAAGACATGGTTTAAACATTAAAGATTTAGATCCAACACACCAAGTAAAAATAACAAAGTACAACTAAGTATATCATCCTAAATCTTATCAAGATGTGGTGAAGAGGGGTTGACTAAAAATTACAAGTTTTCAATTGTCTAGATTGATCCCATGTATACCAAATTTCACCTTAGCACATACGCGAAGCAAAATATCAATTGGATCCATATCAAATGACTTTTTGTGAAAAGGTCTTGTCCTTTTCACAACCACTACATCCATCACTTTCTTAGTGTAGTGCACTATCAAAAATTATCATGCATTCTAAGCTTATCTTTCCACTAATAGAGATGGTTTAACTGCTCAAACCATTATCCCAGTGGGGTGATCCCAATTTATATAACTCTTATGGAGAGGGGTTAAAGATGATGTCATTAAATGAAGCCCTAGGTCAAAGTTTCCTTATAGAACCTATGGGAGGTAATGAATTCCCCCTCACAAGCCAAAATCCATATAATAAAATCCAAGTAAAAAGGCCTTATAGGTTATTTTTAGATCACCCAAACCATGCGGGTTTTGGGGAGAGCCTACACAATGTTTTTCTATGCCTTTGGACTAAGGCATAATTTGCAATGAAAATGGCGCTTTTGATCAACAAGTTCTCTATAGGGGATGTTGGGAAGAGCATACATGCACAAATTCCTTATTGATCAAACAATTTTAACCAAGCAATGATAGATAACTTATACAAAACAAAACTTTGAAGTGAGTTTGGTTTTAAAGCACCGAATTGAAGTGTTTGGTGGTGTTCTTTGGCCCCTTGGACTTAAGTTGTAAATTTTTTTGAAGAATTATCACAAAACATTCAACATAAACATGCAATTTTTTATCTTAAAGAGCCAAAGGAAAGTTCCTAGTTCTTTTTAAGCACCAATATCCAAGCATACAAGATTTGACATGTTCATTTTAGGACCCAAATTAAAATGTTTGATTTGACTAAGTTTCCTTGAAATACCAGAACAAAATGTTTGATTATTCAAAAAAAGCAAATTAGTCTTCAACTCAATCCTTCAACGTGCAAATTTTATATAATAACCCCCTACTTTGAAGCACTTCTTGATTGAGCAAATGATGTTTGAATTTTAGCTCTAAGGTTTGGATTTAATTTCACACAGTGATCATCTACAGTCCTAGCTAACCATCAGTGGTTTCAATGCAACCATCAATGGTTGAGTATAATCACCATCGATTGATAAAGACCATCGGTGATGACTTGTGAATCTAAAGGCAATAATGTTATGCTTTAAATTTTTTGTTAGGATCAAATATCCAAAAGTTAAGCTTCTGGATCAAAACTATGTTTAGACTAGATACTTATAAAACCAAAATCATTATAAACAAACTTGAATGATAACTCAAAATTCAAAATTTTAATGTATTTTCCCTTGTAGCCCAATCGGTTACGGTTGGGCCTAACCATCATCGGTCACGCATAATCATCATCGATCACTGTCTAACCTATGTGTGCACAAAAAATGTTATATACATGGGGAAATGAGCTAAAAATGATTTTTAAAGACTTTTTAATGACTAAAATATAAATTTAAAATTGCCAAGTGTCCCATCAGGTGTACTATTTGTGAACATAAGAATCCAATAAGGGAAGATTAGTATCATGTTAGTAGATGAAATCAAATCCAAAAACACACTAATGAACTAACACCTTAAGCCTAGATTTTAGGGTGAGCTTAGTGAATAAAAACCATTGACAAAGCACAACTAAAATTCAAGAAAATAAACTTTCTTACTTTCCTTTAATGCTCCAAGAGATCTCTTCATTGGCTTGCTTGGATTGTGTTCAAGAAGTCTATGGCAAAAGAGCTTGGCTATATTCTCTCTTTGGAATAATTGGATTTGTGGCTTTGGCTTGTGAAGCTTGACTCAATATTGTGGCATAATAATACTATATCAAAATAGCTTTGAAATTGTTTGTGCATGATAAATTTGGCTTATGAGAGCTTAAAATTATGAGTGTGAGGCCTTATATTTAGATTTTTTAAATGGGATAGGATCAACCATGACCTTCCATCTCAAGATGAATATGTGTGGCCATGAGTTATTCTAATTATGTAAATAAAATCCATTAATATCCTCATCAAGATTTGGGAATAAGGGGCATTAATGAGGCATGGAAGGGCTTAATCAAATATTTATTGCATTTATGACCTATGGATGCCACCTTAAAAAATGATATCCCATGATGATGCAAATATTAGAAACCAGTTTCCAATAAATAAATATTTAATAAGTTTCATGGAATTCTTACTTAAGCTCATAATTTGGTTTAATTTGCCTAAGTAATATTACACAATTTTAGTGCAATTCTTGGAAATTGGTGCACAAAATAATCATACTGGTCTAAATGTCATATTATTGGGTCAAAATTTGAATGGAGTGGAATTAGAAGATGATGTTAGTTGCACATGGATCAATATCCAATTTAGGATGTTGTCGGCATAAAATAACACATGCACATGTCATGTGCTTCTGAATTAGGGGAATTTAATAGTTTAGAGCATCAAATTATGTTTTTGGCTTTTTGGCTCAAAATGTTTTGGGAAGAACTAACAATCACATAAAATACATTGCCCTATTTAGGGATACTTTAGCCTAAATCAGCCCTTGTATATGACAATTTCAAACCATTTAGCACATTTTAGTGATTTTATACCAAATTGTGATGTTTGGTAGAAATTTATTTGAAGTTTGGTCGAAGGTCATTGGTGGCCAATTCTAGGTGTCTATAATATACATGTTAGGGTTTGATTTGTTTTAGTGATTTATCTTGTTTAGGGCATTATTAGGATAGTTTTTGAAGTTTATGCATTTGTATGTGGTTAAGAATATCTTCATTGCTTGAAATATCTTCCATTATATGTTATGCTTGCATTGGAAATGTTTCTCATTACATAGTAAGATCCTACATGCTCAAAACAATCTACATAACTTGCATAAACATTCTCTCTCTCTTGGTAAACTAGAAAATTGCATTTTTAGGTAATCTTATTGTTGAAAGTAAAGAGATAGCTCAAACTTAGATTATGCATGCTCTTTAACCCTTTATTTAAAATGTATTTAATGCTTGAAACATCTTAAATTTAGCCTAAAAGTGCCTTTGATTCTAAGTTTACACATTGCTTGTGAGCTCTGTTTACTCAACATTGTTATTTCTACAATTTGCATGCAATCAGTTGTCTAGTCTTAGCTACTTGATCTACTATGGTTAGATCCACTAGAGATACCTATGTATTTTGTGCACTAGATCGTGTTATCCTTAACCTAGTTTATAAGTCTATCTTTATCTTGGTGCGAGCTGGCAAAATGGATAGCCACTATAGATCTCCTGTAGCCCATAAAAGCCTTAAGCCTTCTAGTATCCTAGTTGTTTGTTTAAGTACCCTATGTACCCCCTTTCCCAACACTAGTGGCTCCGTTCAGATTCTTAGAGCTATATAACTATGTGCTTATTTATGATATAAACATGTAAAAATTTATTCCAAAAGCTTCATATTTAATAAAATAACATTATTTTTTGGAGGTGTGATCCCATTGACTACAAGATTTTATAATTATTAGCATGATTTTAATATTTGAATAAACCTTAGTATATTTGTAAGGAAATACAATTGACATGTGTACGTCTAAACTCATATAACACTTGTTTTTTTTTTTCACATCAAGAGTCTTAAATCCATTCTAATTTTAGCCAATGGATGTCAAGAGTTGCAAATACATTTAAATTTTAATCATGCATTTACAAACTCATGTTTTTCATTATTAATTATCTATGCTAAATGTTTTTATATTTTAAAAATGTAAATTCAAAGGGAAGACCCTACCTCAACCTCCATTTTAAATACTTCATATACCTATTTATATCTTCTTCCAAGATCCAAGTTAGTACTCCAAAAGTCCACTCTTCTCAAGAAACCTAAGGGAACAAGGTGCATCGCCTTCGCAGGCATGAGTTTGGGCTCTAACTAACAAAGTTCCAAAAATTGATACCCAATGTGAGTTTGTCACATGGTTCCCCACCTCCCAAAATTTAAAAAATATCCTTAAAAGTTTATTTACTCTCCCTTGCACTTCACATGGCAACCCATCTTCCATATTACACAACATTTACTTTACTAACACTCCCACTAACACACTACATCCCTCTATTTTCAATAAATCACATTCTTACCAAACTTGCATTAATTCACTTACACATCCACATATGATCATTAGAAAGTATCAACCATACTTAAATGCATACTTTGACCAACCTATATCCCATATAAGCTTGAACTTCTAGCTTTCTCAAGAAAATCTAAGTAATAACACCCTTAATTAAGGAGTTTAAACAAACTAGTATATTAAAATAAATATAATATTTTATTTCAAATCTATTTAAATAAAAATAATTAAGTTTTAATCAAACATCATAGCATGTATAATAAATTAATAATGCCTAAAAAGGTAAAGGAAGGAAACATTACTGGAGGGTGGAAAATGCATAACAAAATAATGTCTATAAGGTGATGAAAAATAATCATTTTAATTGTGAGGTTATCTTATGACATATTATTTGCTCACTTTGTTTAACTTTAATATGGTTTCAATACACCTCATCTACATGAGTCTTATCACATATTCAAAGTCCCACTATATATGGGATATAAAATAATTATATAAACATGTATAGAAGTCTCTATCACCTCATTAAGGTAAGATTAAATATAACATATCCACACCATCAATCTCCATTAAATCTTGAGCTAAGAGTACACAGCATAAAATTCACCTCTACAACAAAATACCCAAGCCTCCTCAACACCACAACATCAAATCTACCTCAACACCACAATATTAGGAGGTTATAGACATGATTCCAACAAGACCTAACACATGATGCCCAAAACATTTTTTTACTATAAATAAACCAATAAGAGGTGAGAAGAGGTGCTCATTTGAATATAAAAGTGACCATATAATTCATTTATCATACTTCAAATTATTTCACAATAAAAAGTGAAAATTAGATTTTTGTTTAGACTATTTATGGTTTAGAATGTATATGTTGCATGAAAAAATAATTAAAACTAGGGAACAATAAAGATATATAATAATATAGTCAGCAATAATAATAAAATTTGAACTATGCCTAAAAATAGAAACTTAAACTATGAAAACATCTTGAACAAGAAATGGAAATGGTAAGGAAGCAAACATAAATGGAAACAAACAAACCTAGTCACTATTTTGGAAATATAGAGCTAGAAGGCATCTTTGAAATTTTTCTGAGAGGAAACCCTCCAATATGGACATGCACTATGGAAGGAGACAAAATCAACATGTGGATTCTATACGATATAATCCCATCACTATGTAAAGTAAAATGTATATGATGAAAAACATAAAATGTATAGAAAATTCAACATGGATCACGCAACAAGTGGTATGTGTTTGGTTGATTTTGACATCGAAAGGCTTGTAAATCTCAAATGAGCATTGGCTAATCACAAATTTCCCATTATTTTTTCAATAAACTTATTATATAATTATGTCTGGGTCAAGTCCAAAAAGTTCTTCACATATGGCTCGTGGATTTTTTAATGTTTTGTTCTTTTGACATCATCTTTTATATTACGTGAGACCCTTGTGTATTCATGCAAATATTTTTCAATCAAATTTATTGTTTCTTAAAATAAGACCTTCTCTTTTATTAGGATTCTACCATAAATACCCAACAGTTTATGAGTGAAGGGTCATCAAGTCTTATTCTTCTTCCTATGGATTTAATTAGATTTTTCCTATTCAATTTTAGTTTTATACTTGTTTGACTATGAAATCAACCTATATATGGTGTCTTACTCATTATAGAATCTGTTATTAATTGTGTTTCCACATTACTATATGTATTTTAAATTATCTTACCTATTGCAATCAATGCATTACTTAGATTATTTACTATCACATTATTTTTTCTCTCTAGGTTGCTTATTTTTAATCCTAAATTATGGATCACAAGGCAATTTTGTACATTTTCATCATTTCAACAAACAATTGACATTTTCTTCTCAAATAGATAGTCTCATACAAGTTTAACATGACATTTAATTTTACATTATCCCATTTTACCTTGCATAGGTTCTAATAAATACCTTGGTGTTTGTCATAATATCTTTGGAGGTGTGGGCCCAAGAGATACATTATTTATTAAAATTAATGGTGTTATCACTTTGACTATAGAAGGGGGATTAATGATTATGTTAAAATTAGACTATAAAAATGAAATAAATTCATATTCAAATGGATAGAGTTAAATTGGGGTCATTATATGATGTTCATAATCACCATTTGAATTTAGTGTATCATCATGCTAAGAACTTCATTATGAATAGATGTTTCATTATATTTTATTTTTCCATGTGTTTCATCATTCAATACAAATTCATTAACATGTTTTAATTTCAATTTTCATCATTCAACATGGTTTCATTAAATCTTATCCCAAATTAAGATGTTTCTAAACTAAATTCCATGTAATTGGACTTGTTATTTTTAATTGAAACATTACTTGGTGTGTGCTATCACAAAGATTTTACACCCGTCTTGATGTTGTAGTATGCTATGAAGAAATATAATGATACAATGGGATCACCTCCAAGATGTAGGACCTTGGAGAATTGAGGTAAACCTTCAAATAAGGTCAACTTCCTTTCACTAAATTTAGTGCAACTGATAAACTACCAACTCATGTGGAAAATTTTCTTCTTAGTGATCTTACTTATAAACTAGGGTTTGACTGTGAGAAAATATTTTTATCTAGAAATGGTGATTACACCAAATATTTGTAGTGGATTTTAATGCTTGTTTTAAATGAACATAGAATAAAAATAAAAATATTGAAATTTATTGGAGCACAAACTCATGCAAATGTGAAACCAAAGGTAATATTGGGTATTTCTCATACAAGGTAAAAGATTCTTTATTTTTAATCAAATAATATTTCAAAAGAGAAAAATAATACCAAAAATGAAATTTTGTGACTAAAACAAGAATAAAATCATTGACAAATTTAATAAATATCCTTGTATACACAAAGATAACATAGAAAAGAAAGGCAAATCTTCAATGTATTCTCATTCTCCATGTTGCAACATGTAGATAACTTATTCAAAATGTAGAATAATTTCTCTAATAGCAAAAAGATAAATGGCCTAGGCCATAGTACCCATATTTATACAAAAAAATGTCATGCACAATTCAAGACCATGTAAAATCTAAAAACTACATGCAAAGGGGGCATGATCTTCAATAGGAATAAGGTCCTTGGCAAAGTAAATGGTTGGAAAATAACATGCAACTACTGGGCATTACAAAAAATAATAGAGGCATGGAGGGAATTTGTATAATCTTCATTTAATGCCTTCATCTTCTTCAATTGACCTGTTGCATCTTCTTCATGCAATGAGGTGCAAAAAAATGAGTTCTAACTTAGAACAATAAATAGCTTTTAGATAACTTTAGGTTATTTTTTCAAAACCTAACTTGTAATTTTCAATTGGGACTTTTACAAATTTTTAAGTCATATAATTTTGACAAAACTAAAAATGCAATTTACAATATTAGTTTTGTAGTTAAGTAACTCAGCCTTGTCAAAAAGGAAACTTCAATTTACAAGTTCTCTTTTTACAACTTTCAACCTATCAAAAAGGAACATGGAAATTACAAGTGGATCTTTCTTAAAAAGAGTTGTCAAAATGATATTTTAAATTTTCAATATGCAACTTTAAAATATTGTTTACAACAAGGAAATACAATATATAGAATGTTTTTGATGGAAATAATTAATCTAAAACTATAACTTTTGAAGACTCTTTATCTTTATTTGCCTGTGTTTTTTCAATATTTGCATCAAAATTCTTGAAGATCTCTAGGATACGATCTTCATCAGGACCAAAAGAAAATAAGGGGATTATTTCAAATTCTAAATATGTGTCAAAGAGTTCCCTTCATGAATCCCTATACAATTGAGTCTCTTTCCCCATTTGATCAAGAGTATTATGGTACCTGATAAAATGGCAGATGAAGCTCAAAATGAATGTTGTTTTTCATGCTAACTCTCCTTCAACCACTCTTTTGAACTTGTCTTGAACTTCTTGTGCTGAAAGGATATGGTCTTGATGATTTGTTGCTTGACATGACAATTTATTCAACAAATCTTCAATGTCAAAGAGCATATATATGACCTTGTCATGTGTAGCCCTAGCTTTACTGATACTTTCTATGAGTATTCTAATTTTGAACTGAGCTTATCTATCCAATCCTTGATGATCTACATCATTTTTCAATATCTTTTATGTGATGAGAATATCAGTTTCAATCATATCCATAACTATCAACTTTGGATAAAATAGGTTCAACCTTTCTATCTCTTCCTGATATTTGCTTATTTGCTCTCTTAAAGTTGCCCTTCCATCCTTCAGGGATTTGTAATAGTCCATTACTAACTTGATGACTCTATTTCCCTTTGAAATGAGCTCTTCTACCTAGTCCTTTGTAATCCTTCCCATGCTGCCAAATTTATTTACTACATCAAGTGTTTCTTGGTCAAAGATATGAGTAATAGATTGTATTGGTTGGGCAGTGGGCTCAATGATATTCTTTAATACAATAATCAAATTTTCAACTTTATTCTTCAATTTATCCTTTGTGACCTTGTCCCTATCCATTTTCTTGAAAAGAGATTTAATGTTGGATTTAACATCATGTTTTAATCCCTCTCTTGTAGGATAACTAAAGTGAACTTTTGATATTTGGTAATCCCCCACCACTAGATCTTATTTTTATTTGTCTGGTTGGAGGAATATAATCTCTACATACTTTTCCCCTACTGAATCATATAATATTCTTGATATGGTTCTAGAAGATATATTTGATATCTTTAATGTCTCTATAAGGCCAAAATACAGTGTGCTCAGGGACACCATCTACTTCTATTTCTTCCCCACATATCATACCATCCAACTTGGTGTGGCATCCTATTGTTCTAGCATTGCCAATTATGAATCTATATCTAAAGTTGTTGCACTATGGCTACAGTGATAAATGCTATGTCTATTAATGTTATGGTTGTTGAATCTTTGGTTGATATTTTGCTAGTCTCTTCCCCATCTGTGGGTTAAGGGGCCACATTTGTATCATTTAATTGATCTACCTCTACCTTCTTTATAGGGGTTAGGGTTATTGTGTAAATGAAATAAATGGGTGTAGTGGAAATGGATGTGCCTACTAGGGGTATAGGATATGGAAGTGACACTAGTAGAGGGGTAGGCACATGGAGTTGAAAAAGGGGATTTTGTGGTAGTGTGGAATCTAGAGCCATGAATGAATCAACTAGAATTATGGGATTGCTCAAGGTTAATGAAATGGGAAAGGTGATGGGAGATTAAAAAGAAGTGGTAGTTATCCCAATAGTTGGGATGGCCAGTGGGATTATAGTTAGGATAACTAAATTTTTAGTTATATACTATTGTGTAATGTTAGTGATTAATGGGGTGGAGGTGTTAATTAGGGGTGAGATGGAAGGAATTTTAGAAGAAGAGAGTAACATTTTGGAAGAGGGAAGAATTTTGGAAGAGGAGAGTAGAAGTGAAACCTGAGTGTCTGATTAAGTTGATTAAACTATTGGTAATGGACTTACTAGCATAGGTGAGCTGATGCAAATGGAGGGGACAATTACTTGAGGTGAAGGTGGAGTGGAGATAGGAGGAGGAGATGTTGAAGCTGATGGAATGATAGAGATAGGATGTAAAATTATAATAGAAATAAGATTAGAAATCATTGGTGCTTCAATTGCAACTATATCTTCAGATGAAATTATTATCAACTAATTTGATGTTAATCCTTGGCTACTAAATTGTCCTCTCTTAGCCTTTGAATTTTGATTTATCTTATGAGATACCACTAGCCTATCTTCATATTCTAGGAGGGTTACACTATTTGATCCTTCTATTATTGGTGGTACTCCCTTTAACTTGAGATCTCTTAGCTTCTCACTAATGATCACTATTTCCTTGATCACATTGACCCATTTACTTCTAAGCTAGTTGATTTTTTATTTATTACATTAGTGGTTCTGATCATTAGTTATAAGGACTCAAAAATGGACCACCTAACTATTGGAAGGGGTTGAGCATATATCTTATTATCATAGTAGACCTTGTTTATTAGGGATTCATCATCTACCAAGTCCTTGGGGATTGGTGACATGTTAAGAGCTTTCATTTGATCTAGGTTCATCCTAGAATAATCCTTTAGTCTCACTTCTTCTTCATCTTTAAGGTCCTTCAAGTAGTCTTCATAGTAGGGAACATGAGAATATGTTGTGATCCCCAATGCACTAGTAATGTTACCATTTACATCATAAAATGGCCTTGCCTCCAGAGCCCTAAAGGTCATCTGAATAATTTCAACATTTGCACACATGGATTTGGATAAGGAAGGGCATGAATACCTCCCTATCCTAATGGGGAAATGGATTTTCACCTTTTTTTTACTTGATAATAACTTGTGAGTCTCTACGAACTACCTAAAAAGTTCCATTAAAGCCCATCTATCCCTTAAATACCTTGGGAGGGTGTAAGGACAACCACTAAATCCCCTTAATCTGATGTATGGGTATGTGGTGAAGTAAATGAAATGGGATCCCTAGTTTGTGATATTTGAAGTAGCAGCATCAGATAATCTCTTCTTTTCAAGCTCTTTGTCAAACATGAATACGATGTAGTATATGAATGCATCATTTAATATTCTGAAGTAATGCTTACTTTCCTTGAGAGTGAGGTCAGGCTAATAATTGAAAACCTTGTTTACTTAATCAACTACTATATTCAATATTGGGATGGCTCTCCCCTTGGCTAATATGTAGACTATATAAGAAGTCATATAGAACTTCCCTATATTCTAGACTTTCATTAATTACTTGTGGATGGAGTCACTTATCATTTGTGCCTAGTGGATGTACTACTTGTTTCTATGGATTAATCATATGTATTGGTGCATCCAATCTTGAAATTTCTTGGCATCAGTGTTTCTAGTGACTTTATGTAGTAATATGATTAACTCGCCCACTTCATCCTTAAAATCTATCCTTAGCAGTGTTTTTGGTAGTCTTGTGGATGTAAGCCTAGATACCTTTAGCCATTTCTTATATATTACCCTTAGACATCCAATGTTATTTCCCTAATAGAACTTCTTTGATGATTCAGGATTTATATCAATATAACTCTCATATTCAAATCAAGAACACTGAGTCTATGAAGTTAGGGTCTAGGTTTAGAATCCTTTCCCCCTTGTTTTTTAATACTTCTTTTCAAAATCATATTTCTTCACTAATGTGAGCACCAACTTAGGGATCTGCACTGATATGGGGAAGTTGTTACTTGAGGTAGTTCACAATCGTAAATGCTTTGAATCTAGTCATTTTTGAATTTAACATTCACTCTATTCCATAAATCACCTAGGTCAATGTGACCTGGGTTTATGTCTATGATCTCATTCTTATTGGATTCCAAGTTGAGTTGGTCCCTTGGATTTAAATTTCATATATTTTCTAGACATGAATTATGGATAATTTGTTAGGCTAGAACTAACTGTAGATTTGGCAGGTTTTGAGGGTGTAAAGCATAGGTGAAAGATCCAATAAAGATTGGGGTTACTATTGTAGGGAAAATGTCCAATGGATATGGTGGTTATTTGATATGTCTAGTATAAAATCTAATGAGTTTTAGGCTTGCAAATGCAATTAAGATCCCCAACAAGCTTTGGTGTTGCTTAGTGCACTAGGTTTATCCACAGAGTTGTGGGGTTGTAAAATAAAGTGGAATGTCTATGGGTTTTGTGGTTATTTTGACAATTGAAAAGTCTAGAAAGACTATGCAGGGAATCCTCAAAGGAATATTTGATTAGCTATAATGATTTTGAAAACCCTAGATTTCAAAATCTAGAAAACATTTGAAAACTTGACAAGAACTTGATAATAAGATAAGGCCTATAATGATACTATGAAAATGAACTAAAAAAATTGAAAGCCAACACCAAGTAAGGAAAAAAATTTAAAATGATAACAGATAGAAAAATATGGAAAATTGACCTATGCTTACCTTTGATAACAAAATGCTTGGTCAAAAAGATGCAAGGATGATAGAGGAATACTTAGGCACGAGTAGCAATGGTGTTTAGTTTGAAACATAGCTTGAATGCATGGTGGTGTGGCTCGAATGCATGGCTTGTAGGGTCATATCTCATAGGATCATGACTTGAGGTGCAGAGCTCCAATCTCTAAATTTATAATTTTAAAAATGAATTACAATTAACCCTATTTAGATTTATATAACCTCTATAATAAATGTGCCTAAGTCAATGGTTGGTGGGAGGCTCAGAAATCTATATTCTATGAGCAAAATTGAAATTTTGTAAATTTGAAATTTGTACTTTGACCTCTACTATTCATAAGATAGCTTGGTTCTTTGAAAATGGGGAAGTAGAACTCGAGGTGCAAATTACAACTAGAGTTTTAGTTTTTGTAGGAAGGATAGTCAGTGAGAAATAGGACTCGAGTTACAATTTTCAACTTTATAACTAAATTTTTGGTTTTTGGTTAGAATGATGTGCAGGAAGCAGATGTTAGAGATCAATTTTAAAGTTACAAATTGCATTCCAATCTCTAGTTTTTTTGAGCTATGTATTTGGTGGGAAGTGGAACTCTATTTGTAATTTACCACATTGTAAGTTATAAATTATGAGCGGGGTTTCAACTTTTGATGAGAATGAGTTGTGTCATAAGTGGAGGTTGGAAAGAAACTTGAAAGTTTAAAAATTTCATTCTTATCTCCTATTTACATTGGCTATGAGTAAAGCGAGAAGTGGAGGTCTAGATGCAATTTTCAATTTTACAAGTTGCAAATTGCACCCAGATCTCTGGTTTCTACCAGGCTTTGAGAAATGAGTACCTTGGGTTGTTTTAAGGCATTTTTTCAAAAAATTAATGGGTCCTCCTTAGGGTACTAGATATTTTGACATTTTAAGGAAAGTATCAACATTTTTAGTGACCTCTATAGGTTTATTTCCTGCTAATCAGTTTCTTTCCAATAGCCTTCTAGTTTATTGGGCATGGAGTCATTTTAAGCTTAACACACTTTAACTAGAGAAGAACAAAATTGGGATTTTCCTAAACAAGAATGAAATAGGGAAAAATAGAATAGACTAAAGAAACAAAATCTCCTAATGATTTTACCTATGTGAAAAGTATTTATTGGGAAAAAACAACTAATCCTAATATATACAATATTTTTTGGAATGAATTCCAATCTCAAAATCAAGATTTGAGGTATATCCCATTGATTGGGATAGGTAGCTTTGATCCATTGAGATTGGATATTTGGAATGCATTTTATCCTTTGAATTGAGTTATAATGTATGTACTAATCCATATTACATCAAAATTTGTATGCTTGCTTGGTTTAACTCTTTTAACATCCCATTTGAGAACCATGACTCCTCACTAAAGTTCCTATTAAATGATTTTTTTATCGAAAGTTCTCTTTGTGTGAGCTTTATTTGATTCCAAAACTTTCATTGACTTGTTCTTGACTTCTTATAGTTATATGAGTTCTACCAATCATACTTTAATTTCATCATTATCAATCAATTCTAACTGATGATATAGTTCTAGATATGGTAACTCAATTGACAATGAGACTCTAGCTTCCCTCCTATATACCAAAATGAATGGATAATTCTTAATGGTTCTCTTAGGAGTGATCCTATCAACCCATAGTGTTTATTTTAACTTCGTGTGCCATGTCCTTTGGTTATCTTCCATTGTCCTTTTGATAATCCTTATCAGATTTTTGTTGATAGGCTTGGCCAACCATTACCCTATAGGTAATAATTGGAATAACTAATTAGGTATATATTGTGCCTTATATCCCATTCACTCACTTGAGTTCTCATAAAATATGTGGCATTGCCTGAGATAATAGTGTAAGGAACACTAAATATTGTGAGTATGCCATCCATGAATTCTAAGATAGATGCCTCTGAGGCATCTTTTAGTGCAACTGCTTCAGTCCATTTAGTGAAATAGTCAGTTGCTATAAGGACCCATTTTTGGCCTACACTTGATGTTGGATTGACCATACCAATAAAATCCAATCCACATTGAGCAAATTATTTGGTCAGTTTGGATAGGTTTAAGAGGGAAAAATTCTAATCTTTGATTTATTATAAAGTAATCACACTTTTTGCAATTCCTTACCCACTAATTGGAATATTTGAATATGTCAGGCCAATAATAGAACCCTCTCATTATTTTGGTGACCATTGTTCTTGAAAATAAATGTCCACTTGATGGAAATGTCGACCTGATGGACCATCATGAAATTCCTCGAGTACTTTGGGAACTTGACCATACTTGATACACCTTTCATATCTTTTCTAAATAATATTACATCAACAATAACATAAGGATAGATTGGAGTCTAAAACACCTTTTCATAGACTATTGAAAATCATATATGTACTCATCAATTTGAAGTAAGATAGTCATGTCACATATCTAGATGTTGAATAGAGTTGAAGTGGTTGGTTGGGATGCACTTTGAGCATACACTACATTGGATACTACTTCAAAAATCTTGATATAAGAATAAAACTATTCACATAAGCCCTTTCCTCTTACAAACTTTGTAACTTTGGTATTCACATCATATTTAATGACTTTTGTGATCCATCCTACTCTCTTTTTGTTTATTCCTTGGATTAGTAGGAAATATTTGACACTTTGGTGACTAACCATTAGATAAATTATATTATTAGAGAGCATATGCCATAACTTATTGAGAGATTTAATTACAACATATACTCAGTTCTCCATAAAATTGTTTTTTCTTCATAATCCTTCAAGGATTGACTGAAGAAAGATATTGATTATTCCAACTATTCTTTACTATGTTGGGTTAGAATATCTGAGATGTTGCCTTTCCCTCCAAAAACATAAAGAAGGAAATATTTCTTATAGTTGGGGTTAACCAGAGTAGGATCTTGAGAAATAGCCTACTTGATGGCTTCAAAGCTATCTTTTCCTTCCTGTGTTCAACTAAAAATGATTCCATTCTTAAGTATAGCAGTAAATGGCTTGGCCATAGAGGCAAAATTTGGAATAAACCTTTTTACAAAGTTTATATTTCATAAGAAACTTTGTAACCCCTTTTTATGGCTTGGAAGAGCTAATGTAGATATAACACTTATTCTCTCTAGGTCTATTGTAAGACCCTCATTTGAAATAAAGTGTCATAGTATTTTCCCTTCATGAACTACAAAAATGCACTTTTGTGGATTGAGGGAAACTCCAAATTCTTTGCACTTTCAAAAAAAATCCTAAAGTGATCCAAGTGTGCATCAACATATTTTGAATAAACAATGATGTCATCTAGGTATACCAAGATCATCTCATTTATGAAAAATCTAAAAGCCATAACCATGGCTCTTTGAAAAGTAGCACCAGCATTAGTTAGACCAAAAGGCATATTTTTATATGCATATATGTCCCATTTTGTGGTTAAGCAATTCTTGAACTGGTCTAATTCCTGCACTAGGATTTGGTTATATCTAGAATAACCATCTAGAAGGGAAAACATTTCAGATCTTGATACAATTTGAAAAATTTACTCTATGGATGGAAGGGGATAACGATCCTTCATGGATGCTTTGTTTATATCCATGAAATCTACACAAATCTTGATTTCACCATTCTTTTTTATTACAAGGACCAAGTTAGCAATCCAAGATGAGTGTTTGATAGGGAAAATGATATTAGCTTCTATCAATTTGGACAACTCACTCTTCATCAAGGTTTATATTTTTGGATTGATTAGTCTCTATTTATATCTAATAGGCTTGGTATTTGGCTCAAGCTCTATTGTGTGTTGGAATAAGATAGGGTCAAACCCCCTTAGATCTTGATAACTCCAAGTAAAGTTATCATCAAATTATTGACACAACTCTATAAAATCTTGTTTTTCAAATTCATTACATACTTTTCCAATCTTTAATGTTTTTCCCTTTGAGATGACTATTGGCTCATAGTCTTCTTCATTGACTATGATGTTCTTATTTTCACCTTTCAATTGATCATCTGATTTGAAGATACTCTATAAATTAACAAGGCCCATGGGTAATTTGTTTATCTTCAACTGAATGATTTAATTTATGTATTTATCTTGGAGTCTTGATTGGTTTCTATTAGAGAATTCAACTTATTCCCTCAAAAAATTCATAATTTTTTTATCACTATCGAAGACTGGCCAGTTGGTTGCATTATCATGAACATATGGCCTTACTATCAACTTTACATGTTGGCTATTTTTATTCTGTATTTATTCAAGCAGGTTATATTGGGATCCTACCAACGCCATACAATCAACATCTTTGTTATATGCTATTGGTACCACTTGAATATTTAAAGTGGTAAAGTCTTCTAATATGTCCCAAACCCTATGTTTTTAAGATCTCAATAATTTATTATTGGTTATGATTTTGGATATTACTTGGTGAATAATCAACTCATTATCACCAAATACTTGAAGTGATTTTATCCTTCTTTCTTTGGTCAATTGTAGACCTCGAATCAAAGTTTTATATTCAACCACATTGTTTGTTCATCTAAACTGAAGTCTGATAGAATATAAATAACTTTCCTTTTATGGAGAGATCAAAACAATACCTACACCATTCCTACTTCTCGAACCATTGAAGAATAGTTGCCACATTCCTTAAATATCTTCAGTTGGTTTTACAAGATTAAGGATGATTGCATCATTTTCATGAATGCAATACGTTCCTAACCCAGTTTCGTGTACATAGTCAAAAGAATAAAATTGGAGATTTGATCCCCATTCATCTAAATGGGTGTCTGGAATAGCTTCCATAGGTGTTACAACTTCATCATCAAGCTCTTCTTCATGATCTTACAATGTGAAATTCATATCCATATGAATAGGATTGTATGGATCAATATGGTCTTTAGAAATTGGCTCAGCTCTTATTGTTACTCTTGTTCCATATCTCATCCTAAGCAACATGTGAGACTAGTCTAAAGATAGATACCCTTCCATTTTTATAGTGAAGTCTTAGGAAAGGTAAATAGAAAAATAGGGGGAAGATCAATAACTGAGATATCTTGGAAAATTAACAAGCTTGGACATGCATGGATGGTAAGGTTTAAACCTTTTGTATTCCCAACTATTTGAACAATAGTCCCATCTAATTGAACCATATTTTTTGAGATAGGTGTATGCTTAATACCAAGAGCATCAACTATTTTCTTGGGCATAACAGAATTGCTAGGGCTTGAGTCTACCATACAATTATGAAAAAGATGCTTCCCAACTATGATTGAAAGGTATAAAGGGTGAGGCTTACCATTTTTTCTTGATTTGGTATCAATTTATGGTCAAAACAAATTAATTATAGCATTAGGTCCCTTTGCCAATTTTTTTTTGTTATTTAAAAGTTTTTCAAAGATTTTTGTAGTAAATCTCTTTGTGTTGGAATGGTTAGTTCTTCCCACATAGTGACATTCAAATTAGTTTTATTCATTTGTTCGATAATAATGAAAGGAATTTTACCAACCTTTGTTAGTGTCTTTGTGGGAGCCGTGTCTTCTTTCACGAGATTTGGGGTTAGCAATTTTGATTTTGACTAGCCCATTGGCACAAAGGGTGGCCTCTATATTGTATTACCTTTTATAGATTTTTATACAAATTTAAAATTTGTAGCTCATTCCACCTTGGGAGGTTGATCACTTTTGATTTCTATTTTATTTTAGTGTGTATTTGGTGCCACTAAACCACGCCTATTGAGTAATGCCTCCTCCTAATTTACACCACAAAAGTCCTCCTCTTGCTAGTTTAAAAGAGTCGCCTCATTCTAATCAGGTTCTTATGTATCTTTCTAATGGGAAGTGGCTTATTATTATTGTTTTTGAATGTTTGATATGCCTTACACCATCAAGGCTTGACTGATGACACCATTAGGATAAGTATTTTGATTATGTGGTTGAGTATAAGGATAACACCACTCGTACTCTTGAGCCAAGTTATTCTGAATAGGTACAATAGCTTTGGAAATACTTGGTGCAAGTAGAGCATGAATGTTTGGATGTTTTTCTTTCATATTTTGAATTTATGGCTATTAAATACCTTGGTATGGTTGCCTATTGGGTTGGTATGTTTGGTTAGCTTGATGATAAGGCCTATAGTTCTAGGATTTTTATTTTTACATTGCTACCAATTCATTGCCAAAGTTATTAATTAATGACTTAACCTCATATAAACCATCAGTAGGAATGAGACTTAAATTTGATGCTTTGTTTTTGGTGGGAATTTGATAAATTTTAGGTTGTGTAGGAGGTATTTCTAGAAATAGTGGCATTGTGGCCTTGAGGAAATTTTGCCATCTTGAATCCAAAAAAAAATTGCCCTTATTACAATTTCATAGGCATTGGGGAGTGTCGTACCACCCATTGACTAAATCATAATAGCTATATCATTATTAAAATCTCTTAAGTGATATAGGAAAGCATTATTTGGGGTTGGATTGACTAATACTAGAATTCTATTCCATGTCTTTTGAAAGAAAAAATTGAAATCATTCATGAAATCATGAGGAGTCTATTGAATAGCAGTTATTTGTTCAACCACAAAGAGGTGGTCACTCTTATCTTCAAATTGCATGCATATATTAGATATCAATTCATCCCAAACATGGATGGAATTGGGAGGCATGCCTATATACCATTGTAAGGCTTTACCCTGAGTCTGATAGCAATATTATCTTATACTACATTATAGACTGAGCAAAGATTAACAATGTCTTGTATATGTTCCATATGAGTGGTGGAAGTTTCACTAGTAAAATATGAAAGTATTTTTAGAGTCAAGGTAGGTATATCATCATATTAGGCCAACTGAAGTGAGCTTCCTCTATTGAAGGCTATAAAATTTTGATTTCTCACAGCCATAATGGGAGGTATGAAACTATTGTGGATATTAGAAGGAGATGCAAATAGATTTGTAATATATACTCTAGTGTAAGGTATGGCTGATCTTGATATTTTTTTATATGGAAATGAAAATTCTAAAAAAATAGCTTTCTTACCTTTAGTAAATGATCATGTTTATTTCTTAGGCATATGTAAATATTGAATTCTTGAATCTGTAAGCTAGTCGAGTCATCAGGTACATTTAAATGTGTATGAAACTCATATAATACTTGATAATAATACCACTAATATCTTTAGTAATATTTTTTGGGTCCCACCAGTCATGCCAAAAATTGTTATCACATAGATTTTGCACCTATCTTGATGTTGTAGTGTGTTGTGCAAAACTCTAATGATACAATGGGATCACCTCCAAGATGTAGGACCTTGGAGAATTGAGGTGAACCTCTAGATAAATATGGATTACTTTCACTAAATTCAATGCAACTGATAAACTACCAGCTCATGTGGAAATTTTGCCTCTTAGCGATCTTGGTTCTAAACTAGGGTTTGACTATGAGAAAAGAGTTTTAGAAATGAAAGTGCAAAACTAGAAATGGTGATTACACCAAATATTTGTAGTGTATTTTAATGCTTGATTTAAATTAACACAATATAAAAATAAATATATTGAAATTTATTAGAGCACAAACTCATGCAAATGTGAAACAAAAGGTAATATTGGGTATTTCTCATACAAGGGGCATTATTCTTTATTTTAATAAATCTTTTAAAAGGGAAAAATAATACCACAAATGAAATTGTGTTACTGAAACAATAATAAAAGCATTCACAAATTTGAAAAATAACCTTTCATACATAAATAACACATACAAGAAAGACAAATCTCTAATGTATTCCCATTCTCCAGGTTATAACATGTAGATAACTTATTCAAAATGAGGAATAATTTATGTAATTGTTAAAAGATAAATGGGCTATGCCATAGTACCCATATTTATACAAAAAATTCTCATGAAAGAGAATTAGTTAACAAAAACTCCATGCTCAGTTCAAGAGCATGCAAAATCTAAAAAATCCATACAAAAGGGGTGTGATCTTCAGCTGGAATGGTGCCCTTGGCAAAGTAAACGGTTGGAAAAGAACATGAAAATATTGGGCATTACAAAAATTGTTGGAGGTGTGGAGGGAACTTGTAGAATCTTCATGCAATGCCTTCATCTTCTTTAGTTGACCTATTGTAGCTTTTCCATGCAATGAGGTGCGAAAAAATGAGCTCCAACTTAGAATAATAGATAACTTTTAGATAAATTTAGGTTATTTTTGCAAAACCTAACTTTTAATTTTCAATTGGGACTTTTACAAATTTTTAAGTCATCTAATTTTGACAAAACTAAAAATGCAATTTATAATATGATTTTTTGCATTTAAGAAACTTAGACTTGTCGAAAAGGAAAGTATAATTAACAAGTTTTCTTTTTACAACTTTCAACCTATAAAAAAGGAACATGGAAATTATAAGTGGATCTTTCTTAAAAAGAGTTGTCAAAATGATAGTTGTAATTTTCAACATGAAACTTTTCAATTTTTTTAACAAGGAAATACAATATACATAACATTTTTGATGGAAAGAATTAATCTACAACTATAACTTCTTAAGACTCTTTGTCCTTCATTGCCTATGTTTTTTCAATATATGTATCAAAAATCTTGAAGATATCTAGGATACGATCTTCATCAGGACCAAAAGAGTATAGGTGGCTTATTTCACATTCTACAATTGTATTAGAGAGTTCCCTTCGTGCAATCCTATATACTTGAGTCTCTTTCCCCATTTGATCTAATGTATTATGGTACCTAATAAAATTGTCGATGGAGCTCAAGCTGAATGTTATTTCTCATGCTGACTCTCCTTCGACCACTCCTTTGAACTTGTCTTTAATTTACTTTGCTAAAAAGATCTAGTATTAATGATCTATTACTTGACATGATAATTTAATCATCAAATCTTCAATGTCAAAGAGCATATCTATGACCTTGTCATGTGTAGCCTAAACTTTATTGATACTTTTTATGAGTATTCTTATTTTGAACTGAGCTACTCTATCTAATTCCTCATGCTCTGCATCATTTTTCAATATCTTTTCTATGATGATGATATCATTTTCAATCATATCCACAATTTTCAACTTTGGATATAATAGGTTCAACCTTTCTATCTCTTCCTTATATTTTATTATTTTCTCTCTCAAAGTTACTTGTCCATCCTTCAACACTTTGTAGTAGTCCATTACTAACTCAATGAATTTGTTTCCCTTTGAAACGAGCTCCTCTACCCAGTCCTTTGTAGCCCTTCCCATGTTGCCAATTTTTGTTACTGCATCAAGTGTTTTTTGGTCAGAGATCTGAGTAATAGATTGTGTTGCTTGGATAGTAGGCTCAATGAACTTATTTAATGTAGTCATCAATTGTTCAACCTTATTCTTCAAAATTTCCTTTGTGACCTTGTCCTTATCCATTTCTCAAAAAGAGATTTAATGTTAGATTGAACATCATGTTTCAATCCCTCTCTTGTAGGACGTATAAGGTGAACTTTTAATATTTGGTAATCCCCCACCATAAGATCTTATTTTTGTTTATCTAGTGGAGGGACTACAATCTCTACATAATTCTCCCTTACTAAATCATATAATATTCTTGAGATGGTTATGGAAGCTATCTTTGATCTCTTCAATGCCTTTGTAAGGCCAAAATTTAGTGTGCTCAAAGACACCATTTGCTTCCATTTCTTCCCCACAAATTATACTATCTAATTTGTGTGTCATCATATTGTCCTAGAACTGCCAACTATGAATATATAGTTAAATTTGTTACACTAGTGGTTACGATGATGAGTGTTGTGTCTATTACTATTATGGTTGTTAAATATTTGGCTGATATTTTGCCAATCTCTTCACCATATGTGGGTTAAGTGGCCACATTTGTATCAATGGTTTGCTCTACCACTACCTCCTTTCTGGGGGTTAGGGTTATTGTATAAATGGGAGAAATGGGTTTAGTGGAAATGGATGTACCTAATAGGGGTGTGGGAGATGGAAGTGACACTAGTGGAGGGGTAGGCATAGGGAGTTGAAAAAGGGGAACCTATGGGAGTGTGGAATCTAGAGTCATGAATGAATAAATTAGAGTTATGGGAACACTCAAGGTTGATGAAATGGGAAAGGTGATGGGAGATGAGCATGAAGTAGTAGTTATCCCAATGGTTAGGATGGAAAGTAGGATTGTAGTTAGGGTGGCTGAATCCATAGCTATATACTATTATGTAGTGTTAGATATTAATGAGGTAGAGGTGGTGATTAGGGATGAGATGGAAGGACTTGTAAAAGAAGGGAGTGGAAGTGAAACCTGAGTGTTTGATTGAGTTTATTGAACTATCATCAATAGACTTACTAACACAGGTGATCTGATGGAAATAGAGGGGACAATTATTTGAGGTGCTTGTGGAGTGGAGACAGGAGGAGAAGGTGTTGAAGTTGATAGAATGACATAGATAAGAGGTGAAATTATAATAGAGATAGGAGTAGAAACTATTGGTGCTTCAATAGCAATTGTATCTTTAGATGAAATTACTATTGGTTGATCCATTATTTCTCTTTAGCTACTAGATTGTCCTCTCTTAGCCTTTGACTTTTTTTGCTCTTATGGGATACCACTAGCCTATCTACCTATTCTATGAGGGTTTCACTATTGGAACCTTCTTCTATTGTTGGTACTTCCTTCTCCTTGAGATCTCTTACCTTCTCACTGATGCTCACTATTTCCTTGGTCACCTTGACCCATTTACTTCTAAGCTAGTTGATTGTTCTATTTATTACATTGGTGGTTCTATCCATTAATGAGAAGGACTAAAAAATGGACTACCTAACTTCTAGAAAGGGTTGAGCATATATATTATTATCATAGTAGACCTTATCTACTGTGGATTCATTAGTTACCAAGTCTTTGGGGACTCGTGCCATGTTAAAAGCTTTGATCTAATCCAGGGTCATCCTGAAATAATCCTTCAGTCTCACTTCATCTTGAAGGTCCTCCCATTAGTCTTAATTGTAGGGAACATGGGAATATGTTATGATCCCCAATGTACTAGTAATTTTTCCATCTACATCATAGAATATCCTTGCCTCTAGAGCCCTCAAGGTCATTTGATTCATTTTAGCATTTGCACACTTGGATTTGGATAAGGAAGGGCATGTATACCTCTCTTTACTAATGGGGAAATGGATTCCCACATTGTGTTTACTTGATAATAACTTTTGAGTCTCCATGAGATGCCTTATAAGTTCCATTAAATCCCATTTGTCCCTTACATACCCTGGGAGGGTGTAAGTACAACCACTAAATACCACTAATCTGATGTATCATTATGTGGGGAATTGAATGAAATAGGATCCCCAATTTATGATCTCTAAAGTATCAACATCATAAAATATCTTATTTTCCAATTCTTTGTCAAACATGACTATGATGTAGTATATGAATGCATCATTTAATATTCTGAAGTGTTACCTACTTACTTTGAGAGTGAGGTCAAGTTAATAATTGAAAATCTTGTTTACTTGGTCAGCTATTGTATTCAATCTTGGAAATGCTCTCCCCTTGGATAATATGTAGACTATATAATAAGTCATTTATAACTTCCTTGTATTATGGACTTTCATTAATTGCTTGTGGATGAAGTCATTTATTATCTATGCCCAGTGTATGTACTACTTGTTTTGGTGGATTACCCATATATATTGGTACATCCAATCTTGAAATTTCTTGGCATCAGGGTTTCCAGTGACTCTATGCATTAGTATGATTAAATCACCCATTTCATTCTTAAAATCTATTCTTACCAATGTTTTGGGTGGTCTTATGGATGTAGGCCTAGAGACATTTAGTCATTACTTACTCATTACCCTTAGACATCCAATGTTATTATCCTGATATAACTTCTTTTATGATTCAAGAGTTATATCAAGATAACTCTCATATTCAACTATTAGGAATATCGATTCTATGAAGTCAAAGTCCAGGTTCAAAATCCTTTCCCCCATGTTGTTTAATACTTCTCTCTTTTCAAAATCATAGTGCTTCATCAATGTGAGTGCCATCTTATGGCTCTACACTGATGGGGGGAAAGTTGTTGCTTGAGGCAGTCAATAGTTGTAAAAGCTCTAAATCCAATCATTTTTGAATTTAGAATACACTTTTGTCTAGAAATTACCTAGGTAAATATGACCTAGGTATGTGTTTATGATCTTATTTGAGTTGGATTCTAAGCTAAGTGAGACACTGGGTCCCTTGGATTTGAATTTTATCTCTTTTCTAGATATTGGATTCTGAAGAATTTGCTAGGGGAGAACCAACTATAAATTTGGCATATTTTGAGGGTGCAAAACATAGGTGAAATATCTAATTGAGATTAGGGTTGTTATTATTGGGAAAATGTTCATCAAAGATGGTGGTTGAGAAACACACTTGCAATGCTCAGTAGAAACTATGGTGGGTTTTAGTCTTGCAAATATAACTAAGATCATTGGTGGGCTTTGGATTTTCTTAGTGCACTAGGTTTATCAATGGAGCTATGGTGTTGTAAAAGTAGGTGGAAGCTCCATGGGTTTTTTAGTTGTTTTAAAAAGTGAAAATCCTGTAGGGATTATGCAGGGAATCCTTAAAGGAATATTTGACTGGTTATAATGATTTAAAAAACCCTAGATTTTAAAAGCTATAAAACATTTGAAAACTTGATAAGAACTTGATAACAAAATGACCCATGAAATGATACTATGAAAATGAACCGAAAACCCTAGAGCCAACATCAAAGAAGGAAAAAATGCTAAAATCCTAATAAATAGAAAAATATGGAAAATCAACCCATGCTTAGATTTGATAACAAAAAGATTAAAGGAAAATAAAGGAATAGCTATGCACGAGTAGCAATGGTGTTTGGTTCGAAGCGCGGATTGAATGCATGGTGGCATGGTTCAAATGTGTGGCTTACAGGGTCATGGCTCAAGACATGGAGCTCCAATATCTAAATTTGTAATTTTAACAATGAATTATAATTAAACCTAATAAGATATATATAACCTCTATAATAAATGCACCTAAGTCAGTGGTTGGTGGAAGGCTTGAAAATCTGGAGTCTATAAGCAAATTTTTAATTTTGTAAATTTATGATTTGTAGTTTGACCTCCATTGTCCATAGGATAACTTGGTTTATTGAAATCTAGGGAAATGGAACTTAAGCCATAATTTTCAACTTTTCAAGTTACAAATTACAACTGGAGTTCCAATTTTTTAGGAAGTGTAGTTGGTGGGAAGTGAGACTCGATTTATAATTTGTAAGTTGCAAATTAAAATCAGAGTTTTAGTTTGTTATTGGAGTGATGCACAAGAAGTGGAGGTTGGAGAGAAGTTTGCAAGTTTACAAGTTACAAATTGAATTCCAATCTCCAATTTTCATGGGGTGTGTGTTTGGCAAAAAAATAGAACATTATTTGCAATTTGCAATTTTACAAGTTACAAATTATGATCGAAGTTTTGGTTTCTGATGGGTATGAGTTATGTGGGAATCAAAGGTTGGGAAGCAATTTTCAAGATTGTAATTTACAAATTGCATTCTAATCGCTAATTTCTTCCAGCTATGATTAAAGTGGGAAGTGAAGTCTGGATGTAATTTGTAAGTTTGCAAGCTATAAATTACAGCCAGATCTTTGGTTTCTACTAGGCTTTGGGAATTGCATGTCTTGGGTCAATTTCAGGAATTTTTCCAAAAATTTAATGGGTCCTCTTTAGGGTACTAGATATTTTGACATTTTTAGGACAAAAATATCAATGGCATGGAAGAAGTACTTTCACCTTATCTAGAAGCTATTATGGATGTTTTTCTATTTGCTTGTATTTTTCTTTTGTTGTCTCTTTCAACTTCAATTAATCTATTTTTTTAGCTCTCTAATTAGTGTTTTATGGTGAATAATCAACCCTATGATCTATCTTTACTCTTTTAATTCAAATAATGATTAAAAATCAAACCAAAATTGATGAACTTATGATAATGTAGATAAATAAAATGAAGAATTTGTACATTTTTAGTTTTAAAAGCTAGTTCAAAGCTTGTAAAATGTAAAATGATCAAGTAAAAACCATGGAGATAGTAAATTTTGTGATATTTTCATATAAATATAAAGGGTGTACACCATTTTTTAATATCATGCATGCCCTATTACTAGTAGAAGCAAATAAGAAAATTAGTTAGCATTTCCTATTGTAAGAAGAGTACATGGCCTTTATATATAAAGGGATTGTGCTCTTTTATTAAATTCAAAATTGAATTTCATAGATTTCCCACCAAAATAATGTTGGTATTAGGCTTATAAAATATTGTCCTCGTCCAAAAACATGTCATAAACTAGCCAACATGAGTTTTGCTAAATTTATAAGCTTTTTTTGCCTTCACAAACGCCACTTGTAATGAACTTACTATATCATAAAAGTGGAATCACCACAATAGATAATAATAATAATAATAATAATAATAATAATAATAATAATAATAATAATAATAATAATAATAATAATAATAATAATAATACATTCATTAAAAAATAAGAGTATATAACTAAGCCACTTTGAGGGGAAACTTCCCCAGTACTTAAAATGAGATAATAATTCTTAATATATGATAATTGACATCCAAATATTACCTCATACATATACCACAACTAGGCCATGATAAATTCATAAACTAAATAGGTTGACTATTTCTGCCAATATACAACCTAAATATGATCAAATGATCAATTATGTAAACACATGGAAATGACATGCATTCAAATATAATACATGTTAAGGGTGTACCATCACATCTCCAACAAATATATCAATAATACAGTTAAAATTCTAGAAAGAAGGCAATATATCTAATTTTAGATTAAAATATTCATTTTATATATAAAATTTGCCACAATAATCACACCCTCCATCATCTCTCATTGAATCACATTCCTATGAAGAAACACTAACCCTAGGGTTTTAGGGGGAGGAAACATCCCTATAAAAATAAAAATAAATTCATATTTAAAAATTGAAACCCCACATCTAGATTTAAATATGATGTAAACATATCATCACATATTATATGATGTTGTAAATTATCTTCAAACTCAAGAGAGATAAATAAATTGACATAAAGCACTTAAAAGTATAATTTGTTCATCATAGTCCAAATCTTGTTGTAACATATATTTTAGGCAAGAGTGAGATTTAGTAAAAATGATGACATCATCATAGAAGTTTGCCTCACACTCTTGGATGAATAAATTTTTAGGTAGGGATGCTAGGTTTTCATGTGAAGAACCTTTGAAAATTCAAAACACATGGTTGTAATAAAGGCTCAAATATCTCCACATTAGTCTCCAACCATTTGATCATTTACATTATGTCCTTCCATCTAATCCTATTGATTATTAAATATAATATTTTTAGTCAAAGACATACCCCTGGATCCCACTAGCTAATTGCATTAATTTCAAACCGTTAGATTTGTTATTATCCAATGGCCTTAGCATCTTTTATTATAAATAATTATGTAAATTTGGTAAAATTCCTCGCACCATTAGATCAACAATACTTGGATTAATTTGTAGTCATTCATCTACCTAATCTCAAAAAGATGATATTTTGGTTTAACCACAGAGAAAAGTATATGAATTCTTCTACATAAATTCTTCTTCCATTAAGCCTAATTTCAAACTCATTATTTTGTAGAGTTGTTGGGTGGAGTTATTGTGAAGTGACAATTTAAAGGAAGTTTATGGGGATGCAATATTAGCTTTAAATTTAAAAATTGTGGGACAATATGGCATGTCTACTCATCTCAATCGAGTATGTAGGTATTCTTGATTTGAGAGAGAGAGCCCATGCTAGGTACCAAAAAAAGACACCCCCACAACATTCTCAAAGGGAAGGGACTTTAGTTTGCAGGAAATGTATTGAAAAAAATAAATAGACAAGCCTTGGTTGAAAATACTTGTCAACAACACACTTAATAATAAAAGACAATGTATTTTCCCTCTTTTATCAATGTTATATATTGTAATTTACTCATTTTTTTAAGGAGATGATTTTTCTAAGAATTCTATGCTTACTAAGTTTTAAAGACTCAAATCTTAACCCTTGCTATTTTGTTTTGTATGTAATACTAAGTCCTCATTGCAATAAAATGGGATTATGCATAATTTTTAAGTAATAGAGTTATTGTGTTTCTTCTTTGTCTACCCTTTGGCTCTAATCTGTTAGCATAGGATATTATTTTCCTTTTATTTATTATTATGGATTATTCCTACACATGTGTTTAGATTTATTATGTATTATTTTTAGGTCACTTAGGTGTCATAAATGAGGTAATTAAGTTGCACATGCACATTGGAAAATTGTAGTCAAATTGGTGGGTAAGGATACCCTTACCCACCAATATTGACATATGGAGCACACAAACCATTTGGAAAAAGTCTTGTGTTCACATTGCCAAATGTCTTGGCTTTATACCTCTATTGTACCTAAAAATACACCTCTTATCTAAGATATTTTTTAATGAGTTATAAATGCAATATTATTTTAATTCTACTCTATTTTGATTTCAGTCTCAACAACAGAGTTCTACTATTTTCTTTGCATTTATAGTTTGTGTATTTGATTCTATTAGTTAGATCTTAGACAATTCTATCATGGTATTAAAGCTCTTTTCTGGTAATGAACACCATTTATTTTTTAATTTCTTGAAATCTTGAGTAGTTTTTTGAGTTTGTATTATAACTAAGATTGTAAAGAAGAAACTTATAGATCTGTGTGTATCATCTATAGTCATTTCTTCTCTAATTGGTGAACTTCATCAGTATTTGTAAGTAATTCAATTGTATTGGACATATAAGTAACCTTTTGTAGATATGAAAGGAGCATTCAAGCTAGTTGGACAAAAAACAATCATTTTTTGATAAGGAGGCAAGATTTACAAGTTTTGCAAATACATTTTTTTGATTGTGATTAAACAATAGATAATTGATCGAAAAAATTTATAGGTTCTGTGTACCTTTGTTTTCTCTTTATATATCAGTTTGAAATTCATAATTTTGTTAAGAATTGTGAAAGTTATCATAGTTTTACTAACTATTATACTATTCAAAAAATTACAGAAATTACATTTTTGATGATGAAGTTTTAAGGAGTTTTTTTAATTTTTTTTATAAAAATAATATTATTGTGGGAAATCATATAAGGAGTTTTTTTTCATTGTTTTGTAATATTCCTTATATTTCACAAAGGGTGAGGTCTGATTTTGGCAAGCGGTCAAACTCCTTCACAAGCAAAACAAAATTTATCCTCTCCTTTGATTAACTCATAATTTAACACTCTTGTTCTCCTCATGGAGGTTTTTTTGGTTGAGCCTGACATCTATTTTTTGTGATCTTACACTGTCACTTACGTAATCATTGTACAGATTTCTCATTTGTGGATGCACTCTTGGTTGCGTTTGATTTCTATTTTTTATGAGCATGCATTGTTGTTTGTGCCTTTAATGCAAAGATTTCACTCATTCTTATACTAGCTACTTTGTTGCTATGTGTATTACATGATAGTAAATACTAAACTATATTGCACATTCAAAAACCTCAGATAGTCATCTTGTTGCTGTGTGTATTGCACGATGTTGAACACTCCACTAAATCATGCACTTTAACAACATTGGCTATATCTTTATGGTTTATTGTGCAGATCTGTACCTAAAATTCATTGTATCTAAGTGAAAACCTACTATTTAGTACCTTATTTTCACTATATGCATCATTTGTCCTTCTTACATGAGTTAAAAATTAAACATATATGAATAAATATTTACTTAATAAATATCAAAATAAAATACAAAACTAAGTAAAGTGATGTGAGAGAGAATAAAGGAACAAATACACCTCACTAGGTATGCAAACCAACACAAGAAACTAGTGAAATCTTATGTGTGTAATTAGATGGTGATAAAATGATGCATAACTTGGATTAATAATGAAATGTAAAATATGAAAATAAATGACCATAAAAAAATGATGAATAAGAAACATATATGTGTGTAAAGAGGAGAGAGATTTCAATAATTCTATACTCATGTTTATGGTTATCTTTGGCCCTGTACGATATCTTAAAGATTTGTTGGGCTTTATTGTGCAAAAATTTAGTGTCCATTGTATATGCACTCAATTGTTGATTGTATACACACTAAAACATAAAGTGCCAATTGTATGCACACTAAAGTGCTTATTGTATATGCACTAAAACATAAAGTGCCAAACCTCTGTAATTTGGGGGGGTTCTTTCTGATAGTTTTAGGGAGGGTTGTTGAATGCCTTGCCTTCTTTATTGCTCATTTAGTTTCTATTTTCACTACATCATGGATCACAATTTAGTTCTACTTCTCACTCCATTCAATTATCATGACTAGAAATCTAAAGTGCATTTTTTCTAAGAAGTAGAGGTTTACATAAGATAACCATGACTATGAAAATTGAACCAGAACTTGGTGCAGATAAAATTAAGTGGTATAATAGGTGTCATAAAGTATATGGTATTTTGTGTTTGTCTACTTCTCCTGACTTACTCTTTCAAATTGAACATGTTAAATCACCACATGAGATTTGGAACACTTTGGACCAACTCTTTGGGAAACAAGATGTGATAAAGCATTAAGCTAGAGAATGAGCTCATTAGTTTGAGTCCAGGCAATTTTGACACTATAGAAGACTTTTTCACCAAAATTAAATCACTTAGGTTGTAATTAAAATTGTGTGGTATAGATAAATAATATGAACATTTGATCCTCTCTATTCTTTCGAAGTTAGGTCCTACCTACTTAGTTTTTGTCTCTACCTTTTATGCTTTGAAACATGCCCTAGAACCTGCATGGTGTATACCATCCTTAGATGATTTTTCCAAAGAATTTACTAGGGAGTAGGACAAACTCATCCAAATGGGTACATTGAAGTCCTCCAAATCACATGCTTTGTTGAGTCATGACAAATCGAATACTTTAATAAATAAGGAGAAGAGATAAAACAAGAAGGACCAAGAGTAATGAAAGGGTCAAAAATCAGACACTAAGCCAAAAGTATAATATGATTCCTCCTCTTTAGGTGGGAAATCCAAGAAAGAGAGGATCACATGTGCCTATTATAAGAGAACTAGGCATGATGAAACAAAATGTATGAAAAAATAAATTGATGATTTAACAAAGATGTTTGAGAAAAACAACATCATTGTCCCTAATACAATCAAATCAACCTCATCAGTATAGGAGTCTTATCAGGCAAAAGAAAGTAATAAGGGTAAAGGTAAAGGAAAGGCCCTTATTTTAGTAGCATCTCAGCCATTCACATGGGTGATTGATTATGGTGCCTCACATCACATGGCTTCTTCACGAGACTTGTTCTCATCCTTAGAGCCATGTTCTATGCCATCTATTCTAATAAGTGATGATACTTTTGTTGAAGTTTGTGGAAGAGGATTTAGTGAATTTAATGGTGGAATATTTGAAATATTATAATTTGTTCCATCACTGTCAACTAATCTCCTATCTGTTTATCAAATCACCCACACTAGATCAAGGAAGAAAGTTAAGTTTACTCTAGATTTTTTTGTCATTAAGAAGCGACATAGTAATGCTATAGTGGCCATTGGGAAAGTAAATCACCAATAAAGGTTTTAAACCTTCTCAAATTTTTCTCTTGATTACCCTTCTACTACATTACTCACTCATTTTGATGGAGTGAGAAAACTATGGCATGAGTCATTTGACCATTTAAACTATCGCTACTTGGAACAACTTAGTCAACAAGATATGGTAATAGGGTTGCCTCATGTTCAACTTTTTTATGGTGTTTTTGAAGTTTTCATGCTTGGTAAACATCGTAAAGAGAAATATGACAGGCAAATCATGGAGAGCCACTAAAATTTTGGAGCTAATTCATAGTGATGTTTCTAGACCATTTTCAAAATCTTCATTCAACAAGGCTAGGTACATACTTACCTTCATAGATGACTTCTCTAGGTATACTTGGGTATATTTTATTTAAAAAAAGTCTAAGGTCTTTGACCATTTTAAGGATTTCAAGGTGCTGGTTGAGAAATAGTCAAGGAAAACCATTAGAATTTTGTGCACTAATAATGGTGATGAGTATGTTAATCATCACTTTGAGCAATTCTGTACTTCATAAGAGATTGATCTATAATGAACAGTTCCATATAGTCCTCAATAGAATGGTGTTGTAGAATGTAATAATAGATCTTTGAAGAAAATGTCAAATTGTATGATACACTCCAAATCACTTACACCATAATATTGGGCAGAAGCCATTAATTGTGCTTGCTATATCAAAAATCATATTCCTAACATTGAAAGGGATCACTCCTTTTAAAGCTTGTAAAAACAAAAAACCTAAAGTTAATCACTTTAGGGTATTTGGATCTCCAGCTATGGTCTGAATTCCTAAGAAGAAATGCAAGGCCATGGAACGTTAGAGTAGGACTTGCATATTTGTTGGGCATGCAGAAGGTGTTAAGTGATCTAGGCTTTTTCATCCTACCACACATGATTTTTTCATTTAGAGGAGTGTACACTTTCAAGAGGGTCCATTAGACTCCACACATGACACTTATCCATCCTCTTTAAACTCTTTGGGATATAATGACAGTTTAGATGATTCAGATCATCTATATTAGATACATGTTAATGAATATTCTTCTTTCAGTTCAAATGATGAGGATAGTGATAGATATTCACATCATTCCATTGACAGTCACATTTCTAAAGTTGAATAATCTACCCTTGATTCTTCAATTTCAGGTCCTTTTTGGGCTAGTAGACAGACTCTACAGAGTGTAGGTGATTGGGTTGGAAATCCATCAGATGTCAGATGGACTTGTTCACAATTTTAGGGTGTTTCACATGTTTTCATTGCTTGTGATTTTGATCCACAATAATTTCATGAGGCATCTAGCATTTTTGAGTGGGATACAACTATGCATGAAGAGTATTGTTCCTTAATTAGGAACCACACTTGGGATCTAGTACTGCTTCCCAAGGGAAGGAAAATTATTTGATGTAGGTGGATCTATTGAACAAAATTTTCAGTAGATGGATCAGTGGATAAGTTCAAAGCAAGATTAGTAGCAAAAGGATTTTCATAAGTTCTAGGCATAGACTGTATTTAAATATTTTCTCTATTCTCTAAAATGAACTCTATTCGACTCACTCTTTCCATTGCAATAGCTTAGGATGTTCATCAGATGGATGTGAAAAGTGCCTTTCTTCATGGTGACCTTGAGGAGGAGATATATATGAAACAACCACAAGGTTTTGTGGAATATTCTTCCTTAGTGTGTAAACTTTGAAAATCTATCTATGGCCTCAAACAAGCCCCTCATGCTTGGAATGTCAAGATGCATTCGTTTCTTCTCATAGTTGGGTTCACTAGATGTAATTCTAATCTGAATGTCTACATCTTGTGGTAATATAATTCTCTTTTTATTCTAGTTCTATATGTGGATGACCTATTGATCATAGGGAGTTATTCATCCTCTATTACAATAGTGAAAACTACTCTGCATGATAGAATCTCTATGACTGACTTGGGTTTATTTCATTACTTCCTTGGTATTGAGATTTCATAATCTAACTCAGGTATTACCATTGCACCATCCAAGTATGCTTTTTATTTTCTCACATGGTTTCACATGGAGACTTATAATCCAGCTCTAACTCCCTTTCTTTTTAGATTCAAACTTGAGGCTGAGTGTTCTTCTCCATTGGTTGATGCTACCTTGTATCGATAACTAGTTGGCAATGTCATCTATCTGACTCACACTAGACCGGATATTTCATATGCAGTGGGCATGGTCTCTAGGTTTATACAGACACTACATGAGCTACATTGGAAAGAAAACAAACAAATTCTCCACTGCATTCAAGGTCTCATAGTTTTGGGATTCACTATAGAGCAAGCATTGATATTGACTTGATTAGATACATAGATTCAAACTGGGTTGGCGATATTCAACATGAGTCCACTTTAGGATATATTTTATCACTTGCTTCAGGACCAATTATTTGGTCTAGTAAGAAGTAGAATGTTATTGATTTATCATCTACTGAGGTTGAATATAGAGGGGTTATCAATGCTACTACTAAAGTTATTTGGCTTCAGAAGATTCTTACTAAGTTTGGTATACAATTCAAGTGACCCACAATCATCTTTTGTGATAACCAAAGTACCATCTAGATCTATAGGAATTTGGTCCAACATCAATGAACCAAGCATATTGAGATTCATATGCACTTCATTCAAGAGCTCATTCATGGAAAAGTCAATGATCTCAAATTTTGCTAGACTACGGAGCAAATAGCTGATATATTCACCAAACCCTTCACTGAGAGTAATTATAATCATTTGCATGCTCTTCTTGGGGTATGAGCTGCATCAGCATCATCTTTAGGGGGGGCCTTCTAGTCCTCTTCTTTCCTCTCTTTTTTTTGGGGGGGGGGGATTTTTTTCCTATGGGTTTTTTACTTTTCTTCCACTTTGTGAGAGTTGCATTGTACTTGGGTACCTAATCAGGCCATGTTGCTGAGACCCAATGTTGTTTACCCACCTAAGCTACACTTAAGGGGGGATGTTAGTGTAGGATATTATTTTCCTTGTATTTATTATTATGGATTATTCCTACACATGTGTTTAGTTTGCTTAGGTGTTATTTTGAGGTCATTTAGGTGTCATAAATGAGGTAATAAATTTGCACATGCACATGGGAAAATTGTAGTCAAATTGATGGGTAAGGATACCCTTACCCACCAATATTGACATATGGAGCACACAAACCATTTAGAAAAAGTCTTGTGTTCACATTGCCAAATGTCTTGGATCTATGCCTCCATTGTACCTATAAATATGCCTCTCATCTAAGCTATTTTTTAATGAGTTATGAATGCAATATTATTTTAATTCTACTCTATTTTGATTTCAGTCTCAACAACGGAGTTTTACTACTATTTGCTTTGCATTTGCAATTTGTGTGTTTGATTCTATCAGTTGGATCTTGGACAGTTCCATCATGCTCTTACTATTACAATTTTGTATGTGGTAGGTTTTACTACATCTTTAGAGGAAATTAAGTTTATCTATGAGATCTTATTCATTATGAAAGTCAAATATGTTTAGTTTTATATATATATATATATATATATATATATATATATATATATTCACTCACCTACATTATCATCAATAATATTCCTATTAGTTGATACTTATTCTGCTTATCTCATTTTTCTAATTTATCTCGCTAATTTATCCCTCTTTCCTAATCATTTATCTAATATCCCCCTTCATTATTCTTCATCTACTAACCTTATTTTATCCCCACCAATAATTAATTTCCCTAATCATCTCTTATCTAATCCTAATCCCCACTTACATAGTATTTGGGAATTTTAAATTCCCATGACCCACCTACCCACCTACCAAGCTTATTCTTAGGATCTCCTACATCCCTAATTCTTAATCCCCACCTAATCCCTATTTAAACCCCCATATAATCATCATTATCCCTAAGAAGGATTTTATAACCCTCCAAATCTAGAACCTTCTCTATTCCTACCCCTCCTCTCTAGAAGCCTCTAAATCTAAAGGCTTTCAAGGAATTTTAAATTCATTTTAATTCTCCACCCTTGATCTCCCTCATCCAACTTTGAATTTCCACCCTTGATCTCTCCTTTCAAAATATATTTAAACAACTCACTTCCCCCATAGAATCTATCTTATATTTCCATAATATCTCCATGTTAAATCAATTCATGAATCCATCATCCATAATCATGCCATCATAATGTCAAATCTCTTAGTCAAATAGAAATCAACCATCACTGAAACATCTTGGAAGGAAGCTAGCTAAGAAAAGGGATTGGTTTCATTGGTCCAAGGAAAAATATTTAAAACTACTAACGTCATTTATACAGGATTGATTGTTAAAGTCATCAAGTTACCTATAGGACAAAAATGATCAAACATTGATTATCTCAGAAACTACTAACTATGTGCTTGCAGGGCGCTTGTCAAAGACTCTTATTTATCACTTTGAAAATTGTTTTTGAATCATTTTAATCATCTTTTCATGTATATATCTATTTTATATATCATTTTATCTTGTATATTCTTACTTCTTATATATATCATACACCTAATCTTAATCTATTAATTAATTTTTTGTTTACCTGATTGTATCCTAAGGGCTATAGTGGTGTATGCTCTCCTTCTTGCATCCTTGCATTGATTTTAGAAGGATCAAAACCCACCTATAAATCCCATTCCCTTTTTTTATTTTTCTAGGGAGTTAATGATCATGGATTTTACCACCACCCACTAGTCCAAACTCTATGTTCTGATGGAGTCTAAATATTAGGAGAGTTGTTGTTAGGTGCCTAAGAAGAATTTCCCATAAAGGGTTCCATGGAGTGAGGGGTGGTTAAGATAAAATGCGTAGGGTGGTTAAACAAAATCTTATAGAAACATGGGCCCCACTATACCTCTGTGTATATAGGGGATGCACCTAAAGAACCTTGTGAAAACCTAACATAGGATCCTTCAACTGTAATAGGTGCCTTGGGACCAAAGTTAGTATCAGCTCTTAAGTAGCCATCATGTGAAAACATGGTCGAGAGGGTTTGGTTGATTATGTAATGGGTCACCAGCTTATAGCCTTAATAGCAAAGTCATTGGATGGTGTGAGTGTTGAGTTACACATCCTTAAGTTTACTAATCATAGGTCATGGTTTGCTTTCTTGGGTGTATGTTGTGCTAAACTAGTGTTATTTATGAGTTGAATTAACCTTCACCCAAAAATCTATACACCTAGCTAGGTCCTTTGCGCAACCCATCTTGTACATCCTACCATCATTTTGTACATATCTATCTTGTATATTATTGCCTTGGCAAATCTCTCATCTCATCACTATCATCTTTTACATCCTTGTCATCATCCCATTTTACATCCCTAATCCCTTTCTAGTCTCACTATATTCACCTATCTTTGCCCATCACCCCATCATCTTGTATATCCTTACCTAATCATCATCTTGTAAATCCGTGTCTTACCCTCTTGTACATACCTTTTGCTCTCTTGTATATCCTTTTATCATATCTCATCCTATTCATCACTCATCATTAATCATCCCCCCTATCACCTACATATCCTAATCATATCTCATCATCCATGTCTTATCCTAAAGTCCATACCCAATCATTTGTCTTGACCTTATCTTCATCACCATCTAATCTATCATTGTCCTAGTTGGCTCTCTAGGTCACATACGGGTCTAAACCATCCCCACCATGCATTATCCTTAATAATTTCATCATCATATATCATCTATCATCTATACTTATCCTTATCCCATTATCCTATCATCCTCATCACATCATCACCTACCCATCCTATCTTGAGAAAATTAGCCTTAAGGTTTTGAGCTAGTCCTATCATCCCCTATCATCCTATCATCTTCATCCAATATCACTCATTCCTTGGTCAGATCTCATACCTAGTCAATATCTTGCTAGCATTTTATCACTTTGTCTTTTTAGATGTCACAAACCCATCATCATCACTCTCATCTCTATCATCCTTGCCTATTTATAACTAGCACCCCTCATATTATCCTTTTGCTAGTTTTAAATCTAAGAACCCATCAAATCCCTAATATTTTTTGCTAGCTTGACAACTAGGCATTATTGATAGGTCATTAACACTTATTATATGCTTGATCTAAAGTCTAGTCTTAGTCTTTAATCCATTAGTCTATCTCATCCCCATCATCACCTATCATACTATCTTGGGCCCTTGGATATACTTTGTTTACGAAGCCATATATACTTCTTAGTCTACCCTGCATCAACCCCCTTCATCATCTATCCTCATGGATTTGGACCTAGTCCATGTAGACCAATACATCTTGGCCAATAAGGATGACACTCTTTTACAATCTTTAGAAATGGGTGCTCACCTACCTTTAGACCTTGATCCCATTCACCCCAAAACACCATACTAAATCCTTCCTCATCCACAACCCTCTAGCCCATCAAAACCAATCCCCACATTCCTTGATGTGATCACCCTAATCAATCAATACATAATAGAAAATAAATATGAATTCCTCCTATGGCTACTAAAGATGGGTGCTCACATTCGTAATGACATTGAGCCCAAAATCCTAAGACCCTCCCCTAAGCAAGTTTCTCATCAATCCTCATCCCCATCCTATTCCATTCCACCATCCACTAGTCCTCATCTTAGTCATCGCCTCTCCAATTCACAAATTTCCTTGTTTTATAAATATCTTGATGAAAACCCACAAGCAGATTTCTTGTAGCTCCTTGAGATGGGTGTCCAATTTCCTAATGATATTGACCCCATTCAATTCACCTTACCATTCATCCAGACCCATCTATGTAATTCTTCTTCCAATCCCCCATCCACTAGTCATAGTTAGTCATCTACTCCTTCCTATACTAGCAAAGGGAATCCTATCCTAGCCACCTCGTCTACTACTAGTTCACCTAACCATTCACGTCAATAATCATCTGATCATAAGTCCAATGATTTCATATCTAAGTCATAAAATAAAGTGATTAAAATGAAGTGGGCCCTTGTACTCCCCTTCCTATGTCATTGGAATCCCTCTTCAACAAACTTATCACTGCTAACATGATGGTTTATCCACCTATACAACATCTTGATCCACTAAGCCTAAGCCCTCTTGGTAGAAAGCAAATTGATATTGTGTATATCATCAAACCTAGGGGCATTCCATTAAACTTTGTCAAAACTTCTGAGACTATGTCTAAGACCTCATCAATAGGGGTGACATAGTAATCAAGGATGAATTAGATGAATTTAAATCCTTAGGTAAACAAGAAGAGGAATGCCAAGATTATATTCTTGACCATGATCAAGACCTTTCCCTTCCAAGCCAAGGTCAAGACATCCTATCCCTCTTCCATAATCCCCCCATCATTGACCAATCCTCCATCAACCATAAGTTTATTTCCCATATGCCTTGTCCCTCTATATCTCATGGATCCTTCCATGGCCCTCTCTTTTCCTAGTCCATCATTCATCCATCATCTCCCTCTCACTCATCACATCACATACCCCATGTTGAGAGGTCAATGAATAATTACTCCCCTACTATCAGGATAGCATCATGTACAACAAAGTCAACATTGGAGCCATTACAAGGATCATGTGTAACAACAACATCTACATTATATTCCTCATCAGAACCATCATCCCTCATCAACATTATAACAGCTAATGCTAATGCCTACTCTTTTGGAGGATCCCACAATAAGGATGATAAATAATCACTAGGCATATCTCATGATCCTAATCAAGATGATGAAGTCATAACCAAGTTTCTACAAGCTATATCTATTGAAGATTATCAAAGTGGATCTAATTCTACCTTGGATATGTGTCTTAATGATCCTTTTGAGATTTTTTATAGCACTTTCTCTAACATTGAGGCTAGGGCTCCTAGTGACCTTTACAAGGACTATGTTGTCCATTATCCCCTTACTCCATCACACAACACTCATCATCCACCTCGCCTCCATAATCCATGTCACACTCCATAAGGGGAATAAATAAGAATATGCATCATTAGATTCCCCTCTGACTTTAACATCATATGCTCTAAAACATAGATCCAAGACCATATTCTAAAATTCATAAATCAAGATCAAATCATCTTTGATCCTATTAGTCAAAATCAAGAAAAATCAAATCATTAGCCTAATCAAAAAATGTCTTCCCCTAGTGGAGCCCAAAATATAGCACTAGGGGCATATCAAAGTCAAAATAATCATATATCAAGTCAAAAATCAATCTCCTTTAGTGAATCTTGAGATCAGGCACTAGGGGGCAATCAAAGTAAAATCCAATCAGTAATTCAAAAGAAAGTCAAAAATAATAATCACAAGGCCAATCATCCTCTTGATGCTTGGGTTAAAGAATCAGCAAATCAAAGGGTCTTGAATCCCTTACTCTTATGGCACCAATCTAATGAATCCCTTCCACCATATCCAATGGTGTTATAGTCCCATTTCTACTCCCCATCCCATCATATCGACCATCCTAATCATTATATCCCTCCTTCACATCCCATATCCCATCATCACAATCATGACATCTTCCCATCCCTACCATATCTTCAAACCCTGGGCATAATTATCCCTCATAGGTATCAAAAAAACCCCTGGTTCAAATGTCAGGAGGAAATTAAATCAAGAATCAATAAAGGCCACCAAGACATGATCCAAGCATCATATACCCCCATAATAGGTGTTGGTTGAAGATCACCACAATGTATGCATCTTGCATCTCACCCTTCTTCAATAAATTGAGATGCCTAATTAAAAAAATCATTCGTCCAATGGTGAAAACCAGTCTTCTAGTGCCTTGGGCAAGTACCATGATGAAAACTAATTTTTGACATCATGGTAAAATAATCTATTATCTTCATTGTACCTCAACACTTGGGGAAAAAATCCATCCATCCCTTATCCATTCCCTCCATCCATTATTCTTACCCACCATCCATCCTCATGTATGCTATTATGTCTCTCCTTCCTTCTTGTCTTAACCTTCATAAGAATGAAGAAGGTGTCATGAGAAATGTTTTACAATCATCTTGGCATATCCTCCAATGGACACTGAGGCAACTAGCTATTTGGTTCCTCCCTGATGTGGTCATTGGCAATCCTTAGTCCCTTCTTTCTTGGTCCTCATCCCCTTTTCACATCACCCTCATCCTTTCATCATCCCATTAATTATCCCATCCATCCTCCTCCTGGTTGATAGGCTTGGTATTCTATTTGCTAGTAACCCCATTTGTATAGTGTACATACATATCCCAAAAAATACTAAAAATTGAAATATGTTGAAAACCCTTAAAATCATAAAATTTGAAAAAGTTAAAAATCTTATTCCATGGTGTATTATCTTATGCCTAATCCCCTGGTCGCATCCATCTCCATACCATCTGATATCTACATATATGTTGATTGTTTGTCTTCCCATCCATCATCCTTGGATACAATATTTAGTCTTGAAATCCAATCGTAGTGGTCAACCATCCCTCCATCTAGCATCATCCTTTTGACTAACGTATTATTAGCAGACACAACCTTGTCAAGGAATTTAATCAAGCACCCATCACTTCTTATCAAGTTACCTTTTCATATCTAGCACCCATCAACTCACTTCTTTGCTAGTATGAAAGGTAACTTATCCATCACCCTCCTTATCATTTCCTCTTCATACCTAACACCCATCAAATCATTTCTTTGCTAGTATGGAGGGTATTTGATCCCATCATCTCCTAGTCTCCTTGATATATCATACTCTTATAGGGCCTTGTCTATTGGTAATCCTTGTCATCATTTTTCTAAATCCCCTTCCTAGGCCACTTTTCAATTCGACTTTGAGAACAAATTAGTATGCAAAGACCTTATCTTGTCATTCATCCTTCTATCCAAAATTAGGGGCACTATCTCATCCCACTCGTCATCATGATCAGCCTATCTGAATCCAAGTCAATCTTAAGTCCACCATCACATCATGATCATCATATTCCAACCCATCACAAAATCATTCAGCCCATCATTATACAAGACGTTATGACATTACATGTAGATACTTGTGTGTGTTGTTACTTCTCTGTTGTTTGTCTTATTTACCTCATGTATATCTTTTGCTTGTATTATGTTTTATTCACATCTTGTATCTTTTTGTCTATTAGGCAATGAAAGAGGATGCTATGAGGACACCAATACTAATTATAAGTACCCTCGATGATGAAGATTTTGCTATTTACCTATGTACTTTGGCATAATGTCCCCTTGGTCATGCTTATATCATGGGGCATACTGCCAAGTGTCACATTTATCGGATTGATTAGACTATGATGAGCCTTATGACAACTATGATGGATTGATCACCTACTTCTCATCAATCATCTAATCATCCTTATCCCCATCCATTCGACTAACATCTAATTTTTTAACTACATCTCATCATCTGAGTCATATCCTTTCATCACTAACATCACCCTCTAATCATTACTCCCTCATCATCATCCTCCATCTTCTAGTTAGAACTACATTGGCCTGAGGTCTTTTCAGACTATGTAGGCAGCACCTGGCCACATTTGAATGCCCAAGTATAACCCGACCACTATCTCTCTCATCCATCCTCATCCCCCAATCCTTTGGTCATTCTGTCATATCAATTCTTCTCTATCATCATTTATATTGATCATTAGTTTTGAGCTACACCCATCATTAATTTTATCCAATCAATCTTATCCTGACCTATAGCTCTCAGTTGCATGCATCTTTTCTTGGGATACATCTCATTCTTGTGATGTTTTCTTCTTATCATCATCATGTTAGAGATGATTCCCCCTTAGGATGTGTTAATAATTGTAACACCCATCATCACTAGTCCCTATGCATGTGTCTTTGCTAGTGTAATCATCATTCTGTAGCTCAGTGCTCAAGTTCAACTTATCTTCTTCATCTATCTCACATCTATCATCCCATATCCTTATCTATCCATTGCATCCCACCCCTTGCTTCTTCTTTCGAGTGGCCATCCATCTCATTCTTCCTCGCATGTCCCCTTGAGGGGGCATCATATCCCCTAACATCATCTACTAACATCATCTATGACATGTTTTTTTTTTGAAATAGCATTACTCCTTCTACTTTGTCCACTCGCAATTCCCTTTCAAAGAGGGACAAAATGTATGCATCTAAAATCGCTCACCTATATTATCATCACTAATATTCTTATTAGTCGACACTAATTCTACTTATCTCATTTATTCTAATTTATCCCCCCTTCCTAATCATTCATCAAATATCCCCCTTCATTATTATTCATCTATTAACCTTATTTTATCTCCACCAATCATTAATTCCCTTAATCATCTATTATCTTATCCTAATCTCCACTTACCTATTATTTAAGAATTTTAAATTCCCATGACCCACCTACCCACCTACCAAGCCTATTCCTAGGCTCTCCTATACTACTAGTTCCTAATCCCTACCTAATCCCTCATCTAATCATCATTAACCCTAAGAAGGATTCTAGAACCCTCCAAATCTAGAACCTTCTCTATTCCTACCCCTTCTCTCTGGAAGCCTCTAAATCTAGAGGCTTCCAAAGAATTTTAAATTCCTTTTAATTATCCACCCTTGATCTCCCTCATCCAACTTTGAATTTTCACCCTTAATTTCTCCCTCCAAAATCTATTTAAACAACTCACTTCCTCCATGGAAGCCATCTTTTAATTCCATAACATCTCCATGGTAAATCAATTCATGAATCCGCCATCCATAATCATGCCATCATAATGTCAAATCTCAGAGTCAAATAAAAATCAACCATCCATTGGATCATCCTGGAAGGAGGCTAGCTGAGACAAAGGATTGGTAAGTTTTATCTTATAATTTTGATTTATTTTCCATAATCCTTCCTATAAAGTAGTTTGATTTTTGGGTTTTGATTTATATAGTTTAATTCATATTATGCTCAAAATTCTTCTACACTATTTAACAAACATAGAGATGACTTCTTAAGAATTGTTAGCACAACTCTTTGCTTTATGGTTCAAATTTAAAATCTTTTTTTCAACCTCAAATTCAAAGGCACAAATGAACGAACCCGCTATTTTTTTTATCAATCACAAGTTGTCAAGAAAAATATCTCGACAACTTAGATCTTGTATTTTATATTTCATCTCCTTTTTATCATGCATTCTCTTATTTAAAATATATTTTTAAAAAATCAAATTACCCTATTATAATTACTATTAAACATTAATAATATATTCTAATTAATTCTAAATCTAAAAAAATTGTTAAGAGTGAAGGAAGACAGAAGTAATAAAGAAATAAGGCAAAATATATACGTGAAAACTCCAACCACAAAACAAGTCAATAGATGCTACTAATCAAGGTTGAATGCCACCGACTTCCCTAAAATATATCTTTATATGTGGAAAATATTTATTTTGAATAGTTGAAATGAATATGTTGTTTTACATGCTTTGGCCTACCTAAGAATAAAATTAAAAATTGTGGAAACGTCTTTGTAAAAGAAAAAGTTATTCGTGAATTTAGACTACAGACGACAACATAAACCTGTGTTTTATTTGTATGTGATGGAGATTGCAATCAGGTTTGATGGAATAATATCATTTTTACTTTTTATTTATTAAGGTACAAATCTTTTTAAATAATCAATTGGGAGAATTCAATAAAAAGAAAAAAAAAAAATTAAGTGATTTTGACAGATTGGATGTCCTCTAATCATAACTACTTAATATCTAAAATACTTAGATTTATATATAATCCTAAACATAAACAGAGATATCAATATCTATATAATTCTGATCATCTTCATCAAAAAAAAAATTTTTACTGCAGAAAGATACAAAATATATTCAACTTCTCAATCAAAATCAATTTTTTACTCTGCAAAAAGATACAAATTAAATTCATTTTTAAACGTAGATGTAAGAAGTGTAGTGTCAATATGAACGATGAATAGTTAGTTTCAGGAATATACTCTCTTTCTCTGCAGCAAGACACACATAGACAGAGACAGAGATAGAGCAGCATTAAAAACATGACAACATGAATAAAATAAGCTAACTGACGGTGTCAACATTCCAATGGGGAAAGCGTCAGTGGCTTAGAAAATATGATAATCCTCTGCACACGCCTGCTTTGAATATTATCCAGTGAAGGCGGCTCTGCTAGCAAGGGAAAAGACATCCCCACCGTATCGGCACTTGTTGACGGCATGTGTGATGTGAAATTTTACCAACTAAAAGTATTAAACGTTCAGAATCTTATCCAGCATTCAAATTCCAAGATTCGAAGCCTTGCCACCTAATCATGATTTAAGGGGGTTCTCATGCCGCGTGTTGTGAAAGTAATCATTGGACAATGTACTGATACAGTGTCGGGGGAAACTTCTCTCTTAGTGCCCCCGAGGAGCTCTGAGATTTGATGTCTGTCCCAAACGTTCTTGAAGGTTTTGAATGTATTTGACAGCTTTATTTTACCATAAATTGTCACTAAGACTTTCAAAAAAATTGGACCCCCATCAAAAGGACAAGTGTCAAGTTGAGCTTAACTAATATGCACAAATTTCGTGCATGTTGGTATCAGTTCCGTTGACCTCACCACTAATTAACTTTTTAACGGCTTCGTCGTCCACTGCTTTTGGCTACGTCGATGTTTAGTTAACTAAAAACAATAACCATTCACTGTAGATCACGCTTAGACTGTTGACCACCAACATAGACCACCATCAGAGATTGCCAAGGAATGGACTACCAACATTTGAGCCAATCATAACTCTGCACGCATCAATAACTGTGACTGTCAACCATCAAGCCAAACATCATCGCCTACGTGGCGGGCACCCATTGTGGCATGGAGAAGCACGCAATGTTTTTAATGATGTTTCCTTTCCATCTTATAATTCCTCATTGGACACATTCCAACATCCTTCACCATATCATGACCCTATTACTATGAGCCACCTAAAGGCTAAAGTAGTAGTCTATGTCATTTAAGATTCGATCCCTGCTGGATCCAAGGTGGAGGGAGATAGCTCGAGCATAGGCAAAGGAAAGAAGCTCGAAGACTGCTACCAGGTTAGTAATGGACAATGCCTATGTTTTGTTTGAAAAAGTGTCTCAAACAAATAACATGGTATAGAAGTTTGACAAAATGTCTCAAACAGAGCTTTAAAATAGGGTAGAATAGGGCGTTTGGCATACAAGATTGTGGAACGGTATATAAGTTTGACAGAATGTCTCAAATCCAAATACATTGTAATTTTAGGCCAACCATAAAAAAAACATACAAATCGCCCATGCCTACAATTTAAAATATGGTTGGCAGCTAGTTGGTGGTTAGTTCTTTTTACAATAATATGGTAGTTGTGGGGGGTGTTAGAAATGTTGTGATTGTAGTGTGCAAGCTATGCTAGCATTCTATGTGTGGCCTGTAATAAGCAATTAGCTAAGCATTGATGGAGCTGAAAGCAGTCGATAACTAAGCCATTGAAAAGTCAGTCAGTGGTGGGGTCGAGCAAGCTGAGTCCAACACACATGTAGTTTGTGCATGTTGGTTAAGCTCAACCTGTGTGCACATGCAATGTGCATGTCAATTTTTTATTATAACCTTAATGGAACACACACACTCATACACGCCTCAATCGGACTTATTCAACATGAAAACATGGATGATACATTTGCAATTTAATGGTTGGTTATTCCACACATTTCTACATTTAAAACAAACGCGTAACAGTTCTAAAATTCTCAATGAAAGAATAATAATAATCATCCTCCACCAACACCTAAACAAACATCATTTTTGCAATATATGGAGGGAATGGTCTGACCCATAACCTTCCATAGGTGGCTCTTGGAGTTTTATCTTCCATCATAGACTAAATAGGCTTGAAAAGCATTTCAAAATACCAAAAACCTGTTATCCACCTACAAGTAGGCATGATCGAGTCTTTAATGTATAGTTAAAACTTATAAAAATGCACTTTTTAATGTGTAGATATGGGCAAGTTTTTTTAAATGAGTTGAGTGCTTTACATAGCCCATAAACCTAATCGGGCTCTCAATACCTGATTAGCACTGTGTTCACCTATTAAACCCTTTCCTAACCTAGTCATGTTTTTAACTCTGCTTAGCACTGCATGTTTCATTCACTTCATTTCCCAAGCTAGTTGGGCTTTGAGCTTCACACACCAAAGACTAGTCAACACTCAAAACACAACTGGCATAGTTGAGATCTTATCCCCGCCTAGCATAGCGATAATGTTGAAGGCTAAGCAAAGTTATGATAAGGTTTCAGAACCTACAAAACACTACAAACTCCACACACCATGCTCCATGATCTAATCAACACTTCAAAATCTAATTACAACTATTTGCTTACCCAAAATCTACATGGATGTCATTGATGATTAAATTTTGATTATCATAGAGATACTACACCAAGCACACTATAAACATAGTCAGAGTTTGTGATCCAGTTACAACTACATCCCAAGAACAAGACTGACATAGACTTATTCGGTAATCAAAGCCCTAATTGGTACTAAAACAACCTATAATCCAACTACATCCCAAGAACAAGACTTCCATAGACCTATTGGATAATCAAAGACTTGATTGGTTCTAAAATTACTTTATTATCCAACTGTATCGCAAGAACAAGATTGCCATAGACCTATTTGGTAATCAAAGACTTAATTGGTACTAAAATAACTTATAATCCAGTAGCTTTAAGATCTACGTATTCTTAAAAAAATGGTTGTTCTTGTCATGACACTTTAGGATAAGGTGGTTTCCTAGGTTCGAACTCCTATTGGTTTCATTGAAGGTATCAATAGCACCATTGGTCTTAGACATGGTTTTATACTTTTGCTGACTTTATTTAGTTTCTACATAGATGAATTAGAGGATATCATTGGAAGTTCAAGAAAAAAAAAGTAACAATTTTATTCTTTAAGATATAATCATCACTATTTTTTTGTAATGACTTTATTCCCATATCACATACTACCATGGGGCTACAAATACTTCTTGTCATTCTAAGATTATTTTGTGATACTCATGATTTACAAGTGAACTTGAGTAAAACAAATGTCATGGTCTTCAACAAAACCAAACAAAAATCACATGGGACTAATCTCATTTACAAAGGAAGCTTGGTTGAAGTGGTATTCCCATATACTAATCTTGGCATGCCTTTCAAAGGACCTCTCTTCAATATGAACTTGTTTTATAAGAGAGATTATGAAAAGAATATGCTTCACTCAGTAGACTTGAGAGACAATGTTTCCAGCATCAATTTTAGTGTGCCATAGAAAAATTATGTATCTTTGACAATTCAGTGTCAACAACACTATTGTATAAACATTGTGAGATTTGGGGCCCTATACTTTGTAGTACTAGTTGGGATTGGGTTGATAAAGTTCTTATTTAAATGCTATAAAAATATTGCAAGAAAAATAGTCAGGTCCATTTGTAATTATGTTTACTAAATCTGGGACCCATCTCCTTCATATTTCAATTGTTTTGCATGTAGTGGTGTTGTTTCACATGTTATTTTTTTCGTAGATATATGTAGAATTAAAACTCTACATTACAGATATGTTTCTTCATTAAAGAAAAAGTATCTCTAAGAAATTATAGGTGAAAAGAGAATATTTCTCATTCTCATTTTTATCATGATGAATTTCAAGATTGATGAAGATCAACACCTTTTGCTATGAAGGTCTGTGTTATTATTAAAAAATTAGAAGTCCTTCCTAATATGGTGTAATGTTTCAAAGCTCTTGTTCTATTTATATTTCATAAGTAATAATTTGGTCAAGGCAATCATTTTTAAGGTTGAAACTCCTTTTATTTCAATGAGAGTCTCCAACCATTGGATCTTCTATAATTTGATGGCATGAGTGTGATTGAGTAAAAATGATGACATCATAATAGAAGTTTACATCCCATTGTTGGATGAATAACTTTTAGGTGGGGATGCTAGGCTATTAAGTTAAAGACCTTTTAAAATTTGAAGCACATGGTTGAAATAAATGGTCAAATCTCTTCACATCAGTCTCCAACCATCTAATCATCTAGATTATTTCCTTCTATCCAATCATCTTGATTAATAAAGATAATCTTGTTGGTCAAATACATACCCATGGGTCCCACCAGTGCATTGCATTAATCTCAAGACATTAGATTTGTTATCATCCAACAGATCGAGCATCTTTTATTATAAATAATGGCATGCAAGGTTGGTAAAATGCCTCACACCATTAGATTGACAATACTTGGATTAATTTGTAGTCTTTCATCTACCTAAGCTCAAGAAGATGATAGTCTAGTTTAATTGCAAAAAAAATTAGATTAATTCGTCCACATGGATTCTTCTTCCATTAAACCTATGTTTAAACTCATTATTTTTAGAGTTGTTGGTGGAGTTACTGTGAAGTTTCAATTCAAAGGCAATCTATGGGGATGTAATCTTGGCTTAAAATTAAAAATATGCAGGATGGTTTGGCATGTCTACTCATCCCAATTGAGTATGCAGACAAACCTTCTTTCAAAGAGGCAGCGCATGTTGGTTAGAGAAAAAAGATAGCCATGCAACATTTTCAAAGGGCAGGCCATTTCATTTGTAGGAAATGTATTGAAAAAAAGAAAATAGACAAGCCTTGGTTGAAAATACTTCTTAGCTACCCATATACCTAACAATAAAAGACTCAATATTTGTTGTATTTTCTCAATGTTATATATTGTAATTTGTTCATTTATTGAAGGAGATGATTTTATGAGCATGTTATGCTTATTGAGTTTTAAAAACTAAAATTTGAGTCCTTGTTATGTGGATGTGTATGTGTATCCTTAGCCATCGTTGTAATAAAGTGTGATTGTGCATATTTTCACAGTAACAAAGTTATTGTGGCACTTCTTTGTCTACCACTTGGATCTGATCTTGCTAGTGCAATTATGTTTATGGGTTGTACATTTCCCTTTATAGTTTATTTGTTTTGTTGTGTTATTTTCCATTCTTACATATTGGTCTCATTGTATTCAAATATATATAAAATCCTCCCATTTCTATTCTAGTGAATCACCACTTACTTTTATGTTTCTTTCTCCCTATTCCTCTCCAAGTTTTCTTTCTATTTATGCAGGCTAGCATAAGGATAGAAAAAAGAACCAATCAACTCTAGTGGTTCTCCACAAGGAGAAGTCTCACAGTAAGCAGAGGTCCCATGTTGTGTTTGAAGATGAGGGTGCCATCAAGAGGGCATTTTAAGACATTAACACACCAATTGGGCATAATAGATATCCATTCAATGATCTTCAATCATATACAAAGTTGTATGAACAAGGGATCAAGAACACTTGGTATACTCAATATACGTGTTTCCTACATGGAATTAGTGTTGATGTCCATTATTTTTCTCTTAATACATTTTAAAAAAAAATCAAAGCTCCCTACATTTTGAAAAAATACAATCATAGAGGCATCAAAGATGAAATTTAAAAATCTAACATATAATTAACTTGGGCAAAACCATTTAAAACATTGAAAACAAAATGCATCACTACATGAAACACTATCTTCAAATAGAATATCGGTGCATTAACACCCCCAAGTACTCCAGGGTCTCTTTTAGTTTGATATTTATTTTAGGTCAATTGTATTTATGCTCTCATGAATGTTTCATGGAGTTAGGGTACTTTCTTCTATAACATTAGTGGATATGTAAACTTTACAATAATGTATCAAAATTATAAGAGCATTTTAGAATTAGGTGTCCATTATATTATGAGATTTGTGGTAAGTTTTATTGCCTCTTTAGACAAAATTAAAGTTGTCTATGATATCATGTTTATTATGAAGATCAAATATGTTTAGTTCTATTCATCAAAGAGATGACTAAACATAGATAGTTTTTAAGAGTTGTTAGCATAACTCCTTGCTTTATGGTTCAATTTAAAATTCATTTATTCAACCTCAAATTCGGAGACACAAACAAATGATTGTATTATTTTATTCAAAAGTCACAATTTGTCAAGAGAAAAACCTCAACAACTTAAATAATGTATTTTATGTTTCATCTCCTTTTTATCATGCTTACTCTTATTTAAATTGTACTTTTCATCTAATCTTATGACCTTGTTATAGTTACTATTAGGGATTAATAACATATTATATTTAATTCTAGATGTAAAAAAGTTGTTGATAAAGGGAAGACAAAAACAACAAGGAAATTAGTCAAAAAATATATGTGAAAACTCCAAGCATAAGGAAAGTTAATAAGTGCTACTAACCACAAAACCCAATGCCATTGACTTTGAGGTCTCTATCCCTAAAAAAATATCTTTACATGTGGAAAATATTTATTTTGAATAGTTGGAATGAATATGTTATTTTGGATGCTTTAGCCTACCACAATCTTTAAATTTTACCCATGCTTCCAAGTTCCAAATTATTTATAGAATAAATTGATATTAATATAATTTAAAGTTTTTGAATCATAAGTCATTCTGTACAAGAGACTTTTTTAATCATTTCATACTTTACACCAGAATATATATAAAGTTCCAAACTTTTTGTATAATAAATTGATATCGATATAATTTAAAGGTTTTAAATCACAAGTCACTCTCTACAAGAGACTTTTTTTAATCATTCCATACTTTACACCATAATATATAAATATATGTATAGGTAGTCAAGCTTCCCCTTCTATCAAGTGGGGCTTTGACCCATTCATTTTTATAAAGAATTATAAAAATATGTTTATTTAATTTTATTGGAAAAGAATAATAAATTATATACTATTTTATTATTATTTTTAAATATATATTAATATTTAATAATAGAATAATATGATGAAAAATACATTTAAAATAAAAATTTGCAAGAAAAAAGAAAAACCACAAAAAATAAATTATAAATTTTATATTTTATAATGGATTACAACCCATGATTTAATATTTCTTCTACAATTAAATTGAAAATGTCAAATAAAAATAATACACAATTATTTATATATATATACACACACACACACACACACACACACATACACATATACATATACATATATACATATACATATACATATATACACATATATACACATATATACACACATATATATATACACATATATACACATACACACACACATAGACACACACACAGACACACACATATATATATAACAATTAAATTGTTGAAATCTTTTTTCGTCTAGACCACCCCCACGTCTTCCCCCTGTCTACCGAGTCCCGCCTCCCCCTTCCACTTAGGTTTTTTCCTATTCTTTATTTGCCTCTTTTAACCTTATAATTGTTTATTTATTTAATTTCATTTAACCTGAAAAAGTCTCCCGTCGGTGGCTGAGCTTAACAAAAGGTAGAAGCGAATGTGTTCCATGAAGCAATTATTAGGGCCTCGGCCACCTAATCAAGAGTTAAAGAGTTATCGTGCCACCTGTTGTAAAAACATTCGTTCGTCGCTGTGCCGGCACAACATCGGGTGAAATTTCTGCGTCATTGTCTCCCCCAGAAGCATTTAAAATTGAGAAGTACAGAGATAAAATAGGTCGTTTCTCGAAAAGAAAAATAAAATGTCTTGATTTTAAACGTCAAAATTGAAGAGTGAGTTTATTTTAAAAATAATAAAAGAAATGTAATCATAAAATCTTTCTATTAATTAATATATAATTTATTGATAAATATATGATGATTATTATTGTTGGAAGTGGGGGAGGTTGTACTCATTGTTGGCATTAAATAGGATTTTGAGTTCTCTGATATTGATGACATTAAATAAATTGTAAAGTTCTATTGAATATCAAGAAAACTCAAATATCGTGTAGAATTTAGAATTTAGTATTCAAACTATTAGTCCCACTTCTAATATATGAATTTTCCGTCATATTTCTATCACTCTCAAATATGATACATATATATAGAGATATAGTTTCCATCGAATCTACAATCGTTTATTACAACAAAACAATCTTAAGTGACCCTGATGAATACCAAAACATTAACGAATCAAATTTTTGTTGTGTATACTATATAATTATTTAATTTCCCACCATTTATATTATACGCTTATTTGATGCTTTTAAATTATTGTTATCTTCGTACTTGTTTTCACATGAAAATAGATTACATAAACATCAAGAATATACGCTGAATGAATAATTTCCTTTCAACTTGAAATTAAGGACAAGGCTTCAAATTGGATCACTGTTATCTGATGGAGTTAACATTACTTAATTAATGAATTGCAGAAAGTAACAAGATGACATACGACACACAAAATATGGATCAAGTTGTTCGAGATCTACTTTGTACGCTACTTAGTTAACATATAATATTCAACTCAACAGGGACAGGGTGCCTCGCAGTTTCTGCCTCTTTAACTAGCACGTAAGTTAAGCAAATTAGGCCATCGGCAGGGTTTGATCGTACCACCCAGCTGCCCCAGGCTCGAGTCGCGACCTGACACTCCTTAAGGCTCCTCCTAAAGTATCCCTGGTCAGTAACGCGACCAGAACGCTTCGTGCGACTGCGATCCCACCTAAAGGAGAGCCAAAACGATCCATCATCACCTGCTATTTCAAAATTTGCTTCGATCGGAATTTCTTTAGCGTCCAATTGGTGCTCCCCAGACGATGACGGCGATGCTTTCTCTGCCTCTGGTTTCATGTAAGATATGATTTGTTGTTAGATGTTCCTAACAAGGATCTTTAACTGGTAAGGGAAGTGTATGCATCTGATCTTGAAGTGAGAGAGAAGGGGTTTACAGTGATGAGATAAAACCTTAATAGGAGTGATTCAGAATTTCAGAAACTAGTTCAAATCAAATCATTTTTTTAAGAATGATATAAATGAATTAGGTAGTGGAAGAGATTCTATGCATAAATAAAATGTGTGATCCAATTCAGCCAATATATTTAGGACTGTTTTGACAAATGGAGAAAGGTTTGGGATTGATCTGCAATACCTGTTGGTTTCAATTCATCAATTGGGGATAACTAGATTCCGATTGGTAAGTATTTATATGATAAAATGACAATTAAAGGAGAAGGGAATAGGAGAAGGAAAGAGGTTTGTTATTAAGATCGTCTTGTGTATCTGAATCTAATAATACTAAGGCAGACTTGGGATATCTACCTAGTTTTGAGAATTGGAGAATGATTTAGGATTGTTACCAAGAGGTACTGTTTCAACAACATGAGATAATTTGATTTTAATTGGAAAGCTTCTATGATAACAATATTATAGAGTTTTTAGATGACACTATATGCTTTATATAAATTTAGAATAATGAAATGTTGATATTTTTTTGAAAATAGAGATATCTTTGGAAAACTTTGTGTTAGATCTTTAAAATAGTAGAAAAGAGTTTGTACTATATGAAAGAATTAAGGTTGCTTTTGACATGACTAACCTATTTGTAAAACAAAATTATATTTAAGTTAAATGGAGTATATTAAAAACAAATAAATATGGAAAGTCTTTTAAAAGGTGTTTTTCTTTCTTTTTAGTAGATCATATAGTTAAACATTGCAATAATATTTAAAGTAGATTTAAAATTGGTATAATAATTGGAGAGAGGGTTTTACTAAAAATTGGATCTTGAAGAAGAAAACAAAGGGGTATAATGTTAAGGATTTAGGGGAAAGGAAATAATAGGTTTGGAGACAAAAGGTAAGCAGAAATATAGGAAAAACATCAGGGAGATCAAAATAAGGCTGAAATAGATAAGAAGTATTTCATAGGTTCAACGAAAAAAGAAGGAAAATATTCTATAAGGGAACTCAATGCTAGAAAAGGAATTGAAAGATGATAGAATGTGTAATCGTACTTCTCGTGACCCTACTCCTCCTTATGATTATGCATCGGTTCACATGCAGACTACCAACCTTGGTTATCCCACTTCAAAGCATCTATCACTTGCTTGGACCTTTCCTACATCATAGTCTCATCCCCTATACATCCTCAATCCATCTCAGACCTTTTGCACGCTAGACATGCTCTCTAGGCATCCCTTGGGGCCCTTTTAGAGACTTGTTGGCCTTTTGATCTAGGCCACGACTTAGGGAGGAACCCTACGGCCTAGGCTATACGTTTCCTTCACAAAAGTCACGACCTAGGTAGAACATGTGAAAAAGTGCAATGTTTGGACCCAAACAACTAAAAATGACTAGATTTTGGTTTTTTTGTAGATTAGGGTTGAGATATATATCTTTTTCCTCATTCGTTTGGGGCCTCTCTCTTGATGTATCTCCTGCATTCTTGATTTAAGATGTGAAGATTTAATGTAGCTCTTAGTCCCATAGACTCCTTGGTCTCATGGACATTATTAAAATCTTTCATTCATTCATTTGAGTGTTTGAAGGTGAAATTAGGATTAATGTGAGATATGATTTATGTTAGATGTTTCTAACAAGGATCTTTAACTAGTAAGGGAAGTGTATGGATCCGATCTTGAAGTGAAAGAGAATGGGTTCATCATGATAAGATAAAACCTTAAATAGGAGTGATTTAAGATCTGATAAACATAATTTTGAAGTGATTTGACGTTTGGAGAAACGTCTATTGGTTGGAAAGAGATCATTATTCAAATTTCTATTTTCTTTCTAGTCTAGACAATTGATGGTAAACAATGTCTAGAGTAATTTCCTACAATTTTTTTTAAAATAGTAAAAGTAAAAATTATGGAAACATGTTAACACCTTTGTAAAAGAAAATTTTGTTCATGAATTCAAGCCACTGATGGCAACATAAAGTTGTGTTTCATTTGTATTTGTATGTGATGGAGATCCAATTACACAACTATGTTTGATGGAAGACTCTTGCTTTAACCCTAATGTCACGTCTTAATAAGTTTGGTGGAATGAAAATAATATTTTTATGGGTACAATTTTTTCTAGACATTCAATTTGAAAATTCAAATAGAGATAGTTGAGATGTCCTTGTATGATTTTGATAGATTGAATGTCTCCTAATCGTAATTGTTTACGAGAAAGAACACTCAAATTAAGAATTAATTTTATTAATCAAATATGGACAAAAAATATGATATTTATATAATTCTAAACTTCTTAATTAAAAATGATTTTTTACTCTATAAAAAGATACAAAGTAAACTCTACTTGTCAATCAAAAATTATTGAAAGTTGCAAAAAAATTAATATATTCCTCAAAAATAGAAGCAGCCACTGTAAATGAAAGAGATTTTCAGAGATGGGTAGACTTTGGGGGCAAGAATTTACAACACCCAAAGAGAAAATTTAGGCACCAAAAAAATATTTTACAGCCAATAAAAACTTATGTTATATTTTTTTTAAAAATATTCAAACCTCTTAAATTTCATGTGCATGGATAATCTTTGTAGATTTAAAAATCCATGGAACTGCTTTATTGCATAATTTTTCCTAAATAATCTCTACAACACCCACTAAATATTTTCGCAGTTGCAGTACCATGGGACCAATCCATAATCTCTTCCTTTGAATGGTTAGTCGGATGTGGGGTGGGTGTCTGGTCAGAGTGCAGGTTTGACCTTATAAATGGAATTTTTTTATTCCAATATGAATGTAGGAGCAGATGTGTCCATTGCAGACACATGCTCCATGAAGCAATTATTAGGGATATCTATCTAGTTTTGAGAATTGGAGAATGATTTGGGATTGTTCTTCAATGTTATCAAGAGGTACTATTCCAACAACATAAATTAATTTGATTTTAAATGGATAAATTCTATGATAACAATATCATAGAGTTCTAGATGACACTGTATGCTATACATTTAGAGTAATGATATGTTGATATTTTCTCAAAAATCAGGTTATCTTTGGGAAACGTTTGTGTGTTAGATCCTAAAAATAATAGAAAAGAGTTTCCAATCTATCGAAGAATTAAGGTTGTTTTTAACATGGCTAAACCATTTGTAAAGGAAAATTATATTTAAGTTTAATGAAGTGAATATATATATATATATATATATATATGGGGATATGGAATGCGTTTTAGAAAGTGTTTTTCTTCCTTTTTAGTAGATCATATAGCTAAATATTACAATAATATTTAAAGTAGATTTAAAATTGGTATTTAATAATTGGAGAGGGCCTTGCTAAAAATTAGATTTTGAAGAAGAAAACAAAGGGGTATAATATAAAGGATTTAGGGGAAAGGAAATAATGGGTTTGGAGGAAAAAAGTGAGGGGGGATATTGGAAAAACATCAAGGAGACCAAAATAAGGTTGAAATAGATAAGAAGTATTCCATAAGTTCAATGAAAAAGAAGAAAAATATTCTATAAGGGAACTCAATGCTAGAAAAGGAATTGAAAGATGATAGAATGGAGGAAAATGAATTTGGGAAAGTAGATATGAGATCGGTAATGATTGCAAAAGATGAAAAGGGGTAGGGGAATATGGTTATGGTAGATGAGAAAGGGTTGTGAAAGAAAGTTGGTAGAGAGGTTACAGGTGTAAGGGTTGATGCATTGGATGGTAAGAAGTCATTGTAAAAGGTGAATAAGGAAAGATAAAATGAGATGTGGAAGGCAGGGGATAAAAGATCAACACATACAAAATGTTGGAGATTAATATTTACCATTAAGTAAATTATTTTTTACTGTTTACTATTTACTATATGATAAATAATGAATACTTATGATTATGTTATATGATTAGTCTACTATATTACAAATATAGTTTGTAATATATTTTTGTTTGTAGAGGCCTAACAACCATATGATTCTAAGAGAGAATCATGAGTTGTTGACTCCCTATTCATATAATATAGATTGACTATATATTTGTTTATACCTATAAATGTGTGTAAGATTCATAATATATAATGAAATTAAAATATTCATCTATGTACTGTGTTGGCCTGTTCTATTATTTAGATTTGGTACGAGAGCAATATAAAATTCTGAGATTTGTGAGGGGCATCTACAGTTTCTGATTGCCCTATTTGATGATAAATTTATTTTATCATAAATTTTGTAATGGTAGTGTAAGCTTAGTTCTGTTGGTATTTTAATATATAGGAAATCTTTGGTCGAGCCTGCTATATTCAAGTCTACCATTCGCCCATGCCCACATGCTAAGACGTTCAGACCTGTGTGACATTTGCATATGTTCATTATTCACATGAATCAATTGGCAATTGTATTTATGTTCTCCATGCACACGGCCTATTGAATCGATGCAATACTGTCGATCTTTGCCTTTTCAGAAAACATAAAGTTTTGAAATGATTAAGTGAATAGCTGGTATCGTCGGTTATATTTGTGTCATTTAGAAGTGTTGGCATTTTTTCAAGTGCATAGATTATAGACCACAGATCAGAGAGCACTATGGAATGTAATTTTTGTTGTTCATTCTGGCCTAATCATGCACTTGTTTGGGAAGCGTTGTTTCAAAGACTCCAAGCATGGATCTACCAATTCACCAATTTCAAACGTTGTGGATGCCCATCCAAGTTTTTTTGCTTGGCCTTGACATTGAAGCTTGCGAACTCAAGTTCGTCGTTCTCTCTTGCACCCACCATCTGCATCAAAGATGTGGTTTTGTTTTGAATTTCAAAAGCCACATGTGTAAACTGTTTCTTATATTGACTTTTAGATATAGTTTAATTTATTACTTTTTCTGTCTAATAGTCTAGAATTGAGTTTGAATAGGAAACTAGTGTTTTGTCTATTATGAGTTTAGCCTCCTCTGTTAGATTTGAGTTAATTATTAATTTAAATAAAAATTTTAATTATATTTTGATTATTAGTTATTTGGTTTTTGAAGTCAAATTTATACTTTTTATTGTAGTATTCATATGAGTGTCAATATTGTGGGGGGGATTCAATTCCATTCAAAACAACATGCATATGAGCTTTAAGACTTCATTAGTCGAGTAAGCAACTTTTTATAAAGGAGGATGGAAGAAACGAAGGAAGTAGTCTTTCTATGCGTCTCGTTAGTCACCAACGATGGGGCCCATATGATTTGGTGGCATCTTATTCTAGTTGTGTGTGAATAAGAACAAAGGCAATATTCATGTTCATAATTGAAATAAGTGATCATGATTTATTTATATTTTCCCTTGAAGGAAGATAGTGATGAGTGCTAATAGAGTACTATAGCATCATGATAATCATGATTTTTAGTTAACCATTTGGAAAACCATCCTATTGTGGTTTTTGGTTAGCCACTTATAAAACCATCATATTGTGGTTATTGGTAAACCACTTGTAAAACCATTCTAGAGGTTGTTAGATTTCTTGAAAAAGAAAACCATCTAGATCATGAGCTTGTAGAGGTGACATGTTGCAATACAGTAAAATGTTTCTCCATATAAAAACTAAGGGGGACGAGGGGGTGGGACGGCAAGGGGACAAGAATGTTGGAGATTAGTATTTACATTGGATAAATTACTATTTACTATTAACTATTTTTCATTTACCGTATGGTAAATAATTAGTACTTATGATTATGTTATATGGTTAGTCTAATATATTATAAATATAGTTTATAATATATTATTGTTTGTTGACTCCCTATTCATAAACTATAGTTTGCTTATATATGTTTTTATACCTACGAATGTGTGTAATATTCATAGTATGAGATATAATATATTGTAAAATTAAAATTTTCATTTGTTTACTATGTTTGACTCTTCTATTATTTACACAAAATAGAGAGAAGGGAAGTGTGAGTATGTTCTAGGAGGTTGAGGAAGTAGGTGATAAGGAGATTAAAAAGAGGGGGTGGAAGAAGAGGAATAAATTATTAATAAGGTTGTAAGGGATGAAAGCAGGAAGGAAAATGAGATTTCAAAGAAGAGAATGTGGAACTACTGGGAAAAAAATAAAGATTGCAAAGCAAAATAAGTGGAACTCTAAAAAGATGAGTATTATATACAAAGAGGAAAATATTTTTTTTATAAAATCTTGTAATCAAATATTGTCACTATAGATTCTATAGATTAAAAAATAAAAATAAAAGATAAGATAAAATAATTATAAAAAATTTAAGAAGATTCAATGGAAACTATTAAATTGATATTTAAAAGGATTGGTGTTGATATGCTTACACAATATAGAGGTAAGGTCACTCCACTAGTGTTATATTAACTTTGTTATGAAATGTTATAGGTTTGAATGTCCATAACCTGAGGCACCTAAGAAGGCACTAATTTGTCTCAATAAGATCAAATACTTTTTTATTATAGAAGAAATAATTATCTAAGAAAACATTAGAATATATTCTAGTTTTTTAATGGCATAGGTGGCATGGATGTGTAAGTGGGGCTGTTAGAAATTTTGGGAGTTTATGTAATCTTTGGAATCTTTTTATTGTGTTAGGATTGGTAATAAGTAAGGTTTCAAACTAGATTGCTAGTCATTTTTTAAATTAAAAGGAATAAACTTGATGATTAATGGGTATGGTCTAGAAAGTTTGAAAGTCTAATTAGAAAAATTCAGGAGGAGATATATGGTTTTGGAATTTGAATTCTCATGAAGAAGTGTTAATGGGTGGAAATTTAATACAAATGTGAATTATTTGTATAAAATATTGGAAGTTTTAATAAAAGCAATTAGAACAGGATTTCCAATCATTTCTTTCTTCAATAGATCTGTAGCCAAAGATGGGAGAGTGTACGTGGACTAATAGGAGAGAAGGTTTGAGCAACACTAGAAGGTCATGATACCTATGGAGTTGGTGGAATTAAATGAAGTTGTGGAACTTAGGATGGTTTAAAACCATGCGGATGGGATGTGGGTTATAAATATTTTCATGGTAGAGGTAAAAGGAAATTGTTTATAGTTAAGAGGAGAAGAGAAATGGTTATAAATTATAACAAAAGTTAAAAAGATATCTATATCTATGTGGAAGAAGTATTTAATTATAAAAAAGTTAATTTTCACAATGGGGATGGATTCAATTTATTGAAAATCGTAGGATCACTTCATTTTAAGGGATAATGATGCATGCTTTTAGTATTTTCAAAAAATTATGTGGATAAATTTCTTTGAAATTTTTCAAAGGTAGGATGAGATAATGGCTTTGAAGTTTTCTTAGTGCTTTAAAAATGAATTTATATTATTAAAGGTCTAAATATTGAAAATATGGAAGAAGTTATGGTTGTGGAAACTATGTTTCCATTGTATGGGGAGAAATAGTTCAAGGTAAAAATCATAGAGCTCAGTATATGAATAATTTTATTAAGTTAGTAAAATTAATTATGGATATAGGAAAAGGGGTGATGGGGAATACATTATCTAATCCATGGCTAGAGGTGGCTTTGATTATTCAATAATATATCATGTATGATGAAAGGTAATCATTTTTATTTTTCTATTATTTTAGGTTTCTTTCACATTCAAGACATAAGGTGAAAATAAAATTTCATTTTTTACTATTAAAAATGTTGGAAATAATAATTTTTGAAGTTCAAGGCAATAGAGTACAATCCTTAGTTAATCATGGGATAGATAAACTATAAATTTTAGAATTTTTGAAGAATAAGGAACTAAGGGTTTCTTGGGAGGTTTTTGGTTCAAATAAAAGGAAGGGTAGGGAAGATGGTCCTTTAATAAAAGTAAGGAGTAAACTAATACTTCCATCCTCCTCTCACCACTCTAGAGTTATATTTCATGTTAGGTTGATATTAGAAGAACCAAAGTATAGGAGTGAATCTTAATAAAGAGTATGATATGAAGGCAAACATGGTAGAATGACATGAATCTATTGGGACTGATATGGTTGGTATCTGGGGTGGTAAGTTGGTGGATAGTGTATACACATAATATTTTTTACTTTATCATTTACTGACACTTTCTATTGCATTGACTTGTTGAGCATCAATATTCCTAAATGCACACATTTAATGGTGCATCAAGAAATGAGCAAGTAAGCTTGTGGTGTTTCTCAAGAGATGTTGGGATCATATCATTTCTAATACCAATATAGCTTCTTCATATTGTATTTTCCATTGACCTTATTTCATCCTATCCTAATGCAATTATGTCAATTTCCCTATATCCTATGACATTAGTGATGGAAATATCATCTACTTAGTTCTTTTCTCCTTCATGTACTATATCGACTGACTTGATGCAATTCTAAGCCCGTTCACTGACATTTATATCATATCAGCGTGGATGATATTGTTTTGTGTGAACTGACATCTTTTAACTATATCATCCTGGATGATACCATCGACTTAGAGTTTAGGTTTGGTTTTGGGTACTAGATCAGTATATATAGGGGCCATATTTCATTCTAAACATATCATATACACTCTATTCGCTATGCTTTCTCTTACTTTTCTACCTTAAGCCATATGTGGAAGAGTCATTGGTCTAGAATCTTATCTTGAAGAAAACTTGTCTTGTGGTAGTATTTGAATCTTAATAAAATGAGTTGAACCAAGGAGGTGTCATAGTCTTTAGAGTCCCCAAGTTAGGATATTTAGGTTTCTTCTTGAATTTGAATTCTTCAACCCAAAACATCTCTTACAAATCTCCATTTGAGCTAAGGGGGGGGATTGGGGCTCGATAGGTCTACATCAAGGTAAGTATCTATAAACATGTGTTCTTTCCTTTATTTACTTAGTAGTTATATGTTATTTGTTTCTTAGTGAATTATTGTGTATGTATCCTTATCTAATTTATCTCTACACCTAATATTGGTGTGGCTATGTGATTTCTTATAATTTTCATATTCTATTTTAGGTTGCCTATACCCCCATTTTTCAACCATGAAACCTTACTCTTTATGACCATTCTAACGCTTTCCTTTAATTTAGTTTAATTTACTTGCATAACAACTTACATTGCTTATTTGTAATCATTTAATTTCATAGAGGTCTAGTGAGATATATTTCCTTGTGTTTTAGGCTTAACATTTGGACCCTTTCCTCTTGACACTTGTGACATAGGCAACCCTCTACTAAATATGTGTATTTCATTGGTCATTACCCAAAACAACTAAATATCACAAGCTCTATTTGATCATCCTTCTCTAAGTCTGAGTTTATTGAGATAGAATAATTGCAAGTTAATATTAGCCCATGCATACATTTTAGTGAACCTAACATGAATACCTATTAAAACCTTATTTATTTCAACAAATTTCATCATATAACTTGATACAGTTTTATTTAAATTTTATCCTTTATAAAACTGCATTGGCCAACTTGATACAATTTCTTTCATGTCTACCATCGACATCATCCAACCCAAATCATTCTATGTTTGTATAAACTTTATTGACCACCCCAATACAATTATGTGTGTTTTATTTCATCATAGTTTAGTTTATAATTGTATCATCTAGTTAGATATCATTTTTTTCCTTTTTATTTCAATTCATTATATGTTGAAAATTAGTTTTTGACATTGATTTTTGAACATTATTTTCTCTTTGTTTGATTTTACTAAAAACTATATTCTAGCATTTATAAAACTCAATAGAGAGATATTATTTTTGGCTAAGTAGGTGATATGTTTCATTATCACTGTGAAGTGAGAGGCATTGTCCCAATACCTGGTTCATAGACAAGGTTATACACAAAGTGAGTTTCCATGTACCTTACAGTAAATCAAAAATGCTTAAATTTTTTTTTGAACTTAGGAAACCAACCATTAATTTAGTTTTATGGTGAACTTGAGAGGATTGTATCACCCAAGTAATTCATTCTCACCATACCCTTATAAATTGGGTTATTAAGTTGTATTCATAGTTTAGCCTCTATAGTTAGTGCTCTGAAACATTTGGACATTAATCAATGGATGAGCAATTATATTTGAGATCCTGCATTATCGATCAAATATATTTAGTATATCTCCATAATTTTGTTTTCATAAATTAGTTAGATGAAATTTTATACCTCATTTCTTTATTTTAATGTAGACTATATCATCTATCTCAATATCATTATGGGTTGTGTGTCATAATTGTATTGGCCAGTTTGATATAGTTATTTATGTGTATGAATTATATCAGCCAGTCTAATATAGTTTCCTATTTTTTTCTCCCTGATTACACCAGCTAGCTTGATACAATTTGTTTTACCATTATTTAGCCAACTGTATTGACCAACCTGATATAATTTCTTTCTGCTAGACTAACTACATCAACTAGCTTGATATATTTTAATTTTATTCAATATTTACCTTTCTAACTACATTAGCCAACCTAATACAATTTGATTTACCCATTTTTCATACTCATGACTGCATTGGCTAGCCTGATATACTCTATTTTTTCTAGTTTCATTTCTTAACTACATCAACCAGGCTGATACAGTTTATTCCCTATAATTTAACTACAGTAGCCAGTCCAGTTTAGTTAATATTTTCTCTTTTGCCATGTAATATATCTTTGTTGATTCTGAAGAGAAAACCCAACAAGATATGATGGAAATGACTAATCCCTATTAAATCTCTAGAGTTTTTTTGCCTTATAATAGCATAGAAGATAAGATAAAATAAATTATCATGTGACCACTATAGCTAAAAACTATGAGCCACTTATCAAATCCAAATTTTTTGATTAAAATTAACCACCTCCATAAATGAGTATTGTATAGGATGAGTGTGATCTCAAATATACTAATGAAATGATCATTTACCTTGGTAAGCATCCTAAGCATAGGGGTAAGGACCCTATGATGGTCTATAGATGGCACCCCATGTGGAAATTACTCCTTCCCCTACTCTTATATTTTCTACCAAACTTGGGGAAAGTCATTACATGACTTCCCCATTGCCTTCTTCCACCATGCCTATCATTGATACTAACATGGTGAATCTTTCCTATAGTAGGCCTACTTAAAGTGTCAATATTAATACTCACATTAATGCCATTGCTAGTGTATCTTAGCAAGATACTCAAGCTTCTTCCTCTATCCAAAAATCTATTGATCCTAATCAAATATATTTATAAGCCATGAACCAAATGACTACATTTCAATATAATAATTCCAATCAGATGATGTAAATGAAAAATAAACTTATATAATTATAAAACCATCCTCAATATCTTCAATGGGGGTTGTAAAATTTAAATGCCCCCACCACCCCCTATAGATGCTCATGTTAATATCATTATGCAACCTACTCTTCGTAACAAAATAATTAAACATCTTCAAAATAAACCATTAGTTCCTCAAAAGGTAAACATAGACATAGGTGGAATCACTCCTACGATCACCTATGATGGATCCACCAATTCAACTCTACATTTGAAAACTTTTGGAAATATTTAAAAATATTTGAATAAGTTAAACACCTTTACAGCTAAAAAATTCTAACCAAAAACTTTTACTATGATGTCATTTACCTCTTTATATCTCTTTCTTCTAAGATCCAAGTTACTACACTGAAAGTCCACTCTTCTCAAGAAACCCAAGGGAAGAAGGTGCATCCCTTTACCAGGCATGAGTTTGGGATCTAAATTACAAAGTTCCAAAAATTGACACCCAATGTGAGTTTGTCACATGGTTCCCCACTTCCCAAAATTTCAACAAAATCCTTACAAGTTTTTCTATTCTCCCTTACACTTCACATAAAACCAATATTCCATATTACACAATATTTATTTTACTAACACTCCCACTTATGCACTCCATGCCTCTATTTTCACTCAACCACCTTCTTACCAAACTTGCATTAATTCAATTACACATCCACTTATACCTGTTACAAAGTATTGACCACACTTACATGCCTAGTTTAACCAACCTATATGCAATACAATCTTGAACTTCTAGTTATCTCAAGAAAATTTAATCAATAACAACCTTAATTAAGGAGTTTATACAAACTAGGATATTAAAATAAATATAATATTTTATTTAACATTATTTTAAATAAAATTAACTAAGTTTTCCTCAAACATCGTAGCATGTATAATATATTAATAATGCCTAAAAATATAAGGGAAACATTACTAAAGGGTGGAAAATGCATAACACAATAATATCTATAGGGTGATGATAAATAATATTTTTAACTATGAGGTTATCTTATGACAATTTATTTGCTCAATTTGTTTTAATTTAGTATGGGTTAAATTCATCTAGTTGTCTACTTGAGAGTATTACCACGTATTCAAAGTCCCACTATATATGGAATATAAAACAACTATGTAAGTATGTATATAAGTCTCTATCACATCATTGAGATAAGATTAAATATAACATATCCACACCATCAATCTCTATTAACTCCTGAGCTAAGAGCACACATAGCATCAAAGTCACCTCATCAATAAAATACCCAAGCCTCCTCAACACCACAATATCAGGAGGTTATTGACATGATTCCAGCAAGACTTAACACATGATACAAAAAACATTTTTTGACTCTAAAAAAACCAATAAGGGGGTAGAAGAGGGTTTCATTTGACTATAAAAGTGATTTTTGGTGTAGACATTTTTCCCATTGGGTTTTGTCTACATGGTTTATTATGCTTGCTTAGGGTCCTAGAGGCCATTTAGGTTATTTGGGTAATTTATGACATCATCATGATGTCATCATGCACACATGAATGCATAGGATCACTTAGTGAGTGTATGAGGTTTCCATTCCACTTGGTACCCTTAGTGCTTGCACCACTAAGGCCTCCAACCCACTAGTTTCCCTTATTGTCCTAACCACTCACAGTGGCAAAGCCCATGCACTCAGGTTGTCTAGTGAGTCACCAGTCCAATCAACTAGCCTATAAATGAATGTTTTCCCTTTGTATTGATCATCCAAAGTTAATGAGGAATGCTTACACATTATTTCTCTTTTTACTTACTCTCTCACCTATTCCATAGTGTTCGTGTGTGTATTTGATCTTATTAAGAGGTCTTAGATAAATTCGACATGCTATCAGATCTTCACTCAATGGTCATTCACTTTTCCTCAAATTCTTGGTGAGATTCCTTGTTTTCTTTGAGATCTGAGTGGATTTTTACTTAGTTTACCTAGTGGTGATAGTATAGTTTTTTTTATTGAGTAATAGGGTTCAATTATCAAGGTTCAATGATCTGGTTAGTCACGACCTGGGATACTTCCTCATCTCAATCATATGACTTTACTCAACCCCCTGAATGAAAAAACATGTTCAAATCCCTTGTTCAACTAGTTGTCCCCTCTCTGTTAGAATAGCAAAGGTAAATAAGGATGTGTAAGATGCATGTTAGGGATAAACAACTCATGGGATATTTTCTTCTGTTATGGCTTATTACATGACTACTTGGTTGACTTGGATGTATGCCTTCATTCCACAACTTGTATTGGCCATTTCTTTTCTGTGTGGTTTTATAGAATCAATCCATGACCAGATGCTAGTCTGTTGAAGCATCTGAATCCTAATTCAAGTTTTTCGTGTTGGATTCTATGCATCTAGAGGATGCCATTAGATGTTCCTAACATGTTGTTATTCCACACTACCACTTGGCTCCTTTCCACTCCCTAACCATACTACTCAGTTAGTGATCTTTGAATGGAAGGACTTTGATGTAGTTAGTAAATGGGTATCTTTGCTATGCATTTTATTTTGATGGCATGGGAAATTTGTCCTTTGTATATAATTCTTGAAACATTTGGAAAGTGTTACTATCTAGGTTCAAGACCATGCATCTCTATTTTTTGCTATTGGATGATGAATAGATCAAACTATTAATAGAGCATACCATTCAATCTCAGATTTTTTATCAAACCCTTGTTTGTTATTTGCAGAACTATGTCCTTCATAGTAGTGACATGAGTTCTTTGGTTTGTTCAAAAAAGAATTTTCTCCCTTAGATGGCATAGATATGTAGAGATGAGCTTTCTCTTCCTTTGGTCGTGCCATATACCAACCATAACATCTTACATAAGGTTTTTTTAGGTTTTCCTAAAACTTAAAACACTCCACACCATCCTCCTTTATGGTCCCCACCACATTCCAAGGTGTATATTACTCATATTTTCTAGTTTGACTTATTAGTATTTCAAAATTTAGCATTTTATGTTTTTTGAATAAAAGTCAATTTGGAGAAATTGTATTGAGGGTGACTTAAGTGTTAAATAGCCTTGTTTTTTCACCTGTTGAAGACAAAGGGTGCGGCTTAGGTTGGAAGGAGGCCAATTCCCCCTCACAATATAAACCATTGCATTTTACACTCTGTGTTGATTATAATGAGTGGTTGAAAGGCTACCTTACCCCTTATTTGGTCAAGTTTTTTTAATCTTTTAAGTGCAAGTTCTTTAAATAGGTCATTAATGATGGGAAATGTTATTAGCCATAACCTTATCTTGGTAACTCAAATTTGATTGCCAATTTTCTCAAAAGTGTTATATTTGTCATTCTTATTCTGTTGGTCCTATTTTTAGTATAAATGCACTAAAGTTATAAAGTGTCATATTCAAGGGAGTTACTTGTATTATGGGCCTTATTAATTTTTGTATTGTATTTCATACACCAATTAATCACATGCAGATGCATTTTTGACTATGTCTAACATCTCCATTTTGATCATGCATTTTCCATCATCACTCCAGCATTGACTTCTCACTTGGATGCATTCTTGGTTGTGCTCGATGTCCCATTCATAAGTGTGATTCAGGGGTTCATTACAATTTATACTATGTAGTCTTGCACTTTCTTGGTGTCTTGTCTCAATTATGGTCATGAAAACTCCATTTGAGATATTATAGATGAGGAAGGTTGAGTCTACAATAGTGGTTCTTCTTAAGAAGACCAATTATGCTTTATGACATGTGTACATGAAATTCTCACTCACAAATCAGGAACTTGTCCCATTCTTATATGGATAGATTTTTGATCCTATTAACCCAAGTCAATATAAATATTGGGCTAACTCTCGTAACTTTGTCTATGGTCACTTATTGATTCACGTTTCATGGGATCTACACCACCATGTGGAGCGCATAGAGTGTCCCTCCATAGTTTGGTGTACTCTTTAGAGTCTTTTCAAAGATCCTAATGAGATTTATATCATTCCTCCTCATATTTTATCTTCTAATACTATTTTACTCTCTCCTCCTATTTATTGTGATGACACATTCATTATGGATAGTGCTCTTCCTTTTGTTGAGCCACCACTACAAGATGAGATTCTACTAGACCTTAGTTATATCATTACAGATTCTACATTTGTTCCTATGTAGGTTTTTAAGTTTCTAGAGCCTTCATAGACTTGCATTTTGAACCAAATTTTATTGATTTTAGTGAGAGTATACACATTGAGAGTATCAATGACTCATATGTTTTGTGGACATTCATCTTATAGATCTGAGTGCTTAATTTGCAAACCAGTATTTAGTTTCAATTATTGTTGAGCCATGCTCTTCTCTTCCCATGGACATTTCTTCAGTGAATGTTTCATGCCACTCTTCTTCTCTTGATGTGATGAGGGTACTTATAAACCCTTTTGTTCTCTCCCCTCTAATGCATGCTTCTTTATTTCCATCTTTTATAGTTAAGCTTGTGATTCTTGATCAGACTTTCACACATTTGAGCACTAGCATGGAGACTTTTGAGCATTTTATAGAGATATACATTCCTATCTACATCCCACTTGAGTGGGAATTTATCAGTTTGATAGCTCATGGTTTCCTTCTTATAAAATGAAGAGACAACATTTATTGTAGAGGGACCTACTACAACATTCACCATGTGACATTCTACACTTACCTTCTCTCTCTTCTTTGTGGAGGCATATATCCTTCATGTTTTTTAGAATACTGGGATCATCACTATGTACTTGGGTGCCTCATCAAGCATGGTTATTGACATGTAATTCTCCAGCCCACTTAAGCTGCACTTAAAGGGGGTGTTGGTATAGGCATTTTTTCCACTAGGTTTTGCCTACATGGTCCATTATGCTTGTTTAGGGTCCTAAATGCCAATTAGGTTATTTAGGTGATTTATGGCATCATCATGATCTCATCATGCACACATGAGTACATGGGGTCACTTCGTGGGTGGATGGGGTATCCATTCCAATTGGTTCCCTTAGTGCTTGCACCATTAATGCCTCCAACCCACTAGTGTTCCCTCAATGCCCACTCCACTCACAGTGGTAGAACCCATGTGTTTAGGTTGTTTGGTGAGTCACCAATCCACTCAATTAGCCTATAAATGCCTATTCTCCCTTTGTATTGATCATCCAGAGTTAATGAGGAATGTTTAGACATTATTTCTCTTTGCACTTACTCTCTCACCTATTTCATAGTGTTTATGTGTGCATTCAATCTTGTTGAGAGGTCTTGCAGAAATATGATAGTGATCATATATTCATGTAGAATACCCCATATGATTTCACAATAAAAAGTGAAAATTAGATTTTTGTTTAGACTATTTATGGTTTAGGGGTAAATGTTATATTAAAAAATAATCAAAATAAAGGAACAATAAAGATATATAATAGTACAATCACCAATAATAATAAACTATAAACTATTCCTGAAAATATAAACTTAAAGTTTGAAAAAATATTGAACAATAAATGGAAATAGTAAGGATGAGAACATAGATGGAAACAAACACACCTAATCACTATTTTGGAAATCTAGAGCTAAAAATTGGAGTTGGAATTTTTATGAGGGGAAACCTTATAATATGGACATGCACTATGGAAGTAGATAAAAACAAAAAATGGTGGATTCTATATGAGATACTCACGTCACTATTAAATTACAACATATATGATGAAAACCATAAAATGTATATCAAATTCAACATGGATTCTACAACAAATGGCACCTTTTCTTATATTTAGTGACATGTGGCCATGTCCCTTGTATTGTGGCCCCTTGGCCTAATTTGTGTGCCTCAGATGTTTATATGTATGCTTTAATTTATGTGTCATGGCCATGACACTTGTCTCTTGCTTTTTGGTTTCACATCTAATTTGTGATGCCATGAGGGACCTCATGCATCTCCCCTTCCTTCTTGGGTGCCTTGATGGACATCATGTCCCATTTCCCTAAGTACTTTACTTAGATTATATTCATATTTTTTGTTCATATACATGCTTACATTGTTATATCAATCTTAACAACATTAAGAATGTTAGATTTAACAGACATTATACATTCAAAACTTATGGTCAATCTCTTTTAAATTATGATGTCATGTATATATATTATATTGGTTTATCATGTAGATATTGTAAATTTTTTAGTCTAACACACATGATACATAACTCTTCTTTTTAGGATAGTTATTATAGAGGTTCAACAACTCCCCTCAAAAGAGGGAGCATTCACAGGGGTGTGCCATAGAGATGAGGCCATCCTAGTGCACTCAAAACACAGTTTTTAACATGTAGACACATATTATAGAGCTTGAACTCAAGAAAATATAGTGGAATATAGCCATACATAGATAAGTCTTAGTTTTTCCTAGAAACATCACTTTTGGACAATAACACAATATACTACCAAGAACATAGTGCACTATAGTCCACCCACCCTGCTATTGACCAATACCCTCAAAAGTATAAAATTATGGAATTGTCAGAAAGATACAACAGTTACAATTCATATTTTCACAGTCTTAGTCAAATATTTTTAGGTATGCTCAATTTTTACACAAAATTACATATTATTTCTTAGATTGGGGGCATCATGCACATCATGATCTCTCCACTTTTAGTTTCAAATATGCATAGACATAGATTAGTATGAGTTAGTCAAGAATCCATATGTACATATATCAAAATTGGGGGCTGTGCATGACACATTATTCTCATATGCTCAGTGTTGCACTAGTTCTCTCAAATGGAATGACAACTCCATATCATTCTCCATGTTGTACACTCTAGACGCCATATACACTAGTTTTTCACCAGAATTACACTAGATTGATGCCGTATTTTGTCTACATTAGTTGGAATTCCTTAGTGGCCCAAAGCTATTTTACATTCTTGAGTGGTTCCTAAGCCATTTTACATTTCAATTTTTTTGATTGGCCTAGAGCCATATTTTATAGCTTCAAAACACCACATATATTTAGTTTTAGCTTCTTTTACTACACATGGGTAGTCAATGATGGATTCATAACCTACTTGAGTTTTTGAACCACCCACATAAGAGGGTTGGATAACTCATCAATCGAATCCAATGATCCATCAAACATGGGTGGGAAATGATGGAGTCAAGTCCAGCTTGAGTGCTTGAGCCACCCACACATGGGGATTGGGCAAGCCATAAGCCCAGTCTAAGCTATTCACTTTTTGATCACCATCTACAGACATACATAGGATTTCACCAAGTTTTCACATTGGTTTGAGCAACTGGTGAGGTGTATTCATTCCTTTCCTCTCTCTCACATCTCTTTACTCAGTTTTGCTTTTGGATTTTATACTTATTAAGGAATAATTCACATATGTTTCATTTTCAAGACACACACTGGATCGCAATTCAAATACTCAGACCCACATTCATGGGCTTCACCTCATAGGTAAGTCTAGGTACATTTCTCTTTCTTTTATCTTAGTCATTTCACTTTAATGCATTTATAGAATAAAGGCAGGGGGACGGGGGGCAGGGGGCGGGGGGCAGGGGGGTAGTGGAGGGGGGTATTTGAGGGACAAATATAGTCATATAAAATGCCATTAATGAAATGAGTGTCACTTGAGACCACCCTATTCTTAGCTTAGTTTTAAACCTATTTTAGGGCCTCTTTTGATCCTTTCTATTTGCATTTAGACCATGCCTAGATATACCAAGATTTGTATTCAGTCATCACCTAGGCATCTCCAATCCTTTTTCACACATTCCAACCACATAGACAATAACATGACCCCTTTGGTCTATAGTGTAGTGTGATATTGGCAAAGGAGGAAGTGTTATTGACACTTAGTTTTATTTTCTCCTAAGAGATATTTTTCTACTCCCTGAAGCATATTAGGGTTGGCCTAGACTCATTTCATGCTTTGAAAAGCATCAAAACACTATATAAATACCACTCTCATTCATTTATACCTTAGATGGCAATTCTCATGAACAAGCTCAGAAATAGTTGTGAAAATTAAGGTTATTGATCCCTATTTACCCATATTTATGTATACATCCATCTATAGTACCCCATAGCTTAGTTTTCTCAAGTTTCCAATCTCAATTCACACTCAAAGCATTCATACTACCATCAATCTCACTTGCCCTAGCACTTAGATTGCGATAACTACATCTATCTTGATCCCCTTTCAAGGTATTAGTATGCAGGTAATGCTCAACACATGGGGTGTAGAGGTCTCAACCAACCTACTCTACTAACACCACTCTTCTTCTATTTATGTTCATCAAAACCCTAGTAAGCATGAAGGCTTACGGTTCCATAATGAGATGAAATCAGTCAAAGTGCATAACAAACGATGATCTAGGTCTCAGTATTATAGGCACAAGATTCTCAAAATAGAATGAAGTTATACCTAGAATTTTACTACTTCACCTATATAGGGTCATTAGTGTAACATAGAAGGTCAGTAGCGGACCACACTATTGAAAAAGAGGTTTGTGTTATTATCTGAAGAGGGTTCTGACACTTGTTCTCTATTAGTGACATTCTACACCATTCCTAATCATTTCCCAATTTGCCACTTATTTGTCTTAGTCATATTTTCTATCTAAGTGCAACTTTTCTAATTCATTAATATCTATAGAATATTCAAATAAGTCAATTATTGTACAAATTAGTGGTTGTTAATATTATAGTATTTCATTCCTTGATTTATTATTTAGCTCTTTATCAACCTTAGGGTTACACTCCATAATCCTAAAAAAGATGAAGTAGTTAGCAAGATATGATTATGGCAATGCAAGATTAAAAAAATTATTGATAAAATGGGGCATTTTATATGTTGGTTTGCATGATTTTGAATGCTTTGTTGTGGAACTAGGTTGTAGAAGTTAAGATTAGGGAACTTAGTTTATAAATGATGGGATTTTTTCAATATGTTGTAAATCTCATTTGGGTTACTATATTCCATGTTTTCTTTCTCTTTATATTTTTTAATTTATGGTTTTTAGTACTATTGTATTAATACGGAAGATGGACTATCGGCAACATAATTAGCTATAGTGACTTTGTTTTGATCGATAATTAATGAATAGTCTAACATGTATAGTTTTTACTTTCTAATAAGTTTTATAAGCTATATTTTAGTCTAGTACTATGGTATTATTGTATAAAATGTATTATTGGCAACATAACTAAGCTATCATGAATTTGTTTTGATCATGTAAAATAAATACTTTTTTAAGAAGTTATTTTTTATTAATATAAAGGTGAAGAATCCTCTGAACCTCATTTCACTGATCAAAAAGTACATATATTATAAATGTCCTTGCATTGTGTAAATTAAACCATATCCCATCCACATATATGACATGTGTACAACTAGACAATAATAGCATATGTTATTTTGAAATCCAAATCATAGCTTATGATTTTAGGGGATACCCATTCATGGTAAAGGATTAAACTAAATTAGATGGGGTGGCATAAAGGCACTTGAGTATTGAAGATGAACATCAAACATTATGATTAATTTTAGGATGTTGATAAACCATAACACATTAGAGGGACATATTAGAGGGATAGAGTGTGGGAAACATCAAACTAGAATGTTTATTGGAGGAGGAAAATAAATCTCACTATAGTTAGTATTAAAAGAAAACTAGGGTATAATTTCAATCAGCTCTCATAGTTAAGGAAATGTGGAGAGTGAACAATTTCATTCAATAGATCATGTAGATGATTTGAGGTATATTCCATTATCACTAGTCATTTCAACTCCCATAGTTGAGGAAAGGTGGAGAGTGAACAATTTCATTAAATAGATCTCTTAGATGATTTGAGGTATATTCCACTTTCAATAGTAATTTTTTTGGGTAAGGATGTAATCGTGAAAAGTTAAGAACTAAAGGAGACAATGAAATATTTTATTGACACCATGTATGATGGAGATCCATAGGGGATGGCACACAAATATTTCACATCTAACATGTTATAACTTTCTTCTCTAATAATGGCATTTCATGTGATTATATGAAAAATATGAAAGCATACAAAACACAAGTGAATTATTTGATATGATGCCTCAAGAGCTACAAACATATTGATTGTGATGAAACCATGATATATAAAAACCCATGAAGGTATTTAACAAATGCAACTGGTAGTCTCAGAAACAAACTCCACAACCATGCCATCATTCTCCTAACGTGAACCATAAAGGTGATTTGGAAGAGTTGAAATTCAATATAAAATTGAAATTGGATAATGTTAGGAATTATAACTTTGAATATATTAATAAAAACTTATGAAAATTTGATATCATATAAAAAGGAAAATATTTTTTAAGGAAAATTAGATAAGTAGAAAGGAAATACAACCCAAAGATCTAAATTTTGGAAATATAATATTTATGTTTGCACTATAGGCATACAATGTCTTGACATTAAAATTACATCAAAAGAGATTTTTTATTTTATTTTATTTTGGATTAAATTTATAAAAATTAATAACACTAGAGATTTTATGCTTTCATTGTATATAAAAAATAATTTGACATTTTTAAAATAAATGTGTGCTTGTTTATGACTCAAAAATGCACAAAGTTATTCCAAAAAAATAGATTTAATAACATAACATTATTTTTTGGAGGTGTGAATTCATTGACTACAAAATTTTCTAATTATCAACTTGATTATATTGTTTGAATAAAACTTAGTATATTTGTAAGAAAATACAATTGACATATGTAAGTTTAAACTCATATAACACTTGTATTTTTTTCAAATCAAGAGTCTTAAATCCATTCCAATTATAACCAATTCCAATTATAACCAATGAATGTCAAGAGTTTTCAAATACATTTAAATTTTAATCGTGTGTTTAAAAACCCATGTTTTTCATAATTAATTATGAATTCTAAATGTTTTTTTATATATTAAAAATGTAAATTGAAAGGGTAAACCCTATCTCAACCTCCCTTTGACTGAGGTCATTTACCTCTTTATATCTCCTTCTTGTTGACGGCTTGTTCGATGTGAAATTTTACGAGCGAAAAGTATTAAGCAAGCATTTAGATCTTTGAGATTCGACCTGTGCACCTAACATTTTTTACTGCTCCGTATATGTTCATGTTTAACACAAATTTTATTTATTAAATAAAAAGTGAACAAGTGCCGGAATTTTTTTATCCGGGAAGTTCCGGCAGCGTCCGAAATTTCTTTATCCAAATATGAACGTCACGTCACGTCGGAAATAATTCTTTACACAGCGCTCTTTGATGAAAATAATTATTAATGTCACGTCTAATAAGTTTGGTGGAATGGAAATAATTTTTTCCATACCGTCGGAATTGATGGAATAGTTGGTCGGATGCGAGTATGGCCTCAATGCTCCATGCAGCAATTATTAGGGCCTCTCACACCTAAGCATGAGTTAGGCTGTTCTCGTGCCACGTGTTGCGAAAGCATTCGCTGGCCGACGTGCCGGCACAGCGCCGGGTGAAGCACAATGAATAAGATCACACTTGATAAATCTAATTTGCTCTTGAAATAACTTGATTTGCTCCTTAGAAGTCTGCTCTACCTTGTGAATTATGCTTATGATTGAATATCTTCAAAATGTATATCTTGAACAATGAGGAATCATTATATATACAAGTGAGAGGAAAGAGACGCATCTCTTTAATCTCCCTGTCAGCCTCCACCAAAAGTCATGTCTCATAGAAATGCAAGAAGTTGTGTTGGAAGTGGGAGCCTGACGCTGCTCCTCCAACATCAACACTCCCTCTCAGCTAGGGAGGATACTTCCAGCTACATAAGACATATCACCTCATCGTGATGTCAACCACAATGGCTACACTCATATGTGAAAAGAAAGATACCACCACATTGTGATATCAAATATCATCTCAATATGATATCAACCATAATGGCTAAAACAATGTAAATTATGTACAAGTGTTCATCACTTACATGACATCCACCATGGCTCTCCTAGAGGGTGGAATCAAGGGATTTCACCTTGAACTTCTCTCACAGAGAAGAACTCATTATCAAGGGATTTCACCTCAAAATTCTCTCACAGAGAAGAACTCATTATCAAGGGATTTTACCTCGAACTTCTCTCACAGAGAAAAACTCATTATCAAGGGATTTCACCTCAAACTTCTCTCACAGAGAAGAACTCGTTATCAAGGGATTTCACCTCGAACTTCTTTCATAGAGAAGAACTCGTTATCAAGGGATCACTAATACTGAGACTCTTTCTCAGTTAAGGCTGTATTCTCCACTATACCAAGCTTGTCTCGAAAGTACACAAACATTAACTTGGAGAGAGGCTTGGTGAGAATGTCTGTCGTCTACTTAGTAGTGTTGATATACCTCAAATCTATAGCTTTCCTCAATACTAGAAGGCTCAAACTAAATAATTTGACTCATTAATAACACATAATCTGAGAACTTATGAGGTCTCTTGCTTTCTCTAAGAGATCTTCGGGGAGCTGCATATTTTCCTACCTCTTGCAAGTTTTCTCGAGTCCATCGAGGTCTTTTTTGTACTACAACAATGTCACTAGGTCCATCAGTTGGTTCCAAAGGCTTAATTGGATCATCATCTTGTTTTGAATCAAAAGCCTCCCTCTGAATCTAAAGAGTATGGTCAACTTCCATATCCTGAGGAAACTCTTGGTCTTCATTATCTATCTCCATATGAATGCTCTTAGATCTTTTGAATGCAACATCCTCTTCAAATATAACATTCTTGTTGATCTCAATCAATTTCTGACCTGGAATGTAAATTCTATAGGCTTTTGAAGTCTCACTATAGCCTAAAAATATTCCCTTCTTGCCAGAAGGATTCAACTTTGTCCTTTTATCTTTTGGTATATGAACATACATTGGACAACCAAAGATCCTTAATTTACTTACTTTCGGCTTCACCCCTATGAATGCTTCTTCGTGAGTCATGTACTATAAAATGCAGTGAGGGCTTCTATTCTGAACACAAATAGTTGTCTTAGATGCTTCAGCCCGAAGGAAGGTTTGCAGATCTTTGTCATGAATCATAACTTTGGTAGCTTCTACAATAGATATGTTCTTCCTTTCTGCAACACCATTCTGTTGAGGGTAGTAAGGGACATAGAACTCCCTCTTAATCCCTACTTCAATGTAAAAATTATGGAATCCTTCAGAGGTGTACTCCCCTCCATTGTCAGATCTCATAACTTTGATTCTTTTCCCAAATAAGTTCTCTACCTAAGCTTTAAACTCTTTGAACCTCTCAATTACTTCTTTAGATTCATAACACAACCTTTGTAGGTACCTTCATGGTCCTGGTTGAATTTTGGAAGACCCATGACCATATTTTCCATGATAGGTAGAGCACAAAAGTGTAGGTAAGCCAATCTTCGATGCCAAAGATCACACAAGCTTGAAGAATCATGTACTAAAGCCTAAAGTGGACAAGTGATTAGCCTATAGAGGCTCTCATGTCTAACTCCAATTACTCGAGTAGTTTTTTTTTTTTTTTTTGAAGTTGGAATTCTTCATCCACACAAGAACTTTGACTTCAGAGAAGACAACTTGGTATCCCTTGTCTTCCAAGGCTGAAATGGAAACCAGATTTCGTTTGATGACTGGAACATAGAGAACATCACTTAACATTAGAGTAATGTCAGAATTCAAGTGGAGAGTATAGATCCCAATCCCTTTCACCAAATAGCTAGCATCATCTCCAATGATAACTTGTTCACTAGAATTTCTCTCCATCAAGTTTGATAAATGCTCCTTAAAACCAGTGATGTGTCAAGATGCTCCACTATCAATCAACCAAGTGTTGATGTCGGTAAGTACATTGCTTGACAATGCTGAATAGAACAAATATTCACATGATTCCTTCTGAGGAGAGGCATCATTAACATCTGTAATGTTGTCGCTAGGGGCCTCTGATGGATTTTAAAATGTCAAATTTCTTGTCTATGGTGGTGCTCCTGATAAAAGTTTTGCGTCTGCAAATGCAAGGGATTTTGTCTCTGCCCTTCAAAGCTGTGAAAGAATAGTTATTACGAACTCGAATCCTGGTTGGGAAATGGAGGACATGCCCGCCCCAAGGGTGATGGGAGACATGTTGATTCTTCCCAAGAGAGATTCTCATTATAAATGAAGCAGAGAACGAAACTGTTGGTTGGGAGCTGGGAAGGAATTTGGCTCTCTCTCCAATCTCTATAGACATGCTGCAGATCCAAGGGGTTGATTCTCCACACTGGTAACCTCCACTATTCCCTGAATGTAACATTCCTCTGTAAATGTTCAACCTGAAGGATGGATTTTTCATCAGGGGATCGAATCCCCATGTCGAATACATTCTATCTAAAACCACTCATCCCACAGAGCTCCATCTAGAAGCTTACAATCTTATTATCTAGATAGTTCCTATTAGTCCTACTGGCCAATCATAACAACACATCTCATTCTTCAGTTGGTTATGGAACGAGATTCGATTACACTCCTAACAATATTGAGTTTCATATTTACGTGCCTTCCTTCACAACTCACTCATTTTCCATGAACCAGAGGCTTCTGGTTCTCTCATCAAATACTCATCAAAGAGTAAGACGAATATATAATGCAGGGGTGATGGCACCTCCAAATTCAATAACAGCTCCATCTGCGTACTACATGTTGTTTTTGGTTAACAATGGAAGTGCAAGTGTGGGAAAATAGATAAATTTATCCTAAAATCTACAATCTCTTTAGGAGCGGGAATATTTAATGTGAAGTATATAACTTGTACTCTATTAATGAGTAAACTATATACTGTTAGGCCTTGTGAATGGTTTCATAAATCTATTCTTCCACTGATTTGAGATTGCATAAGATTATTAAACCGCAGTCAGACTTTACATTTATTATGCACATTCCCAGCTGATTAGGGATAGCCAGGAGATATAAAGAAGAATAGAGTATTGCTACAATGACAAATCTGATCATGATCTTCTTCAAACCTAGCTCTGATACGATGTTGGTTTTATAATCAGAATTGAAATGATCTGAAAAATGCAACACAATGAACAATGAACATGACAATATACCCTAGGAAAACCCTCCAACTTGAAGGGAAAAACCCAACAATAATATATCTCTTATATATTGAATGATAAAAACAACAATCTACTTTACAATGGCCAAATCCAAGGCCTACAGGTATGGCTTCACTTCTTGAAGCACAATGAATAAGATCACACTTGATAAATCTAATTTGCTCTTGAAATAACTTGATCTGCTCCTTAGAAGTTTGCTCTACCTTATGAATTATGCTTATTATTTAATATCTTCAAAATGTATATCTTGAACAATGAGGAATCATTATATATACAAGTGAGAGGAAAGAGACGCATCTCTTCAATTTCCCTGTCGGCCTCCACCAAAAGTCATGTCTCATAGAAATGCAAGAAGTTGGGCTAGAAGTGGGAGCCTGACACTGCTTCTCCAACTTCAACACTAATAATGTGTCTTAGCTGGTATAAATGTGCATTGCCGATAAACAAGACTAGTGAAGTGGAAAAAGCTAGACATTAATGCAAATGTATGGGAGTCCATTCCAGCTGCCAGCTCGCACAGTCGCTCTTCACAACAATCCACCCCTATAAAATAGTGGACACTTCTAAATGTAATCTTTCAAACTTACAAAAGTATGGGCCTCCATTCCAGCTACCAACTACCAGAGCATACAATTACTAATCTTGACAAACTACCCTTTAAAATTGTGGGCACATTTAAATGGAATTTCTTAAATTATGACATGCATCTAAGGTGTTGGCATCTCAATATGAGATGTATATTTACTTCATGATTTTATTTGGTAAGTGGTTTCATTTTATTTTTGGAGTATATTCCCCTTTCTAATGTATGATGTGGGCACTTCCCACTACATGATAATTAAACTTGTCAACTCTATCTACCACCTAATAACAATCATCAATCGACCATCTTTTCTCTCGATCAGTGGTTCCTCTACCACAACATTCATATTGTATCATGAGTGATGCCCCCTTATGTACCCATGTGGCATGCACATTGAAAATTCTGTAATACTCACTTCAACTACAAAGAAAGCAACAAGATAAACTCCATATCCTTAATGGATTGCCTCCACATCAACATCATTGCATTGTTGATTCAATCCATATATCAGATGTCGAGTGTTTCCATAATTAATTAGAAAATAGTCAATAAAATATGCCACCACTCTACACACTACAAATCCCTTTCTAATGGGTGCAACGTATGTAAATCCAAGAACTGATTTGAAGTCAAGGCATGTGTATGATATGACTCTCTAGTGTATGATATCACATGAAATACCATGTCATTGCCCCTCACAATCACTACCCAAGTCACTTTGAAATCTTTCACCACTTGTAAGTTTTGTATGGCCTTGTTCTAATTTCTTTGTGTCAATATATCGATAACATAGACAAACATAAGTTATAATATAGACTTTGGAATCTCAATGTCTTGTCTCCATATCATTCGCATTGCAGCATTGATTTCAGTTGCACATCGAACATGGAGTCTTCTCACAATCAAATCAATGTCATATTCTCCTCATTGACCTTCATGATAATAAATGTCCAATCTAAGAACCCACCACCTTAGATGTTGTGTATCCCTTTCTAATCAATGAAAGCCATTAAATCTAACAGCTGCCTTAAATCTGGATAATCTTCTGAATGCCTAAATGTTAGCTCAAATCCCAACGAACACAAATGCAATCTATCAAGAAATATAGATGGCACATTTTACATGAAGGTTTGGAATTGGAATGAGATGATGATAGTTGGCATAGATCAAATCTAAGTATAGTATGGAAATGATTTTTTGCCAACACATCACATCATGTTTGATAACCCCAATAGATGGTCGAGAAAGGTAATCACAAATAGTCTGAACATTTACAACTTCAATTTGGATATTGTTTGTATATACCTATGTCCACTTGAGATTTTTATGCAAATCCCAAAAACCCAATCACTCAAAGTTGGCCTGACCCCAACATGTTGGGCTCTTCAACTAGCCATTATTAATGTCCCTTGATCGAAACCAAGGTAGTTGTAATTTTGACATAAATATTGGGAAAAGACACCATCTCTATCTACAAAGAATGAAAGCCATCATAGACTAAAGCATTGAATGTCAATTCATATCCCGATCCCCATATTTCAATTGTTTTGCATGTAGTGATGTTGCTTCACATATTATTTTTTTACATAGATACAACGTGTAGAATTAAAAATTTACATTGGAGATGTGTTGCTTCGGTAAACAAAAAACATCTCTAATAAATTATAAAAGGTGAAAAGAGAATACTTATCATTCTCATTTTTGTCAAGATGAATTTTGAGATTGTTGGAGATCAACATCTTTTGCTCTAAAGATCTACGTTATTTTGAAAAAAATTGAAGTCCTTGATATATTGTAATGTTTTAAATCTCTTTCTCTATTTATATTTCATTGTTAATAAGTTCAAAATTATCTAAGTATCCAATCTCTAGGTAATAATTTGAGTCGGGTGATCATTTTAAAGGTTTAATCTCCTTTTCTTTCAATGAGAGTCTCTAAACATCACATCTTCTAGAATTTGATGGCATAAGTATGATTGAGTAAAGATGATGACATCGTAATATAATTTTGCCTCACAACATTGGATGAATAACTTTTAGGTGGGGATGTTAAGCTATCAAATGAAGGACCTTTGAAAATTCAAAACACATGGTTACAACAAAGGGTTAAATCTCTCCACATTAGTATCCAACCGTTTGATAATTTAGGTTATCTCCTTCCATATGATCCTCTTGATTAATAGGGATCATATTTTTGGTCAAAGACATACCCCTATGTCCCACTAGCTCATTGCATTAATCTCAATCCATTAGATTTGTTATTATCCAATGGCTTGAGTGTCTTTTGTTATAAATAGTTATGTTTAAGGATGGTAAAATGCCTCACACCATTAGATTGACAATACTTAGATTATTTCAAAGTTGTTCATCTATCTAAGCTCAAGAACATGATTGTTTGGTTTAACCATAGACAAAAGCAGATGAATTCTTCCACTGATTCTTCTTCCATTAAGCTTAAGTTCAAACTCATTCTTTTGCAAAGTTGTTGGGTGGAGTTATTTTGAAGTGACGATTCAAATGAAGTTTAAGGAGATGCAATCTTGGATTTAAATTAAAAATCTGCAGGAGAATATGGCATGTCTACTCATATGAATCAAGTATGCAAGCATTCTTGATTTAAAAGAGATAGACCATGCTAGGTACTAAAAAAGGACACCCCCACAACATTCTCAAAGGGAATGGATTTAGTTTGTAGGAAATGTATCGAAAAAAATAGACAAGACCTGGTTCAAAATACATCTTAGCAACACATACACTTAATAATAAAAGACAAGTTATATTGTCCCTCTTTTATCAATGTTATATATTGTAATTTTCTCATGTTTTGAAGGAGATGGTTTTCTAAAAATTATATGCTTACCGAGTTTTGAAAACTCATATCTTAACCTTGATTTTTCATCGTGTATGTATATCTTGAGCCCTCATTGCAATAAAGTGTGATTGTGCATAATTCCTAAGTAATATAGTTATTGTGGCTCTTTTTTGTCTTCCCCTTGGCTCTGGTCTTACTAATACAATTTTATATGTAGTAGGTTTTACTGTGTATTTAGTGGAAATTAAAGCTCTCTATGAGATCTTATTCATTACAAAGATTAAAGATGTTTAGTTCTCTTAATCATAGAGATGACTTCTTAAGAGTTGTTAGCACAACTCTTTGGTTTATGGTTCAAATTTAAACTCCTTTCTTCAACCTCAAATTCAGAGGTACAAATGAATGAACCTACTATTTTACTTAGCAATTGCAAGTTGTCAAGAAAAATATCTCAAAAACTTAGATCTTATATTTTATATTTCATCTTTTATTTGAAATATATTTATCCTATAATCAAATTACCCTATTATAGTTACTATTAAACATTAATAATATATTCTAATTAATTTTTAGATTTAAAAAAGATGATGGAGTGAGGAAGACATAAGTAATAAGAAAATAAGGAAAAAATTATATGTGAAAACTCTAGTAATAGGTACTACTAACCAGTGCTGAATGTCACCGACTTCCTTAGAATATATCTTTATATGTAGAAAATATTTATTTTGAATAGTTGGAATGAATATATTGTTTTGCATACTTTGGACTACCAAATAATAAAATTAAAAAGTTATTCATGAATTTGGGCTATATATATTTCATTTGTATGTGATGGAGATTACAAAGCTAGGTTTGATGAAATACTGTCGCTTTTACTTTATTTATCAAGTTACACATTTTTTTAGATATTTGATTGTGAAAATTCAATAGAAAGAGTTAAGATATTCTACCTCAATTTAACGGAGTGGATATCCCCTAATCAAAAATATTTAATATAAAGTTCACTCATATTTATATATAAATCAAAACATGAACAAAAATACCAATATCTATATAATTCTGATTTTGTCCATCAAAAATAATTTTTTACTCTGGGAAAAGATACAAAATATATTCAACTTCTCAATCAGAAACAATTTTTAACTCTGAAAAGATACAAATTAAAGTCGTTTTAAAAATATGAGATGTAAGAAGTTGTGTCTCAATATGGACGATGAATAGTTAGTTGCAGGAATATACTCTCTTTCTCTGCAAGACGGACATAGACAGAACAGAGCAGAGCAGTATTCGAATGGGGAAAGCGTGGGTGAGATTTAAATAGTCTTCCCGTCGGTGGCTTAGAAAATATCATAATCCTCTACACACGCCTGCTAGCCGAACTTAAACTCGTATTTTTGGGCGGGAAGGAAGAGATATCACCACCAAGCAAGGGCACCATACACATAGATATACTACGCCAAGCACACCATACACACAGTCAGAGTTTGCGATCTAGTTACAACTGCATCCCAAGAACAGAATTGCCATAGATTTATTCGGTACGCAAAGACCTGATTGGTACTAAAACAATTTATAATCCAACTACATCCCAAGAACAAGACTGCCATAGACCTACTCGGTAATCAAAGACCTGATTGATACTAAAACAACTTATTATCCAACTGCATCCCAAGAACGAGACTGCTATAGACCTATTCAATAATCAAAGATCTGATTGGTACTAAAACAACTTATAATCCAACAGCTTCCCAAACAACTTATAATTCAATAGCCTTGACATCTACAGATTCCAAAATTTTGGTTGTTCTTGTCATGACATTTTAGGAGAAGGTGGTTTCCTAGATTCGAACTCCTATTGGTTTTATTGAAGGTATCAATAACACCATTGGTGTTAAACATGGTTTTATGCTTTTTTTTGACTTTATTTGGCTTCTACATAGACGAATTAGAGGATATCATTGGAAGTTCGAGAAAAACAAGTAATGATTGTATTTTTTATGATATACTCATCACTATTATTTTTTTTGATGACATTATTCTCATGTCACATACTACCACGGGGCTATAGATACTTCTTGACATTCTAAGATCATTTTGTGATATTCATGATTTACAAGTGAGCTCGAGTAAAACAAACGTCATGGTTTTCAACAAAACTAAACAAAAATCACATGGGACTAATCTAATTTACAAAGAAAGCTTAGTTGAAGTGGTTTTGTCCTATACTAATCTTGGCATGCCTTTCAAAGGACCTCCCTTCAATATGAACTATGTTGTAGAAGAGAGATTATGAAAAGGGTATGTTGCACTTAGTAGACTTGAGACACAATGTTACTAGCTTCAATTTCAGTGTGCCAGAGAAAAATTATGTATCTTCTAAAATTTAGCATCGCCAACATTATTGTATAAACATTGTGAAATTTGGAGCCCTATACTTTGTAGTACTAGTTGGGATTGGATTGATAGAGTTCTTATTTAAATGCTATCAAAAATCTTGTAAGAAAAATAGCCAATTCCATTTTTTACTAAATTTGGCACCCATCCCATTCATATTTCAATTGTTTTGCATGTAGTGATGTTGATTCACATATTAAATTTCTTCATAGATACAACATGTAGAATTAAAACTCTAGATTGCAAATATGTTTCTTCATTAAACAAAAAGTATCTCTAAGAAGTTATTGATGAAAAGAGAATATTTTCATTCTCATTTTTGTCATGATGAATTTCAACATTGATGAAGATCAACACCCTTTGATGTGAAGGTCTACATTGTTATTTAAAAAATAGAAGTCCTTCTTAATATGGTGTAATGTATCAAAGCTCTTACTCTATTTATATTTCATTGCTAACAAGTTCAAAATTGGCTGAGTATCTAATCTCCAAGTAATAATTTGATCAAGGCAATCATTTTTAAGGTTCAAGCTCCTTTTATTTCAGTGAGAGTCTCCAATCATTGAATCTTCTATAATTTGATGGCATGAGTGTGATTGGGTAAAAATGATGCCCTCATCATAGAAGTTTACCTCACATTTTTGGATGAACAACTTTTAGGTGGTGATGCTAGGCTACCAAGTTAAATACCTTTTAAATTTTGAAGCACGTGGTTGTAATAAAGGGTCAGATCTCTCCACATCAGTCTCCAACCATATGATCATTTAGATTATCTCCTTCCATCCAATCCTCTCGATTAATAAAGATAATCTTATTGGTCAGAGACATACCCCTGGGTCTCATCATCTCTTTGCAAAAATCTCAATCCATTAGACTTGTTATCTAAAAGACCAAGCATCTTTTGTTATAAATAATGATGCAAGTTTGGTAAAATTCCTCACACCATTAGATCAACAATACTTGGATTAATTCATAGTCTTTCATCTACCTAAGCTGAAGAATATGATAGTTTGGTTTAATCGAAAAAGACAGATGAATTCAACCACACAAATTCTTCTTCTATTAAGCATAAGTTCAAACTCATTCTTTTCCAGAGTTGTTGGGTGGAGTTATTTTGAAGTGGCTATTCAAAGGTAGTCTATGAGGATGCAATCTTTGCTTTAAATTTAAAATATACAAGATGATATGGCTTGTCTACTCATCTCAATCAAGTACATAAGCAAACTTTCTTTTAGTGAGCTAGTCCATGTTGGTTAGATTAAAAAACAAACCCATACAACATTTTTAAAGGGAAGGCCATTTCATTTGTAGGAAATGTATCAAAATAAAAAAAATAAACAAGACCTAGTTGAAAATACTTCTCAGCTACTCATACACCTAACAAGAAAAGACTCAATATTTGTCATTATTTATTGATGTTATATATTGTAATTTATTCATTTATTAAAGGAGATGATTTTTTGAGCATGATATGCTTACTAGATTTTAAAAACTAAAATTTAAGTCCCTACTATTTGGATGTGTATGTGTATCCTTAGCCATAGTTGACATAAACTATGATTGTGAAATTTTTTAGAGTAATAGAGTTATTATGGTTCTTCTTTGTCTACCACTTGGATCCAATCTTGTTGGTGCAATTATGTTTATGGTTTGTGCCTTTCCCTTTATATTTTATTTGTTTTATTGTGTTATTTTATCTTCCTACATATCGATCACATTGTGTTTAAATAGATAGAAAATACTCCCATTTATATTCTAGTGAATCATCACTTACTTTTATGTTTCTTTATCCCTTTTCCTCTCCAAGTATTATTTCTATTTATACAGATTAGCATTAGGATAGAAAACATAACCAATCGACTCTAGTGGTTCTATGCAAGGAGAAGTCTCACACTAAACCGAGATCCAATGTTGTGTTTAAATAGGAGGGTTCAATCAAGAGGGAATTTTCAGACATTAACACAATAATTGGGCATAATCTATATCCATTCAAAGATCTTCAATCATTTATGAAATTTTGTGAGCAAGGGATCAAGAACACTTGGTATACTCAATACACGTGTTTCCTGCATGGAATTGGTGTTGATGTCCATTGTTTTCTTCTTGATACATTTTTTAAAAATCAAAATTGCCTACATGTTGAAAAAATACATTCATAGAGGCATAAGAGATGTGATTTAAAAATCTAACATAAAATTAACTTGGACAGAACCATAAAAAACTTTGAAAACAATATGCATCACTACATGAAACACTATCTTCAAATAGAATATTGATGTACTATTATTTCTAAGTACACCAGGGCTTCTTTTAGTTTGATATTTAATTTAGGTCAATTTTGGTTATGCTCTCATAAATTTTTCATGGGGTTAGTGTACTTTCTTTTGTAACATTAGTGGATATGTAAACTTTATAATACAATAAAAAAATTATAAAAGCGTTTTATAATTAGGTGTCCATTATATTATGAGATTTGTGATAGGTTTTACTGCCTCTTTAGAGGAACTTAAGGTTATCTATGAGATCTTATTCATTATAAAGATCAAATATGTTTAGTTGTATTCATCAAAGAGATGAGTAAATACATATGGCTTCTTAAGAGTTGCTATCACAACTCTTTGCCTTATGGTTCAACTTCAAACTCTTTTACTCAACCTCAAATTCAGAGGTACAAACGAACGATCTCACTTTTTTATTCAACAATCACAAGTTGTCAAAAGAAAAACCTCAACAACTTAGATAATATATTTTATGTTTCATCAATATTGTTAAAAACGTAGTGCCAAGATGTCATTGAATACTCAATCATGCACCATCTGCGTTAGTATATTATTCTGACGACAACACCATTTTCCTAAATATTCAATATGAATATTCAAATAGAAAGAGTTAAGATATTCCTGTATCATTTTGATAGATTGAATGTTTCTTAATCCCAATTATTTATGGAAAAGAACCTTTACTAATTAAATATGGACAATTTTTTTGATATTTATATAATTTTGAACTTTTCAATTAAAAATGATTTTTACACTACAAAAATATGCAAAGCAAACCCTACTTGTCCATCAAAAATAATCTCTGCAAAAAATACAAAGTAAATTAGTTTTGAGATTCTTAGATGTATAAAGTTAAGTATCAATAGAGACGATGAACAGAGCAACGTACAAGAAAAGTCGTTCGAACGGGGAAAGCGTGGGCGAGATTGACAAAAAGGTTGCTTTCAAAATATGAATGAATGTCTTTGAGATATGTTCATGATGCAAATTTTATTTATTAAATAAAAAGTGAACAGCTGCGCGATTTATTTTTATTCCACAGCGTCGGGCTTGCTGATTAAGCTCTTCCCTAGATTTATTTTTATCTCCACAGTTGGGAGAGCTTAATACGATAACAAGATCATAGAGTTTTAGATGACACTATATGCTCTACATTTCGATTAATGAAATGTTGATATTTTCTCGAAAATGGAGATATCTTTAGAAAACTTAGATCTTAATAATAGTAGAAAAGAGTTTGCAATCTATGAAAGAATTAAGGTTGTTTTTGACATGGGTAAACGATTTGTAAAGGAAAATTATATTTAAATTAAATGAAGTGAGAGTATTAAAAATAAATAAATATGAAAATTCTTTTAAAAGTGTTTTTCTTCCTTTTTAGTAGATCATACAGTTAAACATTACAATAATATTTAAATTAGATTTAAAATCGATATAATAATTGGAGAGAGGGCTTAGCTAAAAATTAGATTTTGAAGAAGAAAACAAAGGGGTATAATGTAAAGGATTTAAGGGAAAGGAAACAATGGGTTTGGAGGCAAAAGGTGAGGGGGGGATATAGGAAAAACATCTGGGAGACCAAAATAAGGTTGAAATAGATAAGAAGTATTCCATAGGTTCAACGAAAAAGAAGGAAAATATTCTATAAGGGAACTCAATGCTATAAAAGGAATTAAAAGATGATAGAATGTGTAATCATACTTCTCGTGACCGTACTCCTCCCTATGATTATGCATCGGCTCACGTGCAGACTATTGAACTTGGTTATCGCACTTCGAGGCATTTGTCACTCGCTTGGACCTTTCTTGCATCATACTCTCATCCCATATACATCCTCAGTCCATCTCAGACCTTTTACACACCAAACATGCTCTCTAAGCATCCCTCGGGGCCCTTTCAAAGACTTATTGACCACTCTAGGTGGCCTTTTGATCCAGGGCACGAGTTAGGGAGAAAACCCACAACCTAGGCATAATTTTTCTATATATATGCTTAGATTTTACTTCCAGAATATCATATTTGCTACCATATTTAATTTTTGCAATCTTTCTTATATTAACATTCTTAAAATGTTCAAAATATACAATACTTGTTTTCCTACCTTCCAAACTACAATGGTAGAATTTACCAACAAATTTGAAGAAACCCATAAGCAACAATTACAAGATTTTGTGTCCAAGCATACAAATATATAAGATGATTTCATCAATATTCTTCAAGAAAAAATCCAAAAAACAAATGATGGTCAATCTTCAACTCCCCCAATTAATAATGTTGTTACACCTCTAGTGGGGCCAACTCAACCAACTTAGTTAGCATAACCTCAAATTGTAATTCAACAACAATTAGTGATAGTTACACCTTTTTTGTCTAGTTCGTCCACTCCAGATGTACAATCCTTTATACATGAGATTCATACTCTACAGTCTAAGGTGTTATATCTTGAGAACGGAGCCATTAGGCCATCACATGCCTTGGATTCTAACATTCTCTTACATACACCTTTGACACATCACATAATGACAACTCCCTTTCCATCTGGTTTTGTGTCACCCAAGCTTACATTATATAATGGCAAGGGTGACCTAGAGCATCATCTCAAATCTTTTCACGTAGCATGCTTGGACTATGTGTCTAATGATTTACTTCTTACAAAGTTATTTCCATGTAATCTAAAGGATTATGCCCTATAATGGTTCTATGATTTACCAAATCAATCTATCATGGCATTTGATCATTTAGCTAACATGTCTCTATCACATTTATCTATCAACATCAGTGATAAGATATCATATGCACAAGTGTCATAGTTAAAGCAAAAGTCTAATGAGCCTATTGCAGATTATGTCTTATAATACAAGATAGTATTAGCCAAATTGACTAGCCCCATGGTAGATAGAGAGATTTAGGACATATTTAAAAAAAGTCTCCTACCAACATTACATGAAGCTATCTTGTTCAAGAAGTTTCCTTCATTTATTGATTTGTGCCACATAGTCAAGGAAAGAGATGTTAAGTTCTTATTAATGGGCAATCTCAAGTATACAAATGGATCATAATCAAATATTAAGATTTCAAACAAACCTCTATATCAGGTAAGGGCCACAAAGAACAAAAGTGATCAAAAGGCCATAGTCAATGTAGCTTCCAACCCATCTCCAAGATTGGTTCTATTCGCTCCTCAATGCAGAGTCTTCACTAACCTTAAATAGTCACCAACATAGGATCCAAAACAACTCTTGGAATGAAATGTCATATCTCTCCCTCCCATTAAATAGGTTTATATGATAAGGCCTCTTCCAAAGAACTATGATTCAAATGCATTCTATGAGTATCACAAGGCATCAGGCGACACAACAAACAAATGCATCAGCCTAAAGCACAATATACACAATATAATTGAGACTAATATTATTGATGTGGGAACAACCATAGAGGAACCAAAACCACAATAAACAAAGGCTAAGTCATTGAAGATATTTTTCAGATCCATTCCCAAAGCATACAATGAATGAGGTAGGGGGCACATCAGGTGTTCACTATACATATCAGGCACATCCATTGCCAACTTCATATCACATAGTTACAGAGGAGGCATATCCATTACATAACACTACTAGCATGTATCATACTATAGTTCCACCTAGACTACTTATCACATTCTCAACACAAGAGATTGTGGATTATGATACAGATCTACATGTACTCTTTATACAAACATACATAGGCACCATCCTATTCAGTGTGTTATGGTTGACAATGGGTCAAGCATTAGCATGTGCAATATGACACTCTTACAACATTTGGGATACACAGATCGGGATATATTTCCCATAGATATAGTCATTAGTGGTTTTAGTGACCATGTTTAGAGCTCCATTAGGGAGATTATGATTCAATTACAGTTTGGACCAACACACATAGCCACTCAGTTCCTAGTAGTACTAGTGCCAGTGTATTCAATATATTATTAGGTAGGCCATGGTTAAAGGAGCTCTGAGCCATCCCATCTATAGTACATTGATGCCTAAAGTATATACATGCAAATTTAGGTGGTCAAACTTGAGGGTGTCCCATATGAGTATCCTCTACCCATCCCATAGGCAGTTCTATTATAGTTCCTAATTATAGTTTCAACACAGACACTAGTTATAGTTCCATCACCATTACCATATAATGCATAGATATAAGTTATAGTTGAGAGTACATATCCTATGCATAAATCATAGAGTTCAATAGAGCCATTAGTTTAGGTGAGGTCTACTTCTATGGTATCGACACATATGCATACTCTACCATGGAGACCATTACTAGAGATACCCCTGCATCAAAGATACGTGAGAGATTCTAGGGGACCTTCCTCTACTTAGTTTATGTCGAGATTAGTATTATTGGTTTCTAGGTGTTCTTAGCACAGGTCACCTACATCACCTATAGCTTCTTCTTCTACCATATGGGTTCCTTAGACCCCTACAGTTCACAGTGCATCATAGTCAGTGCCACCGATTCATAGCATCACTACACAGATTCAAACACGGATTACTTCACATAGTAGATTATGGGATCATAGTTACTCTTTCACATAACCCAAATGATCACAGTGCCATTATTCGACATAGGTCACGATGATAGTGAATCTCTCATGATACTCATTGGTTATTATGGTTTCTACTCCTTGTACATACTTCTTTCTCTCTCTCCCTCATTGTAAATAATTTATTTTCATTTTCTTGTACATAGATTATATACAAAAAATATAAAAATAATATAACATGTCAAATCACAAAAAAGTTTAAATATTAATCAGAAAATATAAAAAATTATAGATTATATGCATTGATATGTTTACATTTCTGCTACTTTCCAAACACTACATATGCTAGCTATCTTAGTATTGTGAGTTTTATCATACCTAGATGCTTCATTTTTTCTTGTCGATTGTTTGTAGATTGCATATAGGACTCTGATCCATTACATTGATCTAGACTTGCTATCATCTACCCACTAGGGGCATATACACTGATCCATGTATATTCATTTAATACATCTACCTACTTGGGGGCATCTCATACACAGTTTCTACTGCCAGGCTCTATCTTTATATTCTATACATTCAATTTTATGCATTGATATATTTTTATATTGATCATTACTACTCATTTCTCAATTTTTTTGTTGATTATCACTAGTTATACTTAGTATATATACATCCTAACATTTACACAGATTTATTTTGCATAGGTATACTTGCTTTCATTTCTAACTTTCCTAGTTTATACTTGATTGTGTTTCATATGCTTCTTCCATTTTGAGGGCATTTAAATATGTCATTGCCCTTTGTCTCTATGCCACTTGTTTGTATGTATGCCTTGGACATGTGCCCATGTCCCTTGTGTGTGCTTTCATGATTTTATATGCGAACATTTGAACATGTCCTTCTATATAGCTCTAAGCCAAATTGTTTGTTTATGTATGTGGGTATTTGAACATGTTGTTGTATGTTTTACATTCTCAAACTTAGTAACATGTGCCCATGTCCTTTGTATTGTGGCCTCTTTTTTTGTGCCTCATGTGCTTTGTATGTATGTTTTCTTGTATGTGTCTTCACCATGGCACTTTTCTTTGCTTGTTACACGCATCAAATTTTGATGCCATGAGGGACCTCATGCATATACTCTTCCTACCTGGATGTCATGATGGACATCATGCCCCATCCCCTTAGGTAGCTACTTATATTTATTATTATTCACATTGATTACATCTATCTTGAAACCTTTGTGCAATGTTATATTATAATATACATCTTACACTACATATTTATGCTTAGATTTTTTACATTATGATGTTATGTTTTCACATTATATTGAAATACCACACAGCTGTCATATATACTCTAGCTAACACATTTTGTAGAGCTATTTCTTTTGAGGATAGTTTTTGCATAGGTTCTAAAACTACCCTCAAAAGAGGGAGAATTCACAGGGGTTTGTCACAAATATCAGATTCTTAAATTGTTATTCACAAATTATTTTTAGCACATAGGCTCAATTTTAAAAATCAAACACAAGTCCAACACATAAAAATCAAGAACTCAAAAAGCAATTTAGTCACCTAGATTTTAGACTAGATAGACATTAGCCCCTAGATCAGGACACTAGCACCACAGGGTGCTACTTTTCACTACATGGCACTACTGTCTAGTAGCCCTAGCTTTACGTAGTCTATATTAGCCACAATAGTACACCAAGTATAATACATATTTACATAGATATAGTCACAGGTTTGATAGTTATATTTAGATTTTACTCAGATACACTCATTTTAGCTCAAATTCACATTAGTTGCTTAGATTGGGGGCATAATTGGTGGCATGATCACTCCCACATTTAGTTCAACTACACAGATATAATTATTATATGCTCAATCCAAAATCAATATACTTAGATATCAGATTGGGGAAACTGCACAACACATAATTTCCATATGCTCAGTTACACACAAGTTGATCAGATGAATTGGAAAAATCCATGTCATTCTCTATGTTTTATACACTTGATATCATATTCCATGTTGTTACGAATTTTATGCCTTACTCCATCTGTAGTGATTGGCATTCTCAAGTGGTCCAAAGTTGCCTAATGTACTCGAGTCGCTGTGGAGGTGACATACACAATTAGATATACCTAGTTAGATACTTTCATCACTTTACATAGTTTCGTTTCAGATGCATATACTACACATGGGTGGAAAATGATGGAGTCATATCCTAATTGAGTTCTTGAGCCACTTACATGAGAGGGTTAGACACACTTATAGTCTTATCCAAGCTATTCACAAGTCGTGATCCACTAAGAAGGGGTAGGTAATGATGGATTCAAAATTGGATTGAGTTCTTGAGCCACCCACATATGAGGATTAAGCAAGCTATCAACTTAGTCCAAGCTATTCAATGATTTGATCACTATGTACACTCACACACATAGGTTGTCAATAGGTTTATTTATTGGTTCATGTACCCAATTATGTGTATTCATTCATTTCCTCTTTCCTATCTCTTTACTCAGACTTAGTCAGTTACTTTATTTAGCATAGTCTTTTATTTTTGATATTCTCTTAAGTAAGGACTGATTTTTGCATGTTTTATTGCAAGTCATTATTATAGCTCATGTTTCACATATGCAAACCCAACTTCACATACTCAGACTTAGCTACACTTCACATACTCATACTTAACTACACAGTCTTCACTTCCTAGGTAAGTTTAGGTACACTTCTTTTTCTTTATACTGATCATTTCACTTTATTATATTTATAGCATAAAGGGAAACAAATGTAATCATCTAAACATGGTATTTGGATGCTAAGAATGTTTCTTGACAGAACCTATTCCTAGCCTAGCCATAGACCTATTCTAGAGCCTGTATCATACTTTTAAAACTATTGTGTAGACCATAGACATTTTCTATCAGCTCAAACACAGTTCTAGAACTACATTCCCAGATCCTAACCCATTATACCTAACAACCTACTAGTTGAACACTAGAATCACATTAAGGACACTAAAGCCACATGGTATTAGTGTCCTCAACTTGGTGCTAGTATCCTTTGCTCTAACTCTCCCAAAAGAATATATTTTCAAATGTACGCCCCTCCTAAGGTCAATCTAAACACATTTTATTATTTTTAAAAGCTACATATCACTATAAATACAAGACTATTAGACCTCTATCCACTAGATAGAAAATAGATACAAAAAGCCTATTCAAAAAGAGAAAAGTTAAGCAAAATAAAGGTTATTAATCTCTATTCTACCTTACTTCTATATACTACCATCTGTAGTTTCCCTAAGCCCATATTATAAATATTTTCAATCTCAAACACACTCAAAACATTCAATACCACTCTCATTCTAGCATTCACTTGCACTTGCACCAAGCACTAAGTGGGAGAACTACATAGGGCTTGATCCCTCCTTGAAGTATGGGTATGTAGGCAACTCTATTCATAGCATGGTGTTGAGGATGTCCAACCTATCCTAATAACAAACACATATTTTTAGATCATGTTATACTTGCAAGGAGGATTAAGGTTTACATAATAAATTAGATATTTAAACACAATATAGAGTTATAGATTTCATGTGCATAGGAATAGAACCTAGAGACACAGGCATAGGTGCTCTTATAAAATAATAACAACCCTATAAAGAGGACACTAGTGCCATTTTTAGGACACTAGAACAACATGGTGCTACTATCCAAGTGGGGCACTACTGTCTAGTGAATAATCAGACCCATGGACCTTGTTGATGACACTCAGACCTATATGTAACCTAGTTTTCAGAACACAGATCTTATGTGACAATAATTTTCTAGATAAGTCTCTATTTGTACATATTATTTAATATTTTTATAAATTCAAAGCAAGTCAAAATTTATAACAAATCAACAATTATTTATTACATATTATTTCATTGATTTAGACAACTCAACGCTTTAATCTAACTTATGATTTACATATCTAAAACCCTAAAATGTTAAAATACAAAGATCCTTATATGTTAAAAAAATATATTCATAGAGGCATTAGAGATGAGATTAAAAAATCTAACATAAAACAAACTTGAACAGAACTATAAGAACTATTGAAAACAAAACTGCATCACTATATGAAACAGTACACTAGGGTCTCTTTTGGTTTGATATTTCTTTTAGGTCAATTGTCGTTATGCTCTCACGAACATTTCATGAGGTTATGATACTTTCTTCTATAACATTAGTAGATATGTAAACTTTGCAATAATGTACCAAAATCACAAGAACATTTTATAATTAGGTGTCTATTATATTATGAGATTTTTGATAGGTTTTACTACCTCTTTAGAGGAAATTAAGGCTCTGTATGATATCTTATTCATTATAAAGATCAAAGATGTTTAGTTCTATTCATCAGAGAAATGACTAAACACATAGATGGCTTATTAAGAGTTGTTAAATCACAACTCTTTGCTTTATGGTTCAATTTCAAACTCCTTCCTTCAACCTCAAATTCGAGGGACAAACGAGTGACCCCACTATTTTACTCAACAATCACAAGTTTTCAAGAGAAAAACCTCAACAACTTAGATCTTTATGTTTCATCTTCTTTTTATCATGCTTGCTCTTATTTTAATTTTACTTTTCTTGTAATCCTATTATCCTGTTATTTTATTTAACTCTAGATGTAAAAAAATTGTTGATAGAGGGAGGGAAGACAAAAGCAACAAGGAAATTCAGCGAAAAATATATGTGAAAACTCCAACCGCAAGGAAAGTTAATAGATGCTACTAACCATAGAGCTGAATGCCACCAACTTTGAGGTCTCTATCCCTAGAAAATATACTTAGATGTAAAAAATTGTGGAGTAATTTCATACATAAACTATAGTAAAAGTAAATATTGTGGAAATGTGTTTGTAAAAGAAAAAGTTTTTCATTTGTATGTGATGGAGATTACACAACAGGGTTTGATGGAATAATGTACTTTTTATTTATTAAGGTACAAATATTTTTACATATTTGATTGAGATAATTAAATAATAATAATTAAAATGTTTTGGATAATCTTAACTAATTGGATATCCTTTAATTGTAACTATTTAATTGAAAGAATGTTCAGGGTTCTATAATTCTAAACTTCTCTATCAAAAATAATTTTTTACTCTATGAAAAAATACAAAGTATATTCAACTTCTGCGAAAAAATACAAATTAAAATCGTTTTAAAACTCTAAGATGTAAGAAGTTAAGTGTCAATATGGACGATGAATAGTTAATTGCAGGAATATACTCTCTTTCTCTGTAGCAGGACATAGACAGAGCAGAAAGAATAGGAAAGCGTGGGTGAGATTTAAACTTGAACTTGAACTCGAACTCGAACTTGAACTTGAACTCGTATTTTTAGTCCGGAGGGAAAACTTGTTGACGGCATGTTCGATGTGAAATTTTACCAACTAAAAGTATCACGACCTAATTGGGGTTGAGAAACCTGATTAAGACTGCTAGATGATTTAGACCAAATAGGAGTTTGGTCTAACAAGATTTCAAAGCGACAAGATCAATTTTTTCCACCAAGTGTTTATAATCAAATTTAATTTTAATAACTTGGTTTATCCATCCATGCGGAAATCAGAAGGAAGTGAAAATTTTGAAAATCTATTTTTTACATAAATTTATGAGGAAGAGACAAGAAAATAAAAAAAGAAAACTCACCACTCTATTTTTGGTTGATGTGAGATTGCCTTAAATCTTGGATCTGCTACATCATAATAAAAAACTTCCAAATAATTATAAAACTATTACAGTTGATCACACATTGAGTAAGCTATTTGCTATAGTGTTGGATAATTTGATTTTCAGATTCGCAAAATCCAATAAACTTTGGGCAAATTGAAGAGAAGGTTTTAAATAGAACCGCCAAATAATAAAGCATATATTGATGCTTTTATCCATAATTTAAAAAGCAAGACCACACAAGCATAATGTTTATTATAGTTTTGTTGATTTTTAGAAGGCATTTGACCATGTTCCCAAACAACCTATAATCCAGAAGAGCTTTCAAGATCTACAGAATCCGAAACATTTGGTTGTTCTTGTCATGACACTTTATGAAAAGGTGGTTTCTTGGGTTCGAACTCCTATTGGTTTCATTGAAGGTATCAGTAGCACCATTGGTGTTAAACATGGTTTTATGCTTTCTCTGACTCTCTACATAAACAAATTAGAGGATATCATTGGAATTTCAAGAAAAACAATAAAAAAATTGTATTATTTATGATATAATAATCATTATTTTATTAATTTTTTATGACATTATTCTCATGTCACATACTATTATAGGGCTACAAATACTTGTTGGCATTCTAAGATCATTTTGCGATATTCATGGTTTACAAGTGAGCTTAAATAAAATAAATGTCATGGTTTTCAACAAAACCAAACAAAAATCACATGGAACTAATCTCATTTACAAAAGAAGCTTGGTTGAAGTGGTTTTCTCCTATACTAATATTGGTGTGCCTTTCAAAGGACCTCCCTTCAATATTAACTTTGTTGTAGAAGAGAGAATATGAAAAAGGTATGTTGCACGTAGTATACTTGAGAGATAATGTTTCGACCTTCAATTTTAGTTTGCCAAATAAAAATTATGTATCTTCTAAAATTTGGTGTCACCAACATTATTTTTAGACATTTTGAGATTTTGGGACCTAGACTTTGTAGTACGAGTTGGGATTGGGTTGATAGAGTTCTTATTTAAATGCTATCAAAAATCTTGTAGGAAAAATAGTCAGTTCCATTTGCAATTATTTTTACTAAATTAAGTACCCATCCCCTTCATATTTCAACAATTTTGCATGTAGTGATGTTGCTTCACATATAATTTTTTTTCATAGATACAACATGTAGAATTAAAACTCTACATTAAAGATGTGTTTCTTAGGTAAAAAATAATATCTCTAAGAAATTATAGAAGGTGAAAAGATAATATTTCTCATTCTCATTTTTTTCATGATGGATATCGAGATTGACAAAGATCAATACCTTTTGCTCTGAAGGTCTACATTATTAAAAACATATAACTCCTTCTGAATATGGTGTAATGTTTCAAAGATCTCACTCTATTTAGATTTCATTGCTAACAAGTTCAAAATTAGTTGAGTATCTAATCTCCAAGTAATAATTCAATCCAAGCAACATTTTTAAGGTTGAAGCTCCTTATATTTTAGTGAAAGTATCCAAGCATTGGATCTTCTATAATTTGATGGCATGAGTGTGATTGAGTAAAAATGATGACATCATCATAGAAGTTTACCTCACACTGTTGGATGAACAAATTTTAGCTGGGGATGCTAGGTTGTGAAGTTAAAGACCTTTTAAAATTTGAAACATGTGGTTGTAATAAAGGGTCAAATCTCTCCACATTAGTCTCTATCCATTTGATCATTTAAATTATTTTCCTCTATCTGATCCTCTTGATTAATAAAGATAATGTTCTTAGTCAAATACATACCCCTAGGTCCCACCAACTCATTACATTAATCTCAATCCATTAGATTTTTTATTATCCAACAAATCAAGCATCTTTTGTTAAAAATAATGACACAAGGTTAGTAAAATGCCTCACACCATTAGATTGACAATATATGGATTAATTCACAGTCATTCATATACCTAAGCTCAATAAGGTGGTAGAATCATTAAAAAAAGTAGAAGAATTCATCCACATAGATTCTTCTTCCATTAAGCCTAAGTTCAAACTCATTCTTTTTTGAGTTGGTGGAGTTATTGTGGAGTGTAAATTCAAAGCCAATCTATGGGAATGTAATCTTAGCTTTAAATTTAAAAACTACAAGATGATATGGCGTGTCTACTCATCTTAATTGAGTGCGTAGTTAAACTTTCTTTCAAAGAGGTAGCCCATGTTGGGTAGATAAAAAAGACACCCATGTAACATTTTCAAAGGGTAGGCCATTTCATTTGTAGGAAATGTATCAAAATAGATAAAATAGATAAGACCTAGTTGAAAAGACTTCTTAGTTGCCTATACACCTGAAAATAAAAGACTCAGTATTAGTCATATTTTAATGATGTTATACATTGTAATTTTCTCATTTATTGAAGGAGATGATTTTCAGAGCATGATATGCTTACTGAGTTTTAAAAACTAAAATTTACGTCCTTACTATTTGGATGTGTATGTGTATCCTTAGCCTTGGTTTCAATAAGATGTGATTGTGCATATTTCTAGAATAATAGATTTATTGTGGCTCTTCTTTGTATACCACTTGGATTTGATCTTGATGCTGAAATTATGTTTATGGGTTGTGCCTTTACTTTTATAGTTTATTTGTTTTGTTGTGTTATATTTCATTCTTACATGTTGGTAGCATTGTGTTCAAATAGATAGGAAATCCTCCTTTTTGTATTCTGATGAATCACCACTTACTTTTATGTTTCTTTCTCCCTTTTTCCCTATAAGTTTTATTTCTATTTATGTAGGTTAGCCTTAGGATAGAAAATAAAACCAACCAACTCTAGTGGTTGTATGTAAGGAGCAGTCTCACACTGAGTAGAGATCCCATGTTGTGTTTGAAGATGAGGGCACCATCAATAAGGAATTATAAGACATTAACACAACAATTGGGTATAATAGATATCCATTCAAAACTCTTCAATCATCTATGAAGTTGTGTGGGCAAGGATCAAGAACACATTGTATACTCAATGTACATGTTTTCTACATGGAATTGGTGTTGATGTCAATTGTTTTCATCTTGATACATTTTTTAAAATCAAAGCCCCCTACATGTTGAAAAAAGACATTCATAGAGGCATCAAAGATGAGAATTTAAAATCTAATTTAAAATTAACTTGGATAGAACCATAAAAACCATTGAAAACAAAAATGCATCATTACATGAAACACTATCTTCAAATAGAATATTGGTGTATTATTACTCCTAAGTACATCAGGGTCTCTTTTGGTTTGATATTTCTTTTAAATCAGTTGTGGTTGTGTTCTCATGAATGTTTTCATGGGGTTAGGCTACTTTCTTCTGTAACATTAGTGGATATGTAAACTTTGGAATAATGTACCAAAACCATAAAAACATTTTATAATTAAGTGCCCATTATATTATAATATTTGTGGTAGGTTTTACTACTTCTTTATAGGAAATTAAGGTTGTTTATGAGATCTTATTATTATGAAGATCAAATATGTTAAGTTCTATTCATCAACGAGATGACTAAACATAGGTGGCTTCTTAAGAGTTGTTAGCAGAAATCTTTGCTTTATGGTTCAACTTCAAACTCTTTTATTCAACCTCAAATTTAGAGGCAGAAATGAATGATCCCACTATTTTACTCAAAAATCACAACTTGTCAAGAGAAAAACCTCAACAACTTATATCTTGTATTTTATGTCTCATCTCCTTTTTATCATGCTTGCTCTTATTTAAATTATATTTTCTCTGTAATCCTATTACTTTGTTATAGTTATTATGAGACATTAATAATATATTCTATTTTATTTTAGATGTAAAAGAGAAGTTGATGGAGGGAAGGAAGACAAAAAAACAAGGAACTTAGGTGAAAAATATGTGAAAACTCCAAGCACAAGGCAATTTAATAGGTGCTACTAACCACACAACCCAATGCCACCAACTTCGAGGTTTCTATTCCCATAAAATATTTGTATAAGTAAACATATTTATTTTGAATAGTTGGAATGAATATGTTGTTGTGAATCACAAATCACCCTTTACAAAAGACTTCTTTAATCATTCCATACTTTATACCATAATATATAAATATAAGGATTCAAGCTTCCCTTTTTAACAAGTGGGGCTTTGACCCATTTTTTATAAAGAATTGAAAAAATATATTCATTTAATTTTATTGGAAAAGAATAATAAATTGTATACTCTTTTTTTTTTTTTTAATAATATATTAATAATTAATTAAAGTTAATATAATGATAAGAAAAATATATAAAAATAAAAAAATTTAAGAAAAAAGTAAAAAATACAAAAATTAAGTCATAGATTTTATATTTCATGATAAATCACAACCAATGATCTAAAATTTCTTTCACAATTAAATAAAATATCAAATAAAATAATACACAAATTTACCAAAAAATCATACATAAAACAATTAAATTGTTGAAATCTTTTTTCAATCTTATAATAGCTAAATAAAACAATAAAAATTAAAATTATAAAACATTAAAACATACAAATGAAAACTATGAGTTTTTCTCAACAAACGCCTAAAATAACATATTTGTTTAATAAATTTTCTTTCACAATGTACATTAATACAAGACTTAGAAGTGACGGATGTGAGAGAAGTGACGGCCTGGGATATGGCTAAAACATCGTTTTGAAGCAGAGTAATATCACGTCTTAATAAGTTTGGTGGAATGTAAATAATCTTTTTACAGGTACAAATTTTTCCGGATATTCAAAATAGAAAGAGTTAAGATGTCTCTGTTTGATTTTGATAGATTAAATCTCTCCTAATAGTAGAGATTTACGTTTACTAATCAAATATGAACAAAAACAAAAACTTTGATATTTATATAATTTTAAACTTCTCGATTAAAAACAAATTTTTGCTCTAAAAAATTAATGATGAGCGTCAAAGCCTTAATGAGTCAAGTTTTTGCTATAAACAAGTATATAATTGTTTAATTTCCCATCATCTATATTACACACTTCTTTATTGTTTTTGAATTGTAACTGATTTTTACGTTAGTTTTCAAAATCCATAGAAACCTGTCTAAACTTAAAAGATTTGTAAATGGAACAAAATTTTAATGATAAAAAAGAATATAAAGTTTTGAGACATTTCCACTCTAAATATTTTTTTTAATTTTAAACAAATCACTTAAATATCAACAGTTTTAAATTTATAATATTTGTGAACTATACACTGAATAAATAATTACTCACCCATCAACTTGAAATTAAGGCAAGCGCTTCAAATTTGATCATTGCGCCCGAGTCGTACTACGAAACACATCTAACAGTATGGAAAGCCCCAATGCATAGAGGGTTAAATGAATGAATGAATGAAAGTTTTTAATAATGTCCACGAAGCCAATCAGCGTATGGGACCCAAGAGCAAAACCAGTCGACAAGATACCAAATAAGCTGCCCCACACTGCTACTTCTGCCTTTCCTTGATTTCTTTGCTAAGCTTGGATCTTCTTTTATGAATTCTAGTCAAGTAGTCTGCTAATTTTGCTATCTTTTCCTCTTCAAACAAAGTTGTAAGTGCTTCACCTTGTAGGATATCAACTTTTGATTGTCTTCATATGCTATACATTCCATGATGAAATGCCATTCCATTTCCACTGATCTGGACTTGCAAAACTGACAAACCCTCTCTGACCTTTCCTCTTTGGGTGTTTTCCATCTCCCTGTTTCACATCTAAGACGGTGTGAACTAGTTCTCAGCTAGGCAATTAACATTTTAACTTTCCACTTTATCTCTGCTCCTATATAGTGTTTAACATTACTTAATTAATGAATTGCAAAAAGCAACAAGACAGCATACAATCGACACAAAATACAGATCAAGTGGTTTGATTCTCTGTCTAAGTTGTACGCTGCTTAGTCAACATTTAATAATAAAAAATAATCAATTTAAAGGAGACAAGGTGCCTCATAGCTTCTACCTATTTAACGAGCACATGTGTAAAGCAAAAATAAAAGGAAATCAAGCCAATAGTAGGGGTGTCATGGTAGGGTTTTCTCCTAGTTTCATGTAAGATATGATTTGTTGTTAGATGTTTCTAATAATGATCGGTAGTTGGTAAGAGAAGTGTATGGATATGATCTTGAAGTGACAGAGAAGGGGTTTACAATGATGAGATAAAATGATGCAGGGGCTTCTTAGGAATGCCCAAAAAGTGATCTTGGATGTGTCTTAGAGTCTTGTATGTGTATGCAAATTTAAATTTAAATTTTCAGTTTTTCTGCTTTTTTCCAATTTGAATTTTCAAACTTGAAAATGAAGGATTGAGAATGGTCTAAGAAGATGTTCATGTTGAATAATGTTGTAATAGATCTATAATGTCTTTTTAAGGGTCCTAAGATGATGTTGAGTCATTATGTCATGTTGAAATAATGAGGTGGTAGTCTTGGTATACACCACCCTGCGTGGATTTAGAAAGTTGAAGAGTTTCTTGATTCAAGAAACAAGTATTTTGTCTTGTCTTAGAGTTTATTTCATAGTGAAAAGGTTATATAGTGTGGAGTGGTCCATAGGAAGACATATATATATATATATGTGTGTGTGTGTGTGTGTGTGTGTGTGTGAAGAAACATGGTCAAGACTGAAATAAGAAGAAGGTTTGCCAAAATGCATGAAGGACTGTTTAAGTCCAGCTTATGTATGAAGGAACATCAATAAATATTGTTATTTTGAATAAATCCTATCATGATCAATGTGCTTGATTATGTTTATATGGTTCTTTATATGATATTAGTACAAATCTATAATCTGAAGTGTGTCAAGAAGGTTTCAGGTATACACAATTCTGTGAGTCATCAATTTATATGATAGGGATAGAGCACGTGATGTATTTGAATGCTTAATATGGTGAGTAGTTGTTATAATGTTATTGAAATTTTTATGATAAAATCACATATTCTAACTTGATATAGAGAATTTTAAGTTGAGGTGAAAGAAATTATTCTTGGTGAAGATATATAAGTTCTGCTAACAGGGTATGTATACCTATAGTCTTGTCAAATAATTGCATGAGCATTTGAACCTTTCTTTCTTGAGTTATGTGGAGTATATGGGAGTGAAGACACATTATAAATAATCTTGTTTATTGTGAAATTGATCAAAATTTTCTAAACCCAGGTGGGTCTTTGATATTTCTCTTCAAAATAAACAGTCCATATAACTCAAAAAATTATGTGTATTACATTCTTTGCATAGTATCTTGTTTTCAGATTCAAAGTTGATTGAGAAGGGTTTTGGTTATTATTTTATGGTATTGAGAACCTCAATATAGGGATTGGATTCCTTTGGAGATGAAAGGACCATGAAACCCTGCTCACCTATGTTTTAAGTAGTAGAATATAGAGTTAGCTGACTGAGATTTGGCGTTTTCCAATATGGAATGGATTGGATGAGATGTCTAGCTTATGAATAAATGTGAATATGATGAGTATAGACATAATTCAGGGGTTTTAAACCTAACATAGTGAAAGTTATGCCTTTTTTAGGCCATTGGCATATATAGTGGCCTATAAACCCTAGATTTAGGGTTTGGAGTATAAAATAAGTTTTAACCATCCAAATCTCACAAAAACTTGTAATATTGTCAATATCAATGTGATATAATGTATTTTGATGGTTTTATATGTGTATGGATAAATATGTACATATTATTGAGCACTGAGATGGAATAGGCTTAGAAGAAGGGCTAGTTGAATAGGCCAAGGAAGAAAAGTGTATGTGTGTGAAGAGTGAGACTAAAAAAAGGATTGATTAAGCTAGGGGAGGATAATGGGTATCAAAAAAGGTTATTATTTTCCTTGGTTTGACTATACTTTTCTCAGACCAAGGAGGTTTGTCCATTTGGAGAGTTAATTAGGGAGTCAGGTAAGCCTCCAGGTACAAAACTTTACAAAGGAACCTAACCTAAAATTTTGTGTGAAGCATAAGAATGGTAAAGGGTACTCAAAAACTTTTTTTTTTTCCTATATGAGGTTTTTTATGGAATAGAACAAAGGATTTGTACTCTAACAAAGCTAGTAGCATGTGAACACAAGAGATTGAGTATTGAGTGAAAATGCAAAGTATGAGTGATAGAATTGATTTGATATGGTTTAAAATCATGTGATATAATTTTTTAAGTTTTTTTAAACTTTTTTTAATAGGTTTTTGAGTTTTAGTTCATTTGGACAAGATTGGCCCAGTGTTGGCTAAGGAAGCTTTGCAAGTTCACAAGCAAAGTGAAAGAGAATTATAGTTCAAGGGAATAAATCTACATCATTTGGTATCAGATGTATCTAGATGATTTGGGAATAGGTACATATAAGTATGAACTTGGAATTTAATGCATGTTGCATGATTGACAAGAAGTTGCAGGTAAGCAAGCAATGAGGCAGTGGTAAGGAGTCTTGTTGAGAGACATCATATAAATAAGTTATGATCTGTTTTGGGGTTGATTTATTAGTCTAAATGCATGAATGATGATATTTGATAGGTAAATAAAGAAAATAGTGCAAAGTAAAGTGGCAGCCCTGAATTAAGAGAGTTATTAATAAGCTCAAAGGAGATAAGCTCATAAAGAGAGCTTAGAGAAGAGAAGATAGTCCAAGTGTGAAGGACAAGTAGTGGAAAGGCCCAAGTGAGTTTTGAAATAGAAGAGAGTGAGAGGTTCCAAGTGTGAACCAAGAGAAGGCAATCCAAGTGAGATCAAAACAAAATGAGAGAGAGTATATACCCAAGTGAGGTACTCAAGATTAAGATGAAAGGAGAGGTAGAGAGAAAAGTGAGAGAAAGGGTTAAATATGAAAGCCATAATGAGATAATGATGGAGATAAAGATAAAGAAGATGAATAATGCATTGGAAAGGAAGGAAAGAGAGTTGTTGCAGATGTGGAATGTGTATAATTTGCAATGTGGAATCAAGATTATAAAAAGAGTCAAGTGTAGCTTTATAGAAAGAGTGCAAGAGAAAAAAAAACCTGCAAGTGATGGAAAATTTGGAGAGGAAATTGAGGAAGATGGAAACACAACTTGCCATGGAAGAGAAGAGAGAAGCAATAGAGCTTCAAAGTTTTCAAACTAATATTGACTTGTCATGGTTGAATGCAGGTGAAGAGAATGATTGTAATGAAGAAGATGAATGGACAATAATCCATAAAGAAGAAGAAGATGATGCATGGAAGACTAAAGATGTAGTTGAATATGAGGTGTTTTGTTACCCTCAAGATGATGAACTACTTGATGGAGAATAATAGAGAAATGAATAAAAGCAAACAATAGGTGATCAAGAAGACAAAGGCACAATAGGTAATGAATTGCATGCAATCTTTGATAAGTATTTTGAAGAGGAAGATGAAGTGTTGTACAAAGACACCATAGGATTGTTTGAAGAGTTCATTGGTTCAACTAAAAATCAAGAATCACATGAAGTGCTTGAGGAAAGATAAGAACAGGTAAAAGAAGATGAGAATAAATTACTAATCCATGAAGATAAGATGTAAGGTGAAGAGATGACTAGTTGGACAGTCAAAGGAGTAGCTATAATGAATAATAATATAATAGAATATGTGGATGACAAGCTTATGAACAAGCAAGAGGCCATGGAATGGTCAAAAGAGAAAGAGAGTATGATGTGGATCAGGGATGCTGATGAAGAGGCAAAAATAACAATGTTAGAGGAAGAAATAGAAAGAGAATGGAAATTCATGCTCAATGCCATGAAGATTGAAGAGGATCATGAGAGAAAGCAAAGCAAGAAGAGTGATTGTAGGTAAAATCAGTAATATGAGTAGCAAAAGAAGTAAGAACAAAGGAGCACTTGTATGTGGAAGTAAAGGCATATGTGTGGCAGCAAGAAGCACACACATTTATATGAAAACTTGAATGAAGAAGCATACTGGGGTCAAGTTATTTTCTTCCCTTGTGAGTATGATGCAGGGGAATCTTAGGAATGCCCAAAAAGCTATCTTGGATGTGTCTTAGTGTCTTGTCTGTATATGCAAATTTGAATTTTCAGTTTTCCTGCCTTTTTCCAATTTGAATTTCCAAACTTGAAAATGAAGGATTGAGAATGGTCTAAGAAGATGTTCATGTTGAATAATGTTGTAATAGACCTATAAGGTCTTTTAAGGGTCCTAAGATGATGTTGAGTCATTATGTCATGTTGAAAGAATGAGGTGGTAGTCTTGGTATACACCACCCTACGTGGATTTAGGAAGTTGAAGAGTTTCTTGATTCAAGAAACAATTATTTTATCTTGTCTTAGAGTTTATTTCATAGTGAAAAGGTTATATAGTTTGGAGTGGTCCGTAAGAAGACATATGGATGTGAATAAGTAGGGCAGACAAGAATGAGATAGGAAGAAGGTCTGCCAAAATGCATGAAGGACTGTGTAAGTCCAACTTATGTATGAAGGAACATCAATAAAGATTGTTATTTTGTAGAAATCCTATCATGATCAATGTGCTTTCTTATGTTTATATGGTTCTTTATGTGAAGATATATAAGTTCTGTTAAGAGTCTCCAAACATTGTATCTTCTAGAATTTGATAACAAGAGTGTGATTGAGTAAATATGATGACATCATCATAGAATTTTTCCTCACACTGTTGGATGAATAAATTTTAGGCAGGGATGCTAGGTTTTCATGTGAAGAACCTTTGAGAATTCAAAACACATGGTTGTAGTAAAGGCTCAAATCTCTCCACATTAGTCTCTAACTGTATGATCATTTAGATTATCTCCTTCCATCTAATCCTATTGATTAATAACGATAATATTTTTTATCAAAGACATACCCCCTAATCTCACTAGCTCATTGCATTAATCTCAAACCATTAGATTTGTTATTATCCAATGGCTTGAGTGTCTTTTGTTATAAATAATTATGTAAGGTTGGTAAAATGCCTCACACCATTAGATCAATAATACTAGGATTAATTCATAGTCTTTCATCTATCTAATCTCAAGAAGATGATAGTTTGGTTTAACTACAGACAAAATTATATGAATTATTATGCGCATATTCTTCTTAGTGTCCCCGAGGAGCTATGAGATTTGATGTCTATCCCGAACGTTATTGAAGGTTTTGAATGTATTTGAATGCTTTCTTTTACTATAAATTGTCAAAATTGGACCCCCATCAAAAGGACAAGTGTCAAGTTGAGCTTAACTAACATGCAAAAATTATGTGCATGTTGGTATCAGTTCTCCTGACCCCACTACTAATTAAATTTTCAACGGTTTCATCGTCAACTTATTTTGGCTACGTTGATGTTTAGTTAACTGAAAATGATAACCGTTTACCTTAGATTACACTTAGATTGTTGATCACCAACAGAGACCACCATCGGAGATTGCTAAGGAATGGACTACCAACATTTGAGCCAATCATAACTCTGCACACATCAATAACTGTGACCGTCAACCATTGGGCCAAACATCACCGCCTACGTGGTGTGCACCCATTGTGGCATGGAGAAGCACGTAATGTTTTTATTGATGTTTCCTTTCCATCTTATAATTCCTCATTGGGCACATTCCAACATTCTTCATCATATCATGACCCTATTACTATGAGCTGCCTAAAGGCTAAAGTAGTTGTCTATGTCATTTAAGATTCAATCTTTGCTGGATCCAAGGTGGAGGGAGATAGCTCGGGCATAGGTAGAGGATAAAAGCTTGAAGACTGCTACTAGGTTAGTAATGGACAATGCCTATGTTGTATTTGAAAAAATGTCTCAAACAAGTAGCATGGTATATAAGTTTGACAAAATGTCTCAAACAGAGCTTTAAAATAGGGTAGAATAGGGTGTTTGGCATACAATATTGTGGAAGGGTATATAAGTTTCACAGAATGTCTCAAATCCAAATACATTGTAAGTTTAGGCCAAACATCAAAAAAACATACAAATCACCCATGCCTACAATTTAAAATATGGTTGGCAGCTAGTTGGTGGTTAGTTGTTTTTACAATAATATGGTAGTTGTGGGGGTGTTAGAAATGTTACGATCATAGTGAGCAAGCTATGCTAGAAATCTATGTGTGATATGTAATAAGCAATTAGCTAGGCATCGATAAAGCTGAAAGTGGTCGACAACTAAGCCATTGAAAAGTCAGTCAGTGGTGGGGTCGGGCGAGCTGAGTCCAACACACCTGTAGTTTGTGCATGTTGGTTAAGCTCAACCCGTGTGTACATGCAATGTGCATGTCAATTTTTTATTATAACCTTAATGGAACAGACACACTCATACACACCTCAATCAGACATATTCAACATGAAAACATGGATGATACATTTGCAATTTAATGGTTGGTTATTCCACACATTTCTACATTTAAAACAAATGCATAACACTTCTAAAATCCTCAATGAAAGAATAAGAATCATCCTCCACCAACACCTAAACAAACACCATTTTTGTAATATATGGAGGGAATGGTCTGACCCATAACCTTCCATAGGTGGCTCTTGGAGTTTTATCTTCCATCATAGACTAAATAGGCTTGAAAAGCATTTCAAAATACCAAAAACAGATTATCCACCTACAAGCAGACATGATCGGGTCTTTAATGTACAGTTAAAACTTATAAAAATGCACTTTTTAATGTGTAGATATGGGCAAGTTTTTTTTAATGAGTTGAGTGTTTTAAATAGCCCACAAACCTAATCGGGCTCTCAATCCGTAATTAGCACTGTGTTCACCTACTAAACCCTTTCCTGACCTAGTCATGTTTTTATCTCTGCTTAGCACTGCATGTTTCATTCACTTCATTTCCCAAGCTAGTTGGGCTTTGAGCTTCACACACCAAAGACTAGTGAACACTCAAAACACAACTAGCATAGTTGAGATCTTATCCCCACCTAGCATAGCAATAATGTTGAAGGCTAAGCAAAGTTATGATAAGGTTTCAGAACCTACAAAACACTACAAACTCCACACACCATGCTCCATGATCTAATCAACACTTCAAAAGCTAATTACAACTGTTTGCTTACCTGAAATTTGCATAGACGTCATTGATGATTAAATTTTGATTAGCATAGAGATACTACACCAAGTACACTATAAACATAGTCAGAGTTTGTGATCCAATTACAACTGCATCCCAAGAACAAGACTGACGTAGACTTATTCGGTAATCAAAGACTTGATTAGTACTAAAACAACCTATAATCCAACTACATCCCAAGAACAAGACTTCCATAGACCTATTCGATAATCAAAGACTTGATTGGTTATAAAATTACTTTATTATCCAATTGTATCCCAAGAACAAGATTGCCATAGACCTATTTGGTAATCAAAGACTTAATTGGTACTAAAATAACTTATAATCCAATAGCTTTGAGATCTACGTATTCTAAAAAAAATGGTTGTTCTTGTCATGACACTTTAGGAGAAGGTGGTTTCCAAGGTTCGAACTCCTATTGGTTTCATTGAAGGTATCAATAGCACCATTGGAGTTAGACATGGTTTTATACTTTTGCTAACTTTATTTAGTTTCTACATAGATGAATTAGAGGATATCATTGGAACTTCAAGAAAAAAAAAGTAACAATTTTATTCTTTATGGTATAATCATCACTATTTTTTTTTAATGACTTTATTCCCATATCACATACTACCATGGGGCTACAAATACTTCTTGACATTCTAAGATTATTTTGTGATACTTATGATTTACAAGTGAACTTGAGTAAAACAAATGTCATGGCCTTCAACAAAACCAAACAAAAATCACATGGGACTAATAATCTCATTTACAAAGGAAGCTTGGTTGAAGTGGTATTCCCATATACTAATCTTGGCATGCCTTTCAAATGACCTCTCTTCAATATGAACTTTGTTTTATAAGAGAGATTATGAAAAGAATATGCTTCACTTAGTAGACTTGAGAGACAATGTTTCCAGCTTCAATTTCAGTGTGCCATAGAAAAATTATGTATCTTTGACAATTCAGTGTCACCAACACTATTGTATAAACATTGTGAGATTTGGGGCCCTATACTTTGTAGTTCTAGTTGGGATTGGGTTGATAAAGTTCTTATTTAAATGCTATAAAAATCTTGCAGGGAAAATAGTTAGGTTTTTTTGTAATTATTTTTACTAAATATGGCACCCATCTCCTTCATATTTCAATTGTTTTGCATGTAGTGGTGTTGTTTCACATGTTATTTTTTTTCGTAGATATATGTAGAATTAAAACTCTACATTGCAGATGTGTTTCTTCATTAAACAAAAAGTATCTCTAAGAAATTATAGGTGAAAAGAGAATATTTCTCATTCTCATTTTTATCATGGTGAATTTCAAGATTGATGAAGATCAACACCTTTTGCTATGAAGGTCTGTGTTATTATTAAAAAATTAGAAGTCCTTCCTAATATGGTATTATGTTTCAAAGCTCTTGTTCTATTTATATTTCATAAGTAATAATTTGGTCAAGGCAATCATTTTTAAGGTTGAAGCTCCTTTTATTTCAATGAGAGTCTCCAGCCATTGGATATTCTATAATTTGATGGCATGAGTGTGTTTAAGTAAAAATGATGACATCATCATAGAAGTTTGCCTCCCATTATTGGATGAATAACTTTTAGGTGGGGATGCTAGGCTATGAAGTTAAAGACCTTTTAAAATTTGAAGCACATGGTTGAAATAAATGGTCAAATCTCTTCACATCAGTCTCCAACCATCTAATCATCTAGATTATCTCCTTTTATCCAATCATCTTGATTAATAAAGATAATCTTATTGGTCAAAAACATACCCTTGGGTCCCAATAGTGCATTGTATTAATCTCAAGACATTATATTTGTTATTATCCAACAGATCGAGCATATTTTGTTATAAATAATGGCATGCAAGGTTGGTAAAATGTCTCACACCATTAGATTGACAATACTTGGATTAATTCGCAGACTTTCATCTACCTAAGCTCAAGAAGATGATAGTCTAGTTTAATTGCATGCAAGGTTGCTAAAATGCCTCACACCATTAGATTAATTTGTCCACATGGATTATTCTTCCATTAAGCCTACGTTTAAACTCATTATTTTTAGAGTTGTTGGGTGGAGTTATTGTGAAGTGTCAATTCAAAGGTAATCTATGGGGATGCAATCTTGGCTTTAAATTTAAAATATGCAGGATGATTTGGCATGTCTACTCATCTCAATTGAGTATGTAGACAAACCTTATTTCAAAGAGGCAACGCATGTTGGTTAGAGAAAAAAGATAGCCATGCAACATTTTCAAAGGGTAGGCCATTTCATTTGTAGGAAATGTATTGATAAAAAGAAAATAAACAAGCCTTGGTTGAAAATACTTCTTAGCTACCCATATACCTAACAATAAAAGACTCAATATTTGTCGTATTTTCTTGATGTTATAAATTGTAATTTGTTCATTTATTGAAGGAGATGATTTTGTAAGCATGTTATGCTTACTGAGTTTTAGAAACTAAAATTTGAGTCCTTGTTATGTGGATGTGTATGTGTATCCTCAGCCATAGTTGTAATAAAGTGTGATTGTGCATATTTTCAAAGTAACAAAGTTATTGTGGCACTTCTTTGTCTACCACTTGGATCTGATCTTGCTGGTGCAATTATGTTTATGGGTTGTACATTTCCCTTTAAGGTTTATTTGTTCTATTTTGTTATTTTCCATTCTTACATATTGGTCGCATTGTATTCGAATATATATAAAATCCTCCCATTTCTATTCTGGTGAATCACCACTTACTTTTATGTTTCTTTCTCCCTATTCCTCTCCAAGTTTTATTTCTATTTATGCAGGTTAGCATTAGGATAGAAAATAGAACCAATCAACTCTAGTGGTTCTCCGCAAGGAGAAGTCTCACACTAAGCAGAGGTCCCATGTTGTGTTTGAAGATGAGGGTGACATCAAGAGGGAATTTTAAGACATTAACACACCAATTGGGCATAATAGATATCCATTCAATGATCTTCAATCATCTACAAAGTTGTCTGAACAAGGGATCAATAACACTTGGTATACTCAATATACGTGTTTCCTACATGGAATTAGTGTTGATGTCCATTATTTTTCTTGTAATACAATTTAAAAAAAAATCAAAGCTCCCTACATGTTGAAAAAACACTTTCATAGAGGCATCAAAGATGAAATTTAAAAATCTAACATAAAATTAACTTGGGCAAAACCATTAAAAACGTTGAAAACAAAATGCATCACTACATGAAACACTATCTTCAAATAGAATATCAGTGCATTATTACCCCCAAGTACACCAAGGTCTCTTTTAGTTTGATATTTATTTTAGGTCAATTGTGTTTATTCTCTCATGAATGTTTCATGGAGTTAGGGTACTTTCTTCTATAACATTAGTGGATATGTAAACTTTACAATAATGTATCAAAATTATAAGAGCATTTTAGAATTAGGTGTCCATTATATTATGAGATTTGTGGTAAGTTTTATTGCCTCTTTAGACAAAATTAAAGTTGTCTATGATATCATATTTATTATGAAGATCAAATATGTTTAGTTCTATTCATCAAAGAGATGACTAAACATAGATAGTTTATAAGAGTTGTTAGCATAGCTCCTTGCTTTATGGTTCAATTTAAAATTCATTTATTCAACCTCAAATTCGGAGACACAAACAAATGATCGTATTATTTTATTCAAAAGTCACAATTTGTCAAGAGAAAAACCTCAACAACTTAGATAATGTATTTTATGTTTCATCTCCTTTTTAGCATGCTTACTCTTATTTAAATTGTACTTTTCATCTAATCTTATGACCTTGTTATAGTTACTATTAGGGATTAATAACATATTATATTTAATTCTAGATGTAAAAAAGTTGTTGATAAAGGGAAGACAAAAACAACAAGGAAATTAGTCAAAAAATATAGGTGAAAACTCCAAGCATAAGGAAAGTTAATAAGTGCTACTAACCACAGAACCCAATGCCATTGATTTTGAGGTCTCTATCCCTAAAAAAATATCTTTATATGTGGAAAATATTTATTTTGAATAGTTGGAATGAATATGTTGTTTTGGATGCTTTAGCCTACCACAATCTTTAAAGTTTACCCATGCTTCCAAGTTCCAAATTATTTATAGAATAAATTGATATTAATATAATTTAAAGTTTTTGAATCATAAGTCATTCTGTGCAAGAGACTTTTTTAATCATTCCATACTTTACACCAGAATATATATAAAGTTCCAAACTTTTTGTATAATAAATTGATATCGATATAATTTAAAGGTTTTAAATCACAAGTCACTCTCTACAAGAGACTTTTTTTAATCATTCCATACTTTACACCATAATATATAAATATATGTATAGGTAGTCAAGCTTCCCCTTCTATCAAGTGGGGCTTCGACCCATTCATTTTTATAAAGAATTATAAAAATGTGTTTATTTAATTTTATTGGAAAAGAATAATAAACTATATACTATTTTATTATTATTTTTAAATATATATTAATATTTAATAATAGAATAATATGATGAAAAATACATTTAAAATAAAAATTTACAAGAAAAAAGAAAAAACACAAAAAATAAGTTATAAATTTTATATTTTATAATGGATTACAACCCATGATTTAATATTTCTTCTACAATTAAATTGAAAATGTCAAATAAAAATAATACACAATTATATATATATATATATATATATATATATATATATATATATATATATATATATATTTGAAATCTTTTTTCCTCTAGACCACCCCCACGTCTTCCCCCTGTCTACCGAGTCCCGCCTCCCCCTTCCACTTAGGTTTTTTCCTATTCTTTATTTGCCTCTTTTAACCTTATAATTTTTTATTTATTTAATTTCATTTAATAATTTAATTTTATTAATTGATCTCCCATTTAATTTATTTTATTTTATAATTTCCATTTAGTCATTTAATCATTTAATTCCCATTTAATAATTTAATTTAATTTTTAATTCAATTTTTCCATTAAATTTTTTTAAATTTATTAAAATTTTAAATAATTCATTAAAATTTATTTATTTATTATGTTTCCAAAAAAAAAATTATTTTTATTTTTATGTTTTCAATAATTTTAATTTATCTATGTCTTTATCGTTTTTATTGTTGAGAGGCTTAGGATAAGAAGTGCGTTCCTTGCTAGCATTTGAGGTACAAGCTCATAACAGTTACTTCTATTTTTATCTCAAGTGATTACTCTTTACCCTATTTAAAGTGGTTAAGTTTGTTGTTCCTCATCATATTTTTTTCCTGAAAAAAGATCATGAGAAATGATCTGGGAACATTAAGACTAAAAATCTTTTACATAATTATTTCCAAAAACAAATCTTATCAATAAAATAGTAGAAGCATTAAATCTATTATTATTAATAAGTTTTCTTTCACATTATGGATTAATATAAGACTTCTAAGTGACGGGTGTGAAAGAAATGACGGCCTGAGGTATGGTTAAAACATCGTTTTGAAGCGATTTGACGGTTGAAAAGAGATCACTATTCAAATTTTTATTTGCTTTCCAGTCTGGCAATTGACGTAAAAAACTGTGGAATAATTTTCCTACAGAAGTTATAAAAACATTAATACTAAAAGCAAAAATTGTGGAAACATCTTTGTAAAAGAAAAATTTGGGCCACCGACGGCAGCATAAAGCTGTGTTTCATTTGTATGTGATGGAGATCCAATTACACAGCCGTCATTCGAAGGGGGAAAGCGTGGGCGAGATTGAAAAAGTCTCCCGTCGGTGGCTGAGCTTAACAAAAGGTAGAAGCGAATGTGTTCCATGAAGCAATTATTAGGGCCTCGGCCACCTAATCAAGAGTTAAAGAGTTATCGTGCCACCTGTTGTAAAAGCATTCGTTCGTCGCTGTGCCGGCACAACATCGGGTGAAATTTCTGCGTCATTGTCTCCCCCAGAAGCATTTAAATGGATAAATTCTATGATAACAATATCATAGAGTTCTAGATGACACTGTATGCCATACATTTAGAGTAATGAAATGTTGATATTTTCTCGAAAATCAGGATATCTTTGGGAAACGTTTGTGTGTTGGATCCTAAAAATAATAGAAAAGAGTTTGCAATCTATGGAAGAATTAAGGTTGTTTTTAACATGGCTAAACCATTTGTAAAGGAAAATTATATTTAAGTTTAATGAAGTGAGTATATATATATATATATATATATATATATATATATATATATATATATATATATATATATATATATATATATATTTTTACAAAGTGTTTTTTTTTTTTTTTTAAAAAGTAGATCATATAGCTAAATATTACAATAATATTTAAAGTAGATTTAAAATTGGTATTTAATAATTGGAGAGGGCCTTGCTAAAAATTAGATTTTGAAGAAGAAAATAAAGGGGTATAATATAAAGGATTTAGGGGAAAGGAAATAATGGGTTTGGAGGAAAAAAGTGAGGGGGGATATTGGAAAAACATCAAGGAGACCAAAATAAGGTTGAAATAGATAAGAAGTATTCCATAGGTTCAACGAAAAAGAAGAAAAATATTCTATAAGAGAACTCAATGCTAGAAAAGGAATTGAAAGATGATAGAATGGAGGAAATAGAATTTGGGAAAGTAGATATGAGATTGGTAATGGTTGCCAAAGATGAAAAGGGGTAGGGGAATATGGTTATGGTAGATGAGAAAGGGTTGTGAAAGAAAGTTGGTAGACAGGTTACAAGTGTTAAGGTTGATGCATGGGATGGTAAGAAGGTATTGTAAAAGGTGAATAAGGAAAGATAAAACGAGATGTGAAAGGCAGGGGATAAAAGATCAACACATGCAAAATGTTGGAGATTAATATTTACCATTAAGTAAATTATTATTTACTATTTACTATTTACTATATGGTAAATAATGAATACTTATGGTTATGTTATATGATTAGTCTACTATATTACAAATATAGTTTGTAATATATTTTTGTTTGTAGAAGTCTAACAACCACATGATTCTAAGAGAGAATCATGAGTTGTTGACTCCCTATTCACATAATATAGTTTGACTATATATTTGTTTATACTTATAAATGTGTGTAAGATTCATAATATAAAATATAAAATATAATATATAATGAAATTAAAATATTCATCTATGTACTGTGTTGGGCTGTTCTATTATTTAGATTTGGCACGAGAGCAATATAAAATTCTGAGATTTGTGAGGGGCATCTACAGTTTCTGATTGCCCTATTTGATGATAAATTTATTTTGTCATAAATTTCGTAATGGTAGTGTAAGCTTAGTTCTGTTGGTATTTTAATATAAATGAAATCTTTGGTCGAGCCTGCTATATTCAAGTCTACCATTCGCCCATGTCCACATGCTAAGACGTTCAGACCTGTGTGACATTTGCATATGTTCATTATTCACATGAATCAATCGGCAATTGTATTTATGTTCTCCATTCACACGGCCTATTGAATCGATGCAATACTGTCGATCTTTGCCTTTTCAGAAAACATAAAGTTTTGAAATGATTAAGTGAATAGCTGGTATCGTCGGTTATATTTGTGTCATTTAGAAGTGTTGGCATTTTTTCAAGTGCATAGATTATAGAACACAGATCAGAGAGCACTATGGAATGTAATTTTTGTTGTTCATTCTGGCCTAATCACGCATCATGCACTTGTTTGGGAAGCGTTGTTTCAAAGACTCCATGCATGGATCTACCATTTCACCAATTTCAAACATTGTGGAAGCCCATCCAAGTTTTTTTGCTTGGCCTTGACATTGCAGCTTGCGAACTCAAGTTCGTCGTTCTCTCTTGCACCCACCATCTGCATCAAAGATGTGGTTTTGTTTTGAATTTCAAAAACCACATGTGTAAACTGTTTCTTATATTTGACTTTTAGATATAGTTTAATTTATTACTTTTTCTTTCTAATAGTCTAGAATTGAGTTTGAATAGGAAATTAGTGTTTTGTCTATTATGAGTTTAGCCTCCTCTGTTAGATTTGAGTTAATTATTAATTTAAATAAAAAATTTAATTAGATTTTGATTATTAGTTATTCGGTTTTTGAAGTCAAATTTATATTTTTTATTGTAGTATTCATATGAGTGTCAATATTATGGGGGGGATTCAATTCCATTCAAAACAACATGTATATGAGCTTTAAGATTTCATTAGTCGAGTAAGCAACTTTTTATAAAAGAGGATGGAAGAAACAAAGGAAGGAGTTTTTCTACGCATCTCGTCAGTCACCAACGATGGGGCCCATATGATTTGGTGGCATCTTATTTTAGTTGTGTGTAAATAAGAACAAAGACAATATTCATGTTCAGAATTGAAATAAGTGAGCATGATTTATTTATATTTTCCCTTGAAGGAAGATAGTGATGAGCGCTAATAGAGTACTATAGCATCATGATATTCATGATTTTTAGTTAACCATTTGGAAAACCATCCTATTGTGGTTTTTTATTAGCCACTTATAAAACCATCATGTTGTGGTTATTGGTAAACCACTTGTAAAACCATTCTAGAAGTTGTTAGCTTTCCTGAAAAAGAAAACCATCTAGATCATGAGCTTGTAGAGGCGACATGTTGCAGTACAATAAAATGTTTCTCCATATAAAAACTAGGGGAGGCGGGGCGGGCGGGGGGGCTGGGGGGCGGCCGCGGGGTGGGCGAGGCGGGTGGAACGGTAAGGAGGCAGGAATGTTGGAGATTAGTATTTACATTGGATAAATTGCTATTTACTATTAACTATTTTTCATTTACCGTATGGTAAATAATTAGTACTTATGATTATATTATATGGTTAGTCTAATATATTATAAATATAATTTATAATATATTATTGTTTGTTGACCCATATTCATAAACTATAGTTTGCCTACATATGTTTTTATACCTACGAATGTGTGTAATATTCATAATATGAGATATAATATATTGTAAAATTAAAATTTTCATTTGTTTACTGTGTTTGACTCTTCTATCATCCCCACAAAATAGGGAGAAGGGAAATGTGAGTATGTTCTAGTAGGTTGAGGAAGTAGGTGATAAGGAGATAAAAAAGAGGGGGTGGAAAAAGAGGAATAAATTATTAATAAGGCTGTAAGGGATTAAAGCAGGAAGGAAAATGAGATTTCAAAGAAGAGAATGTGAAATTAGTGGGAAAAAAATAAAGATTGCAAAGCAAAATAAGTGGAACTCTAAAAAGATGAGTGTTATATACAAAGAGGAATATATTTTTTTTATAAAATCTTGTAATCAAATATTGTCACTATAAATTCTATAAATTAAAAAATAAAAATAAGAGAAGAAAAGAGAATTATAAAAACTTCAAGAAGATTCAATGGAAACTATTACACTGATATTTAAAAGGATTGATGTTGATATGCTTACACAATATAGAGGTAAGGTCACTCCATTAGTGTTATATTAACTTTGTTATGAAATGTTATAGGTTTGAATGTCCATAACCTGAAGCATCTAAGAAGGCACTAATTTGTCTTAATAAGATCAAATACTTTTTAATTATAGAAGAAATAATTATCTAAGAAAACATTAGAATATATTCTAGTTTTTTAATGGCATAGGTGGCATGGATGTGTAAGTGGGGCTGTTAGAAATTTTGGGAGTTTATGTAATCTTTGGAATCCTTTTATTGTGTTAGGATTGGTAATAAGTAAGGTTTCAAACTCGATTGCTAGTCATTTTGTAAAATAAAAGGAATAAACTTGATGATTAATGGGTATGGTCCAAAAAGTTTGAAAGTCTAATTAGAAAAATTCGGGAGGAGATATATGTTTTTGGGATTCCAATTCTCATGATAAAGTGTTAATGGGTGAAAATTTAATACAAATGTGTATTATTTGTATAAAATATGGGAAGTTTTAATAAAAGCAATTAGAACAGGATTTCCAATCATTTCTTTCTTTAATAGATCTGTAGCCAAAGATGGCAGGGTTTACGTGGACTAATAGGAGAGAAGGTTTGAGCAACACAAGGTCATGATACCTATGGAGTTGGTGGAATTAAATGAAGTTGTGGAACTTAGGATGGTTTAAAACCATGCGGATGGGATGTGGGTTATAAATATTTTCATGGTAGAGGTAAAAGGAAATTGTTTATAGTTAAGAGGAGAAGAGAAATGGTTATAGGTTATAAATTATAAAAAAAGTTAAAAAGATATTTAGATGTATATGGAAGAAGTATTTAATTATTAAAAAGTTAATTTTTATAATGGGGATGGATTTAATTTATTGAAAATTGTAGGATCACTTTATTTTAAGGGATAATGATGCGTGCTTTTAGTATTTTCAAAAAATTATGTAGATAAATTTCTTTGAAAATTTTCAAAGATAGGATGAGATAATGGCTTTGAAGTTTTCTTAGTGATTTAAAAATGAATTTATAGTATTAAAGGTTTAAATATTGAAAATATGGAAGAAGTTATGGTTGTGGAAACTAAGTTTCCATTGTATGGGGAGAAATAGTTCAAGGTAAAAATCATAGAGCTCAGTACATGAATGATTTTATTAAGTTAGGAAAATTAATTATGGATATAGGAAAAGGGGTGATGGGGAATACATTATCTAATCCATGGCTAGAGGTGGATTTGATTATTCAATAATATATCATTTATGATGAAAGGTAGTCATTTTTATTATTTTAGGTTTCTTTCACATTCAAGACATAAGGTGAAAATAAAATTTCATTTTTTACTATTAAAAATGTCGGAAATAATAGTTTTGAAGTTCAAGGTAATAAAGTACAATCCTTAGTTAATCATGGGATAGATAAACTATAAATTTTAGAATTTTTGAAGAATAAGAAACTAAGGGTTTCTTGGGAGGTTTTTGGTTCAAATAAAAGGAAGGGTAGGGAAGATGGTACTTTAATAAAAGTAAGGAGTAAACTAATACTTCCATCCTCCTTTCACCACTCTAGATTTATATTTCATGTCAGGTTGATATTAGAAGAATCAAAGTATAGGAGTGAATCTTAATAAAAAGTATGATATGAAGGCAAAGATGGTAGAATGACATGAATCTATTGGGATTGATATGGTTGGTATCTAGGGTGGTAAGTTGGTGGATAGTGTATACACCTAATATTTTTTACTTTATCATTTATTGACACTTTCTATTGCATTTACTTGTTGAGCATCAATCTTCCTAAGTGCACACATTTAATGGTGCATCAAGAAATGAGCAAGTAAGCTTGTGGTGTTTCTCAAGAGATGTTGGGATCATATCATTTCTAATACAAATATATCTTCTTCATATTGTATTTTCCATTGACCTTATTTCATCCTATCCTAATGCAATTATGTCAATTTCCCTATATCCTATGACACCAGTGATGGAAATATCTACTTATTGCCTTTTTCCTTCATGTACTATATCCACTAACTTGATGCAATTCTAAGCCCATTCACTGACATTTATATCATATCAGCCTAGATGATATTGTTTTGTGTCAACTGACATCTTTTAACTATATCATCCTGGATGATACCATCGACTTAGAGTTTAGGTTTGGTTTTGGGTACTAGATCAGTATATATAGGGGCCATATTTCATTCTAAACATATCATATACACTCTATTCACTATGCTTTCTCTTAATTTTCTACCTTAAGTCATATGTGGAAGAGTCATTGGTCTAGAATCTTATCTTGAAGGAAACTTGTCTTGCGGTAGTATTTGAATCTTAATAAAATGTGTTGAACCAAGGAGGTGTCATAGTCTTTAGAGTCCCCAAGTTAGGATATCTAGGTTTTTTCTTGAATTTGAATTCTTCAACCCAAAACATCTCTTACAAAGCTCCATTTGAGCTAAGGTGGGGATTGGGGCTTGATAGGTCTACATCAAGGTAAGTATCTATAAACTTGTTGTCTTTCCTTTATTTACTTAGTAGTTATATGTTATTTGTTTCTTAGTGAATGATTGTGTATGTATCCTTGTCTAATTTATCTCTACACCTAATATTCGTGTGGCTATGCGATTTCTTAGAATTTTCATATTCTATTTTAGGTTGCCTATACCCCCATTTTTCAACCATGAAACCTTACTCTTTATGACCATTCTAATGCTTTCCTTTAATTTAGTTTACTTTACTTGCATAAAGACTTACATTGCTTATTTGCAATCATTTAATTTCATAGAGGTCTAGTGAGATCTATTTCCTTGTGTTTTAGGCTTAGGATTTGGACCCTTTCCTCTTGACACTTGTGACATAGGAAACTCTCTACTAAATATGTGTATTTCATTGGTCATTACCCAAACCAACTAAATATCACAAGCTCTATTTGATCACCCTTCTCTGAGTCTGAGTTTATTGATATAGAATAATTGCAAGTTAATATTAGCCCATGCATACATTTTAGTGAACCTAACATGAATACCTATTACAACCTTATTTATTTCAACAAATTGCATCATCTAACTTGATACAACTTTATTTAAAATTTATCCTCTATAAATTGCATTGGCCAACTTGATACAATTTCTTTCATGTCTACCATCGACATCATCCAACCCAAATCATTCTATGTTTGCATAAACTTTATCGACCACCCAATACAATTATGTTTGTTTTATTTCATCATAGTTTAGTTTATAATTGTATCATCTAGTCAGATATCATTGTTTTCCTTTTTATTTTAATTCATTATATGTTGAAAATTAGTTTTTGACATTGATTTTTGAACATTATTTTCTCTTTGTTTGGTTTTCCTAAAAACTGTATTCTAGCATTTTAAAAACTCATTAGAGAGATATTATTTTTGGCTAAGTAGGTGATATGTTTTATTATCACTATGGAGTGAGAGCCATTTTCCCAATACCAGGTTCATAGACAAGGTTATACACAAAGTTAATTTCCATGTACCTCACAATATATCAAAAATGCTTAAGTTTTTTTTGAACTTAGGAAACCAACCATTAATTTAGTTTTATGGTGAACTTGAGAGGATTGTATCACCCAAGTAATTCATTTTTTAAGTTGTGGAGCTAAAAGCTTCATTGTTATGTAAATGGTGGAGGTTCCTGAGTGTCAAAGTAACCGACTTCGGTCAAGCCAACCGACATCGGTCATATTTAGTGTACACAGTAACTAACATTAGTTATTAGTTAGCCAACATCGATCAGATAGGAACTGACATCGGTCACCTGTGTGTTTCCAGAATTGTTAGTTAGACGAACAGTTAGTTTGACGAACAATTAGTTTGCATGTAAAGACTAATTTTAGTCTTGAGTCTGTGTTTCTAATTATTGTTTGGTTTGGGATCTATTTAAGAGACCCATGGGGCTGTATTGTAATCAAAGACTATAGGAATAGATCTTTCCAAGTGTAAGATCAGTTGATCTGTAGCGTGTGCAAGATCAGGGAGATCTACATGGTTAGCAAGGTCAGTTGATCTACGGTGTAGCAAGATCAAGAAGATTTGTGGGTGTGTGTGTGCAAGGTTAGTTAGATCTATGGGGTACCAAGATCAAGGAGATCTGCAACACAACAAGGTGGACTGGAAGTAGGCAACAATAACCATTGGGTTGATTGTCACTGACTGGTGGAGGGAACAACTCGGTTATTGAGTTGTGATTATAATTGATTGAGAAGAGAGAACTCTTGAGGGAGAATTAATGTATGCCCAAGAGGTGTGGGAAGAAGAGTGAGATTTCTTAATTGTATTTTCTTCTAGAAGAGTGTTAATACAAATTGTATTGTTTCTCGTATCTCATATTCTGTGTTATTTCTGAATTCTAGTTACTTATTACTTCTGGTTTAATTCTGTGTTTAGTTGATTATACAAAAGTAATCAATTGTACTCTCATAGTAGAGTAGGGGATCCTGACAATTGGTTCAAAGCTTGGTTCACTAACACCTTGGTTTCAGAGCTATGTGTAGATCCTGACAAGTGGTATCAGAGCCAGGGTGAAGAAAAGCTCAAAGTGTGTTAAGTGTTTGTTGATTACAGGTCACTCACAGGGGTTTCTGTTTGAGTGCGAGTAAAGCAACGGCAGAAGAAAGTAAGCTAAGAATGGAGAAATTCAATGGAAAGAATTATCAATTATGGAGGATGCAGATAGAAGATTATTTGTATCAAAAAGATCTGTACTTACCGTTGGGTGGGGTTTCAAGTAAGCCCACATATATGCAAGATGAAGAATGGAATGTTCTTGATAGAATGGAATAGTCATCTTAGCGATTTCCATGGATTAGTAAATCAATTTAATTTTTGACAATATAGTTTTTTATGATGAAATTAAGGCTCTCTTAATCTTATACTCTTTACCTAAAAGTTGGAATAGCTTGGTAATGGCAGTTAGTAATACTACGTCTGCTTCAAATATCTTGAAAGTTGATGATGTTGTTAGTGTAATCTTGAATGAATAAATTTGCAGAAAAAGCACAGGGGAATCATTAGGTAATGCTTTAAGTGTTGAAAGCAGGGGAAGACAAAGAGAGAAGAGCAAGCAAGGGAAATCAAGGTCAAAGATAGGCAGTAGATCCAAATCCAGAAATGGAGGTATAACCTGCTAGAATTGTGGAAAGAAAGGGCATGTAAAGAAAGATTGTTGGTTGAAAGAAAATCAGCATGAAGTAAATAAAGAAGCAAAAGATGCAGGTATTGTTGCACGGGATGCTCTTATATGTTCTTTGGATAAAGTAGAATCTTGGGTTTTAGATTCTGGTGCCTCTTTCCATGCAACCCCAAATAGAGAATTTTTTCATGATTATGTCCATGGAGACTTTGGAAAAATTTATTTAGGGGATGGTGAGCCTTGTCAAATGGTTGGCAAAGGGGAAGTGCAGCTGAAATTAAAGAATGACAACACATGGGTGTTGAAGGATGTCATTCATGTCCCAGTCCTGAAGCGGAATTTAATTTCTATAGGAAAGTTGGGTGATGAGGGTTACACAGTAACTCTCACAATGAAATCTTGGAAAGTTTCTAGGGGTGCACTTGTTTTAGCAAGAGGTAAGAAAGTAGGTACACTTTATCTATCTACTTGTATTACTGATTCTCCTTCTGTTTTATCTACTTCAGATGTAGATGCAAAGATGTGGCACTATAGGCTTGGTCACATGAGTGAGAAGGGAATGGATGTTCTTAAGTCAAAAGGTAAGCTTTTAGATTTGAAAAGCATAGATCAAGATTTCTGTAAGCAACAGAAGAAAGTGAGGTTTCTTGAAACTGGGTCAACAAAGAATAAGCACAAGTTGGATCTTGTTCACACAGACGTGTGGGGACCAGCTCAGGGAGCTTCTATTGGAGGATCACAGTATTGCATGAAGAGGAAATATGATGTTTCTGACACTTTTAAGAACTAGAAATCCTTGGTTTTCAAGGAGAAAATGATGGACAGAGATCAGCTCAAGAGGCTAAATATTTTTGAGTAGGGCAGTGTTGATTTGGACAAGGTTATGATCCAAAATGAGCTCACAGGTAAAAATCATCACTCATAGGAAAACACAATTACCAACATCGGTCAGGTGAGAACCGATGTCGATCAGGCAGGAATCGATGTCGGTCTAGTGAAGACCAAATTTGGTGATGTCAGGCAGGTGGAAATTGACGTCGATCAGGTAAGAATCGACGCCAGTCAGGTCGGTCACATGGAATCAAAATCAGTCGGGTGTAGACTGGGAGATGACCGAGATCGATCACTATTAGAATGAAATTTGGGCAGACAGCGAGCTGTCAAGGAGTCTCAAATGCCCATGAGGAGGTTTGAAAGGGTAAGTAAGCCTCAAATTCCTTATTTCCCTTCTTTATACTACTTATTGCTCACTGATGGTGGAAAACCAGAAAGTTTTGAAGAGGCAATGCAGGTAGAATCTAGGAAACAGTGGGAGCTTGGCATGAATGAAGAAATTGATTCCTTGGAAGAGAACCAAATGTGGGATTTGGTAGAGTTTCTAGTTGAGAAGAAAGCACTGAAAGATGAATGGATTCAAAGGTTAAAGAAAGGAGAAAATGGATAGGTGAGACAGAAGGCCAGGTTGTATGGTCTTGAGCAAGCTCCAGGACAGTGGTATTTGAGGTTTGATAGGTTTATGACAAAGCATGGCTTTAGTCAATGTCAATGTGACCATTGTGTTTATTTTACTAGGTTGGATAATAGTAGCTACATTATCTTGTTACTGTATGTAGTGTATATGCTTGTTGCAGGGTCACACATGCAGGGAATTGCTGAGCTAAAGGTAAAAGTAGCTCAGACATGTGCCAAGAAGGATTTAGGAAGAGAAAATAAAATCCTTGGCATGAGTATTTCTAGAGACAAGGAAAATCACATGTTGATTTTGTCTCAAGAGGATTATGTGAATAAGGTAGTGGAGAGGTTTGATATGCAGGATGCAAAACTGGTAAGCACACCTATGGTTGGACAGTTTAAGTTGAGCTATGAACAATGTCCTAAATCACATGATGAGGTTGGGTACATGGTATGTACTAGACCTGATATTACCCAAGCAGTGGAAGTTGTTAGCAAGTTTATGGCTAATCCAAGAAAGGAGCACTGGAAAGCAGTTCAATGGATTCTTAGATATCTGAGAGGGACCAGTAACAGGTATTTATGTTATGCAGGGTCAAGCACTTCTCTACATGGGTATGTAGATTTAGATATGGTAGATGACTTGGATGTGGGAGAAGCACCACAAGATATGTGTTCACTGTTGGTGGAATGGCGGTTAACTAGATATCAGAGATGCAGAAGGTTGTAGTCATAGAGACTAGCAAGGATAAGAACCCTGCAGATATGTTAACAAAGCCGGGAACAAAGGAGAAGTTGAATCTTCATTCAAATTTTGTTGGTCTTCAAGATTGAACTTGAAGATGGAGATACAAGCCAAAAATAAATTAGAGGATGTATAGGTACAGGTACAGGTGCAATTGTTTATCTCCAAGTGGGAGATTGTTAAGTTGTGGAGCTAAAAGCTTCACTATTATGTAAATGGTGGAGGTTGCTGAGTGTCAAAGTAACTAACGTCAGTCAGGCCAACTGACATCAGTCATATTCAGTGTACATAGTAACTGACATCAGTTATTAGTCAGCTGGCATCAGTCAGATAGGAACTGACGTCGGTCACCTGTGTGTTTCCAAAACTGTTAGTTAGATGAACAGTTAGTTTGACGAATAGTTAATTTGCATGTAAAGACTAATTTTAGTCTTGAGTCTGCGTTTCTAGTTATGGTTTGGTTTGGGATCTATTTAAGAGACCCATGGGGCTATATTGTAATCAAGGACTATAGGACTCGATCCTTCCAAGTGTAAGATCAGTTTATCTGCAGGGTGTGCAAGATCAAGGAGATCTACATGGTTAGCAAGGTCAGTTGATCTGCGGTGTAGCAAGATCAAGAAGATCTGTGGGTGTGTGTGTGTGCAAGTTTAGTTAGATCTACAGGGTAGCAAGATCAAGGAGATCTGCAACACAACAAGGTGGACTAGAAGTAGGCAACAACAACCATGGGGTTGATTGTGACTGACTGGTGGAGGGAACAACTCTGTTATTGAGTTGTGATTGTAATTGATTGAGAGAGAGAGAAATCTTGAGGGAGAATTACTGTACACCCAAGAGGTGTGGGAAGAAGAGTGAGATTTCTTCATTGTATTTCCTTCTAGAAGATTGTTAATATAGATTGTATTATTTCTCGTATCTCATATTCTGTGCTATTTCTGAATTCTAGTTACTTATTACTTCTGGTTTAATTTCGTGTTTAGTTGCTTATATAAAAGTAATCAATTATACTCTCAGAGTAGAGTAGGGGATCCTGACAGTTGGTTTAGAGCTTGGTTCACTAAAACCTTGGTTTCAGAGCTATGTGTATATCCTGACATCATTCTCATCATACCCTTATAAATTGGGCTATTAAGTTGTATTCACAGTTTAGCCTCTATAGTTAGTGCTCTAAAACATTTGGACATTAATCAATGGATGAGAAATTATATTTGAGATCATGCATTATCGATCAAATATATTTAGTATATCTCCATAATTTTGTTTTCACAAATTAGTTAGATTAAATTTTCTACCTCATTTCTTTATTGTAATGTAGACTATATCATCTATCTCAATATCATTATGTGTTGTGTGTCATAATTGTATTGGCCAGTTCAATATAGTTATTTATGTGTATGAATTATATCAGCTAGTCTAATGCAGTTTCCTATGTTTGTCTCACTGATAGCACTGGCTAACTTGATACAATTTGTTTTACCATTATTAAGGCAATTGTATTGACCACCCTGATATAATTTCTTTTTACTAGACTAACTACATCAACTAGCTTGATATATTTCAATTTTATTCAATATTTACCTTTCTAACTACATTAGCCAACCTAATACAATTTGATTTACCCATTTTTCATACTCATGACAACATTGGCTAGTCTGATACAATCTATTTTTTCTAGTTTCATTTCTTAACTACATCAACTAGGCTCATATAGTTTATTCCCTATAATTTAACTACATTAGCCAGTCCAATTTAGTTAATATTTTCTCTTTTGCCATGTAATACATCTTTGTTGATTCTGAAGAGAAAACCCAACAAGATATGATGGAAATGACTAATCCCTATTACATCTCTAGAATTTTTTTGCCTTATAATAGCATAGAAGATAAGATAAAATAAATTATCATGTGACCACTATAGCTAAAAACTATGAGCCACTTATCAAATCCAAATTTTTTGATTAAAATTAACCACCTCCATAAATGAGTATTGTATAAGATGAGTGTGATCTCAAATATATTGATGTAATGATCATTTACCTTGGTAAGCATCCTAAGCATAGGGGTAAGGATCCTGTGGTGGTCTATAGATGGCACCCCATGTGGAAATTACTCCTTCCCCTACTCTTATATTTTTTACCAAACTTGGGGAAAGTCATTACATGACTTCCCCATTGCCTTCTTCCACCATGCCTATCATTGATACTAACATGGTGAATCTTTCTTATAGTAGGTCTACTTAAAGTGTAAATATTAATACTCACATTAATGCCATTGCTAGTGTATCTTAGCAAGATACTCAAGCTTCTTCCTCTATCCAAAAATCTATTGATCCTAATCAAATAATTTTGTACGCCATGAACCAAATGACTACATTTCAAGATAATAATTCCAATCAGATGATGTAAATGAAAAATCAACTTCTATAATTATAAAACCAACCTCAATATCTTCAGTGGGGGTTGTAAAATCTAAATGCCCCCCCACCCCTGATAGATGCTCATGTTAATATCATTATGCAACCTACTTTTCATAAAAAAATAATTAAACATCTTCAAAATAAACCATTAGTTCCTCAAAAGGTAAACATAGACATAGGTGGAATCACTCCTACGATCACTTAGATGGATCCACCAATTCAACTTTGCATTTGAAAACTTTTGGAAATATTTACAAATATTGGATTAAGTTAAACACCTTTACGGCTAAAAAATTCTAACCAAAAACTTTTACTATGATGTCATTTACCTCTTTATATCTCTTTCTTCTAAGATCCAAGTTACTACTCTGAAAGTCCACTCTTCTCAAGAAACCCAAGGGAAGAAGGTGCATCCCTTTACCAGGCATGAGTTTGGGATCTAAATTACAAAGTTCCAAAAATTGACACCCAATGTGAGTTTGTCACATGGTTCCCCACTTCCCAAAATTTAAACAAAATCCTTACAAGTTTATTTATTCTCCCTTACACTTCACATACAACCAATATTCCATATTACACAATATTTATTTTACTAACACTCCCACTTATGCACTCCATGCCTCTATTTTCACTCAACCACCTTCTTAACAAACTTGCATTAATTCAATTACACATCCACTTATACCTATTACAAAGTATTGACCACACTTACATGCCTAGTTTAACCAACCTATATGCAATATAAGCTTGAACTTCTAGTTATCTCAAGAAAATTTAATCAATAACAACCTTAATTAAGGAGTTTATACAAACTAGGATATTAAAATAAATATAATATTTTATTTAACATTATTTTAAATATAATTAATTAAGTTTTCCTCAAACATAGTAACATGTATAATATATTAATAATGCCTAAAAATATAAGGGAAACATTACTAAAGGGTGGAAAATGCATAACACAATAATATCTATTGAGTGATGATAAATAATAGTTTTAACTATGAGGTTATCTTATGACAATTTATATGCTCAATTTGTTTTAATTTAGTATGGGTTCAATTCACCTAGTTGTCTACTTGAGAGTATTACCACATATTCAAAGTCCCACACTATATGGAATATAAAACAACTATGTAAGTGTGTATAGAAGTCTCTATCACCTCGTTGAGATAAGATTAAATATAACATATCCACACCATCAATCTCTATTAACTCCTAAGCTAAGAGCACACATAGCATCAAATTCACCTCATCAATAAAATACCCAAGCCTCCTCAACATCACAATATCAGGAGGTTATAGACATAATTCCAACAAGACCTAACACATGATACAAAAAACATTTTTTGACTCTAAAAAAACCAATAAAGGGGTAGAAGAGGGTTTCATTTTACTATAAAAGTGATTTTTGGTGTAGACATTTTTCCCACTGGGTTTTTTCTACATGGTTTATTATGCTTGCTTAGGGTCCTAGAGGCGATTTAGGTTATTTGGGTAATTTATGACATCATCATGATGTCATCATGCACACATGAATGCATAGGATCACTTAGTGGGTGTATGAGGTTTCCATTCCACTTGGTACCCTTAGTGCTTGCACCACTAAGGCCTCCAACCCACTAGTTTCCCTTATTGTCCTAACCACTCATAGTGGCAGAGCCCATGCACTCAAGTTGTTTAGTGAGTCACCAGTCCAATCAACTAGCCTATAAATGAATGTTTTCCCTTTGTATTGATCATCCAAAGTTAATGAGGAATGCTTGCACATTATTTCTCTTTGTACTTACTCTCTCACCTATACCATAGTGTTCTTGTGTGTATGTGATCTTATTAATAGGTCTTAGATAAATTTGACATGCTATCAAATCTTCACTCAATGGTCATTCACTTTTACTCAAATTATTTTTGAGATTCCTTGTTTTCGTTGAGATCTGAGTGTATTTTTACTTGGTTTATCTAGTGGTGGTAGTATAGTTTTTTTATTGAGTAATAAGGTTCAATTATTAAGGTTTAATGATCTCGTTAGTCATGACCTAGGATACTCTCTCATCTCAGTCATATGACTTTACTCAACCCCTTGAATGACAAAACATGCTCAAATCCCTTATTCAATTAGTTGTCCACTCTCTGTGAGAATAGCAAAGGTAAATAAGGATGTGTAAGATGCATATTAGGGATTAAAAATTCATGGGATATTTTCTTCTATTATGGCTTATTACAAGACTACTTGGTTGACTTGGATGTCTGCCTTCATTCCACAACTTGTATTGGCCATTGCTTTTTTGTGTGGTTTTATAGATTCAATCCATGACCAGATGTTAGTCTGTTGAAGCATTTGAATCCTAATTCAAGTTTCTGTGTTGGATTCTATGCATCTAGAGAATGCCATTGGATGTTCCTGGCATGTTGTTATTCCACACTACCATTTGGCTCCTTTCCACTCCCTAACCATACTGCCTAGTTAGTGATCTTTGAATGGAAGGACTTTGACGCAGTTAGTAAATGGGTATCTTTGCTATGAATTTTATTTTGATGGCATGGGAAATTTGTGTTTTGTATATAATTCTTGAAACATTTGGAAAGTGTTACTATCTAAGTTCAAAACCACTCATCTCTAGTTTTTGCTATTGGATGATGAATTGATCAAACTATTAATAAAGCATACCATTCAATCTAAGATTTTTTTATCAAACCCTTGTTTTTTCTTTGCAGACCTATGTGCTTCATAGTAGTGACATGAGTTCTTTGGTTTGTTCAAAAAAGATTTTTCTCCCTTAGATGGCATAGATATGCAGAGATGAGCATTCTCTTCCTTTGGTAGTGCCATATACCAACCATAACATCTTACATAAGGTTTTTTAGGTTTTCCTAAAACTTAAAACACTCCACACCATCCTCCTCTATGGTCCCCACCACATTCCAAGGTGTATATTACTCATATTTTCTAGTTTGACTTATTATTATTTCAAAATTTAGCATTTTATGTTTTTTGAATAAAAGTCAATTTGGAAAAATTGTATTGAGGGTGACTTAAGTGTTAAATAGCCTTGTTTTTTCACTTGTTGAAGACAAAGGGTGAGGCTTAGGTTGGAAGGAGGCCAATCCCCCCTCACAATCTGAACCATTGCATTTTACACTCTGTGTTGATTATAACGAGTGGTTGAAAGGCTACCTTACCCCTTATTTGGTCAAGATTTTTAATCTTTTAAGTGCAAGTTCATTAAATAGGTCATTAATGATGGGAAATGTTATTAGCCATAAGTTTATCTTGGTAACTCAGATTTGAGTGCCAATTTTCTCAAAAGTGTTTTATTTGTCATTCTTATTCCGTTGGTCCTATTTTTTTTATAAACACATTAAATTATAAAGTGTCATATTCAAGGGAGTTACTTGTATTATGGGTCTTATTAATTTTTGCATTGTATTTCATGCACCAATTACTCACATGCGGATGTATTTTTTACTGTGTCTAACATCTCCATTCTAATCATGCATTTTCCACCATCACTCCAGCATTGACTTCTCACTTGGATGCATTCTCGGTTGTGCTCGATGTCCCATTCATAAGTGTGATTCAGGGGTTCATTACAGTTTATACTATGCAGTCTTGCACTTTCTTGGTGTCTTGTCTCAATTATGGTCATGAAAACTCCATTTGAGATATTCTAGATGAGGAAGGTTGAGTCTACAATAGTGGTTATTCTTAAGAAGACCAATTATGCTTCATGGCATGTGTACATGAAATTCTCATTCACAAATCAGGAACTTGTCCCATTCTTATATGGATATATTTTTGATCCTATTAACCCAAGTCAATATAAATATTGGGCTGACTCTTGTAACATTGTCTATGGTCACTTACTGATTCACGTTTCATGGGATCTACACCACCATGTGGAGCACATAGAGTGTCCTTCCATAGTTTGGTGTACTCTTCAGAGTCTTTTCAAATATCCTAATGAGATTTATATCATTCCTCATATTTTCTCTTCTGATACTATTTTACTCTCTCCTCCTATTTATCGTGATGACACATTCATTATGGATAGTACTCTTCCTTTTGTTGAGCCACCACTACAAGATGAGATTTTTCTAGACCTTAGTTATATCATTACAAGTTCTACATTTGTTCTTGTGTAGGTTTTTAATTTTCTAGAGCCTTTATAGACTTGAATTTTGAACCAAATTTTATTGATTTTAGTGAGAGTATACACATTGAGAGTATCGATGACTCATATGTTTTGTGGACATTCATCTTACAGATCTAAGTGCTTAATTTGCAAACCAGTATTTAGTTTCAATTATTGTTAAGCCATGCTCTTCTCTTCCCATGGACATTTCTTCAGTGAATGTTTCATGCCACTCTTCTTCTCTACATGTGATGAGGGTACTTATAAACCCTTTTTCTCTCTCCCCTCCAATGCATGCTTCTTTATTTCCATATTCTATAGTTAAGCTTATAATTCTTGATCAAAATTTCACACATTTGAGCACTAGCATGGATACTTTTGAGAATTTTCTAGAGATCTACATTCCTATCTACATCCCACTTGAGTGGGAATTTATCAATTTGATAGCTCATGGTTTCCTTCTTCTAAAATGAAGAGACAACATGTATTGTAGAGGGACCTACTACAACATTCACCATGTGACATTCTACACTTACCTTCTCTCTCTTCTTTGTGGAGCCATATATCCTTCATGTTTTGTAGAATACTAGGCTCATCACTATGTACTTGGGTGCCTCATCAAGCATGGTTATTAACATGCAATTCTCCAGCCCACTTAAGCTACACTTAAAGGGGGTGTTGGTATAGGCATTTTTTCCACTAGGTTTTGCCTACATGGTCCATTATGCTTGTTTAGGTTCCTAAAGTCCAATTAGGTTATTTAGGTGATTTATGGCATCATCATGATGTCATCATGCACACATGAGTGCATGGGGTCACTTAGTGGGTAGATGGGGTATCCATTCCAATTGGTTCCCTTAATGCTTGCACCATTAATGCCTCCAACTCACTAGTGTTCCCTCAATGCCCACTCCACTCATAGTGTTAGAGCCCATGTGTTTAGGTTGTTTGGTGAGTCACCAATCCACTCAACCAGCCTATAAATGCATATTCTCCCTTTGTATTGATCATCCAGAGTTAATGAGGAATGTTTAGACATTATTTCTCTTTGCACTTACTCTCTCACCTACTTCATAGTGTTTATGTGTGCATTCGATCTTGTTGAGAGGTCTTGCAAAAATATGACAGTGATCATATATTCAGGTAGAATACCCCATATGATTTCACAATAAAAAGTGAAAATTAGACTTTTTTTTTTAGACTATTTATGGTTTAGGGGTAAATGTTACATTAAAAAATAATCAAAACAAAGGAAAAATAAAGATATATAATAGTACAATCACCAATAATAATAAACTATAAACTATTCCTAAAAATATAAACTTAAAGTTTGAAAAACTATTGAACAATAAATGGAAATGGTAAGGATGAGAACATAGATGGAAACAAACACACCTAATCACTGTTTTGGAAATCTAGAGCTAAAAATTGGATTTGGAATTTTTATGAGGGGAAACCTTATAATATGGACATGCACTATGGAAGTAGATAAAATCAACAAATGGTGGATTCTATACGAGATACTCCCGTCACTATTAAATTACAACATATATGATGAAAACCATAAAATGTATATCAAATTCAACATGGATTCTACAACAAATGGCACCTTTTCTTATATTTAGTGACATGTGACCATGTCCCTTATATTGTGGCCCCTTGGCCTAATTTGTGTGCCTCATGTGTTTATATGATGCTTTCATGTATGTGACATGGCCATGACACTTGTCTCTTGATTTTTGGTTTCACATCTAATTTGTGACGCCATGAGGGACCTCATGCATCTCCCCTTCCTTCTTGGGTGCCTTGATGGACATCATGTCCCATTTCCCTAAGTACTTTACTTAGATTATATTCATATTTTTTGTTCGTATACATGCTTACATTTTTATATCAATCTTAACAACATTAAGAATGTTAGATTTAACAGACATTATACATTCATAACTTATGCTCAATCTCTTTTAAATTATGATGTCATGTATATATATTATATTGGTTTATCATGTAGATATCATACATTTTTTAGTCTAACACGCATGATACTTAAATCTTCTTTTTAGGATAGTTATTGCAGAGGTTCAACAACTCCCCTCAAAAGAGGGGGCATTCACAGGGGTTTGTCATAGAGATGAGGCCATCCTAGTGCATCAAAACATAGTTTTTAACATGTAGACACATATTATAGAGATTGAACTCAAGAAAATATAGTGGAATATAGTCATACATAGATAAGTCTCAGTTTTTCCTAGAAACATCACTTTTGCACAATAGCACAATATACTACCAACAACATAGTGCACTATAGTGCACCCACCCTGCTAGTGACCAATACCCTCAAAAGTATAAAATTATGGAATTGTCAGAAAGATACAATAGTTACAGTTCATATTTTCACAGTCTTAGTCAAATATTTTTAGGTATGCTCAATTTTTACACAAAATTACATATAATTTATTAGATTGAGGGCATCATGCACATCATGATCTCTCCAATTTTAGTTTCAAATATGCATAGACATAGATTACTATGACTTAGTCTAGAATCCATATGCACATATATCAAAATTGGGGGCATGTACATGACACATTATTCTCATATGCTCAGTGTTACACTAGTTCTCTAAAATGGAATGACAACTCCATATCATTCTCTATGTTGTATACTCAAGACACCATATACACTAGTTTTTCACTAGAATTATACTAGATTGATGCCATATTTTGTCTACATCAGTTAGCATTCCTTAGTGGCCCAAAGCTATTTTACATTCTTGAGTTCTTGAGTGGTACCTAAGCCATTTTACATTTCAATTTTTTTGATTGGCCCAAAGCCATGTTTTATAGCTTTAGAACACCACATAGATTTAGTTTTAGCTTCTTTTACTACACATGGGCAGTCAATGATGGATTCATAACCTACTTGAGTTATTGAACCACCCACATAAGAGGGTTGGACAAATCATCAATCAAATCCAATTATCCATCAAACATGGGTGGGAAATGATGGAGTCAAGTCTAACTTGAGTGCTTGAGCCACCCACACATGGGGATCAGGCAAGCCATCAGCCCAGTCCAAGATATTCACTTTTTGATCACCATCTACACACATACATAGGATTTCACCAAGTTTTCACATTGGTTTGTGTAATTGGTGAGGTGTATTCATTCCCTTCCTCTCTCTCACATCTCTTTACTCATTTTTTGTTAGGTTGTGGAGTTAAAAGCTTCACTAGGATGCGAACAGGAGGAGTTGTTGAAGTGTCACAGACACCGGCGTCAGTCAGGCCAATCGACGTCGGTCAGGGGAGAGACAGGAAGCTGCCGACATCAGTCAGGATCAGCCGACGTCGGTCACCTCCAGGCAGATAGGGACCGACGTCAGTTGCCTGTGCGATTCCAGATCTACGAGTTCACGAATAGTTTGTTAACGAACCGATTCTTTGCATGTTAAAAGGCTAATTATAGTCTTGAGTTTCGAGTCTAATTATTGTAATTAAGAAAGTCTAATTATTGTATGCATGATATATATATATAATAGACTCATGGGATGTATTGTAAAAGTGTGCTAGAAAGCCATTGAGCTTGAAGAGAGAGCTAGAGTAGCTCCTCCTAGTTCCAAAGGGGTGGTGAGTGTGTATGATCAAGGAGAGTTGCAGGTTGTGCAAGTTCTACTAGGAGATCCACTGGGGTACTGGTTGAAGAATCATGAGGACTTGGTGAGGCAAGGACAAGGGTTCTTCAAGGTGTAGAGACATCTACATGGTAAGTAAGGTCTGTTGATTTGCAGGTGGCAGCAAGGAAGGGAGATCTACTTGGAGTATGATTGTGTACTTGGTGTATTGGTAGCATTGTTACTGACAGGTGGAGGTGAACAACAACTCTATATTTGAGTTGGTTGTTGTGACCGTGATGAGAGAGTGAAGTGTTGGAGGAGAATTACAGGTGAACCCTAGATGTGTGGGAGCTCTAGAGGTGTGGGAAGAAGAAGTGTGGCATCTTCTTTATTATATTTTCTTCTAAATGAGTATTAATACAATTGTGTATTATACTCTTATTGGTGGTGTAGGATCCTGACAGTTGGTATCAAAGTAGGTGGACCAGGTTGATACCAATCCTGACAGTTGGTATCAGAGCAAAGGTTGCAGGGAGCAGGTTTGTGTTGTTTACAGGTTACTCACAGAGGTTTTTGATTGAGTGAGAGTATAGAAATGGCAGAAGAAAGTAAGCTACGAATGGAGAAATTAAATAACACAAATGGTCAGATTGATGAAAAGAAAGAGCAGGTAAAGGAAGATTGTTGGTTGGTAGAAGATCAGCATGTAGAAGTAGATGTTGCAGGTGTTGTTGCAAAGGTTGCTCTGGATAAAGTAGAATCTTGGTCTATAGATTCTGTTGCCTCTTTCCATGCAACCTGAAATAGAGCATCTTTTCAAGAGTATGTCCAGAGAGACTTTGGAGAGATTTATTTAGGGGTTGGTGAGCCTTGTCAGATTGTTGGCAAAGGGGAAGTGAAGCTAAAATTGTAGATGGGTAACACACAGGTGTTAAAGAAGGTCATGCAGGTTCCATTCTTGGAGATGAGTCTAATTTCTTTAGGAAAGTTGGGTGATGAGAGATGCACAGTAACTCTCACAGCGAATGCACTTGACTTAGACGGTGGTAAGAAAGTAGGTATCCTTTATCTATCTACATATATTACTGATTCACCTTCTGTTGCAGAGATGTGGCTTTGTAGGCTTGGTCACATATGTAAGAAGGGAATGCATGTTCTTAAGTAGAAGACATGTATCTTTGACAAACTTAAGAACTGGAAAGCCTTGGTGTTCATGGAGGAGATGACGGACAGAGATCAGCTGAGGGGACTGAATTATTCTAAGCAAGACTGTGTTAATATGGACAAGGGTTTGATCCAAAAGGAGATCGCAGGTAAAAATTCATCACTCACAGGAAAACATAGGTACTGGCGTTGGTCAGGAAGAACCGACATCGAATAGATAGGCACCGACGTTAGTCATGTGCAGATCAGTAGAGTCGGTGGTGTCGAGCAGCAAGAACTGACGTCGATCATACAAGAACCGATGTCGACAGAAGGTAAACTGGCATCAGTCAGGGAATCGACGTCGACAGACAGGGTCAGTCACAAGGAACCGACATCGGTCGGGTGCAGATTGGGAGATGGCTGAGATCGGTCACTGAAACAGATGTTGGGCAGATAGCAAGCTATCAAGGAGTCTCAAATGCCCATATAGAGGTCAGAAAGGGTAAGTGAACCTCATATTCATTGTTCACCTTCTTTATATTACTTGTTGCTTACTGATGGTCAAGAACCAGGAAGATGTGAAGAGGCAATGCAGGTAGAATCCAGAAATAGTGGGAGCTTGGCATGGATGAGGAGTGTGAGTCCTTGGAGAAGAACCAAATAGGAGTTTGTTGGTGAAGTTGTTAGCTAGAAGAAAGCACTAAGAGACGGATGGATTCCCAAGTTAAAGAAGAGAGTGGATGGATACATGAGCTGGAAGGCTAGGGTATATGGTCTTGAGGAAGCTGCAGGACAGTGGTACAGATTTTGACAGGTGAATGACAAAGCAGGGATTTAGTCAATGTCAGTGTAATCATTGTGTTTGTCTTACCAGGTGGATGATGGTCGCAACAATATCTTGTTACTGTATGTGGATGGGATGCTTGGAGCAAGTTTGTACATATAGGGAGTTGTTGAGCTAAGGGTAAGGTTAGTTCAGAGGTATGTCATGAAGAATTTGGGAGCAACAAAATTCTTTGGCATAAGAGACATGGAAGATCACAGGTTGAATTTTTCTCCAGTGGGAGTTGATGTGAAGAAGGTGTTGGCAAGGTTCAAGATGCAGGATGCAGAATCGGTAAGCACACCAAGGGCTAGATAGTTCAAGCTGAGCTTAGAACAATGTTAGAAATCACATGAGGTCTAGTGTAGACCTGAGTTTTCCCAAGCAGTGGGAGTTGTCAGAGAGTTCATAGCCAATTCATGGAAGGAGCACTAGAGGGCAGTTCAGTGGATTCTCAGGTATCTAAGAGGGACTAGCAGTAGGTTAACATGTTATGCAGGGTTAAGGTCTCCACTACATGGAGTTGTAGGTTCGGATGTGGTAGGTTACTTGGATGACAGGAGGTGCACCACAAGTTGTGTGGTGGTTGGTCTTCAGGATTGAGCTTGAAGAGGGATACAAGCCAGGGAATGAATTAGATGAAGGTACAAATATAGTTACAGGTGCAACTATTAATCTCCAAGTGGGAGATTGTTAGGTTGTGGAGTTAAAAGCTTCACTAGGATGCGAACAGGAGGAGTTGAAATCATACATCCGTCACTTCTCTCACATCCGTCACTTCTAAGTCTTGTATTAATGTACATTGTGAAAGAAAATTTATTAAACAAATATCTTATTTTAGGCGTTTGTTGAGAAAAACTCATAGTTTTCATTTGTATGTTTTAATGTTTTATAATTTTAATTTTTATTGTTTTATTTAACTATTATAAGATTGAAAAAAGATTTCAACAATTTAATTGTTTTATGTATGATTTTTTGGTAAATTTGTGTATTATTTTATTTGATATTTTATTTAATTGTGAAAGAAATTTTAGATCATTGGTTGTGATTTATCATGAAATATAAAATCTATGACTTATTTTTTGTATTTTTTACTTTTTTCCTAAATTTTTCTTTTAAATCAGTTGTGGTTGTGTTCTCATGAATGTTTTCATGGGGTTAGGCTACTTTCTTCTGTAACATTAGTGGATATGTAAACTTTGGAATAATGTACCAAAACCATAAAAACATTTTATAATTAAGTGCCCATTATATTATAATATTTGTGGTAGGTTTTACTACTTCTTTATAGGAAATTAAGGTTGTTTATGAGATCTTATTATTATGAAGATCAAATATGTTAAGTTCTATTCATCAACGAGATGACTAAACATAGGTGGCTTCTTAAGAGTTGTTAGCAGAAATCTTTGCTTTATGGTTCAACTTCAAACTCTTTTATTCAACCTCAAATTTAGAGGCAAAAATGAATGATCCCACTATTTTACTCAAAAATCACAACTTGTCAAGAGAAAAACCTCAACAACTTATATCTTGTATTTTATGTCTCATCTCCTTTTTATCATGCTTGCTCTTATTTAAATTATACTTTCTCTGTAATCCTATTACTTTGTTATAGTTATTATGAGACATTAATAATATATTCTATTTTATTTTAGATGTAAAAGAGAAGTTGATGGAGGGAAGGAAGACAAAAAAACAAGGAACTTAGGTGAAAAATATGTGAAAACTCCAAGCACAAGGCAATTTAATAGGTGCTACTAACCACACAACCCAATGCCACCAACTTCGAGGTTTCTATCCCCATAAAATATTTGTATAAGTAAACATATTTATTTTGAATAGTTGGAATGAATATGTTGTTGTGAATCACAAATCACCCTTTACAAAAGACTTCTTTAATCATTCCATACTTTATACCATAATATATAAATATAAGTATTCAAGCTTCCCTTTTTAACAAGTGGGGCTTTGACCCATTTTTTATAAAGAATTGAAAAAATATATTCATTTAATTTTATTGGAAAAGAATAATAAATTGTATACTCTTTTTTTTTATAATATATTAATAATTAATTAAAGATTAATATAATGATAAGAAAAATATATAAAAATAAAAAAATTTAAGAAAAAAATAAAAAATACAAAAATTAAGTCATAGATTTTATATTTCATGATAAATCACAACCAATGATCTAAAATTTCTTTCACAATTAAATAAAATATCAAATAAAATAATACACAAATTTACCAAAAAATCATACATAAAACAATTAAATTGTTGAAATCTTTTTTCAATCTTATAATAGCTAAATAAAACAATAAAAATTATAATTATAAAACATTAAAACATACAAATGAAAACTATGAGTTTTTCTCAACAAACGCCTAAAATAACATATTTGTTTAATAAATTTTCTTTCACAATGTACATTAATACAAGACTTAGAAGTGACGGATGTGAGAGAAGTGACGGCCTGGGATATGGCTAAAACATCGTTTTGAAGCGATTTGACGGTTGGACAAAATTTTATTTGCTTTCCAGTCTGTGCAGCATAAAGCAGAGTAATATCACGTCTTAATAAGTTTGGTGGAATGGAAATAATCTTTTTACAGGTACAAATTTTTCCGGATATTCAAAATAGAAAGAGTTAAGATGTCTCTGTTTGATTTTGATAGATTAAATCTCTCCTAATAGTAGAGATTTACGTTTACTAATCAAATATGAACAAAAACAAAAACTTTGATATTTATATAATTTTAAACTTCTCGATTAAAAACAAATTTTTACTCTAAAAAATTAATAATAGAAAGTAAACAAATGGTTAAGCTCTTCCCTTGAAAGACCGGTCGGGTGCAGGTTTGACCCTGTACACGGAAATGGTTTTATTCAAATATGAACGTAAAAGCGAATGTGTTCGAGCGCGGACACATGTTCCATGCAGCAATTATTAGGGCCTCTGCCACCTAATCATGAGTTAAGTTGGGAGTGCAGGTTTGACCCTGTACACGGAAATGATTTTATTTAAATATGAACGTAGAAGCAAATGTGTTCCAGCGCGGACACATGTTCCATGCAGCAATTATTAGGGCCTCTGCCACCTAATCATGAGTTAAGTTGGGAGTGCAGGTTTGACCCTGTACACGGAAATGATTTTATTTAAATATGAACGTAGAAGCAAATGTGTTCCAGCGCGGACACATGTTCCATGCAGCAATTATTAGGGCCTCTGCCACCTAATCATGAGTTAAGTTGGGAGTGCAGGTTCGACCCTGTACTTGGAAATGGTCTTATTCAAATATGAACGTAGAAGCGAATGTGTTCCAGCGTGGACACATGCTCCATGCAGCAATTATTAGGGCCACGTAAACATGAGTAAGATGTTCTCGTGCCATGAGAGTTTATGTATGGAAAAAAAATTAGAATTTAGATTTTAAACGTTAAAATTGAAGTGTTCAATTTATTTTAAAAATGATAAAAGAAATGTAGAGTCATAAAATCTTTAATCTAATAATTAATAGATAAATTATTATCATTATTTACAGTAGGAGGAGAGGTTGCATTTGTTGTTAGTGTTAAATATGATTTCAAGTTGTTCGATGTTGATGGTACTGAATAGATTGTAAAGTTTTGTTGATTATCGATAAAATTCAAATATCATCTAAAATTTAGAATTTAATACATAAACTATAAGTGCCATTACTAGCGTATAAATTTTTCTTCATATTCCCATCACTGTCAAATACGTTACATGTACATAGAGATAGAGTTTGCATTAAGTTTGCAACTGTTTATTACAACAAAGCAATCTTGATGAGCGTCAAAGCCTTAATGAGTCAAGTTTTTGCTATAAACAAGTATATAATTGTTTAATTTCCCACCATCTATTTTATACACTTCTTTATTGTTTTTGAATTGTAACTGATTTTTACGTTAGTTTTCAAAATCCATAGAAACCTGTTTAAACTAAAAAAATTGTAAATGGAATAAAATTTTAATGATAAAAAAGTATATAAAGTTTTGAGACATTTCCACTCTAAATATATTTTTTAATTTAAAACAAATTACTTAAATATCAACAATTTTAAATTTATAATATTTGTGAACTATACACTGAATAAATAATTACCCACCCATCAACTCGAAATTAATGCAAGTGCTTCAAATTTTCTCATTGCTCCCGAGTCATACCACGAAACACATCTGACGGTATGGAAAGACCCACTGCATTGAGGGTTGAATGAATGAATGAAAGTTTTTAATAACGTCCACGAAGCCAATCAGCCTATGGGACCCAAGAGCAAAACCAGTTGACAAGATACCAAATAAGCTGCCCCACACTGCTACTTTTGCCTTTCCTTGATTTCTTTGCTAAGCTTGGATCTTCTTTTATGAATTCTAGTCAAGTAGTCTGCTAATTTTGCTATCTTTTCCTCTTCAAACAAAGTTGTAAGTGCTTCACCTTGTAGGATATCAACGTAACTTCTCTGAATGTCATCATATGCTATACATTCCATGATGAAATGCCATTCCGTTTCCACCGATTTGGACTTGCAAAATTGACAAACCCTCTCTGACCATTCCTCCTTGGGTGCTTTCCATCTCCCTGTTTCACATCTAAGATAGTGTGAACTAGTTCTCAGCTGGGCAATTAACATTTTAGCTTTCCACTTTATCTTTGTTCGTATATAGTGCTTAGCATTGCTTAATTAATGAATTGCAAAAAGCAACAAGATGACATACAATCGACACAAAATATAGATCAAGTGGTTTGATTCTCTGTCTAAGTTGTACACTACTTAGTCAACATTTAATAATAAAAAATAATCAATTCAAAAGAGACAGGATGCCTCATAGCTTCTACCTATTTAATGAGCACATGCATAAAGCAAAAATAATAGGAAATCAGGCCAATAATAGGGGTCTCATGGTAGGGTTTTCTCTTAGTTTCATGTAAGATATGATTTGTTGTTAGATGTTTCTAACAATGATCTTTAGTTGGTAAGGGAAGTGTATGGATATGGTCTTGAAGTGACAGAGAAGGGGTTTACAGTGATGAGATAAAATGATGCAGGGGCATCTTAGGAATGCCCAAAAAGTGATCTTGGATGTGTCTTAGACTCTTGTATGTGTATGCAAATTTGAATTTTCAGTTTTCCAATTTTTTTCCAATTTGAATTTTCAAACTTGAAAATGAAGGATTGAGAATGGTCTAAGAAGATGTTCATGTTGAATAATGTTTTAATATACTTATAAGGTCTTTTTAAGGGTCCTAAGATGATGTTGAGTCATTATGTCATGTTGAAAGAATGAGGTGGTAGTCTTGGTATACACCACACTATGTGGATTTAGGAAGTTAAAGAGTTTCTTGATTCAAGAAACAATTATTTTGTCTTGTCTTAGAGTTTATTTCATGGTGAAAAGGTTATATAGTGTGAAGTGGTCCATAGGAAGACATATAGATGTGAAGAAACAGAGCAGACAAGACTGAAACATGAAGAAGGTCTGCCAAAATGCATGAAAGACTGTTTAAGTCTAGCTTATGTATGAAGGAACATCAATAAATATTATTATTTTTAAGAAAGCCTATCATGATCAATGTGTTTTATTATGTTTATATGGTTCTTTATATGATCTTAGTACAAATCTATAATCTGAAGTGTATCAAGAAGGTTTTAGGTATAAACAATTTTGTGAGTCATCAATTTATATGACAGGGATAGAGCACATGATGTGTTTAAATGATTAATATGGTGAGTAGTTGTTATAATGATATTGAAATTATTATGATCAAATCACATTTCCTAACCTGATATATAGAATGCTAAGTTGAGGTGAAGTAAATTATTCTTGGTGAAGATATATAAGTTCTGCTAATAGGGTATGTATACCTACAATCTTTTCAAATAATTGCATGAGAATTTGAACCTTTCTTTCCTAAGTTATGTGGATTGTATTAGAATGAAGACACATTATAAATACTCTTGTTTATTATGCAATTGATCAAAAGTTGTTAAACCCAAGTGGGTCTTTGATATTTCTCTTCGAAATAAATAGTCCATACAACTCAAAAAATTATGTGTATTACATTCTTTGCATAACATCTTGTTTTAGGATTTAAAGGTGATTGAGAAGGGTTTTGGTTATTCATTGAAGGTATTGAGAACCTTAGTATAGGTATTGGAGTCCTTTGGAGATGAAAGGACCATGAACCCATGCTCACTTATGTTTTAAGTGGCAAAATACAGAGTTAACTAACTGAGATTTGGTGTTTTCCAACATGGAATGGATTCAATGAGATGTTTAGCTTATGAATAAAGGTGAATATTATGAATATATACATGACTCATGTGGTTTTGTGGTTTGAAACCTCACATAGTGAAATTTATGCCTTTTTATAGGCTCTCGACATATACAGTGGCCTATATATCCTAGATTTAGGGTTTGGAGTATAAACGAAGTTTTAACCATCCAAATCTCAAAAAAACTTGTAATATTATCAATATTAATTTGATATAATGTATTTTTATTGTTTTAGAGGTGTACAAATAAATATTTACATATTATTGAGCACTGAGATGGAATAGGCTTAGAAGAAGGGCAAGTTGAATAGGCCAAGGAAGAAAATGGTATGTGTGTGAAGAGTGAGATTGAAAAAATGGTTGATTAATATATGGGTATCCAAAAAGGTTATTATTTTCCTTGGGTTGACCGTACTTTTCTCAAACCAAGGAGATTTGTGTATTTGGAGGGCTAATTAAGGAGTCAGGTAAGCCTACAGGTACAAAACTTTGCAGAGGAACCTAAACTAAAATTTTGTGTGAAGCATAAGCATGGTAAAGGGTAATAAAAAGCATTTTTTTTTTTTGAGATGAGATTTTTATGTAATAGAATAGAGGATTTGCACTCTAACAAGGCTGGTAGCATGTGAACACAAGAGATTGACTATTGAGTGAAAATGCAAAGTATGAGTGATGGAATTGATTTGATATGGTTTAAAATCATGTAATATAATGTTTTAAGTGTTTTGAAACTTTTTTTAATAGGTGTTTGAGTTTTAGTTCATTTGGACAAGATTGGCCTAGTGTTGGCTAAGGAAGCTTTGCAAACAAAGTGAAAGAGAATTGCAGGCAGAGGGAATAACTCTACATCGTTTGGTATTAGATCCATCTATATGCTTTGGGAATAGGTACATATAGGTATGAACTTGAAATTAAATGCATGTTGCATGATTGACAAGAAGTTGTAGGTAAGAAAGCAACGAGGTAGTGGTAAGGAGTCTCATTGAGAGACATCATATAAAGAAGCTATGACTAGTTTTGGGGTTGATTTATTGATCTAAATGCAAGAATAATAATATGTGATAGGTAAATAAGGAAAATAGTGCAAAGTAAAGTTGCAACCTTGAATTAAGAGAGATATTAATAATCTCAAAGGAGATAAGCTCCTAAATAGATCTTAGAGAAGAGAAGATAGTCCAAGTGTGAAGGACAAGCAGTGGAAAGGCCCAAGTGAGGTCTGAAATAGAAGAGAGTAAGAGATTTCAAGTGTGAACCAAGATAAGGTGGTCTAAGTGAGACCAAAACAAAATGAGAAAGAGTATATACCCAAGTGAGGTACTCAAGATGAAGATGAAAGGAGAGGTAGAGAGAAAAGTGAGAGACAGGGTTAAATATGAAAGCCATAATGAGAGAATGATGGAGATAGAGATAATGTGGATGAAGAATGCATTGGCAAGGATGGAAAGAGAGTTTTTTCAGATGTGGAATGTATATAATTTGCAATGTGGAATCAAGATTAGAAAAAGAGTCAAGTGTAGCTTTATACAAAGAGTGCAAAAGAAAGAAAACTTGCAAGTGATGGAATATTTGGAGAGGTATTTGAGGAAGATGGAAACACAAATTTCCATGGAAGATAAGAGAGAGGAAATAGAGCCTCAAAATTTTCAAACTAACATTGATTTATCATGGTTGAATGCAGGTAAAGAGCATGATTGGAATGAAGAAGATGAATGGACAACAATCCATAAAGAAGAAGAAGATGATACATGGAAGAGTGAAAATATAGTTGAAGATGAGGTGTTTTGTTACCTCCAAGATGATGAACTATTTGATGGAGAAGAATGGACTAAAGAATAAAAGAAAATAAAAGGTGATCAAGAAGACAAAGGCACAATAGGTAATGAAGTGCATGCAATCTTTGATGAGTATTTTGAAGAGGAAGATGAAGTGTTGTACAAAGACACCATAGGATTATTTCAAGAGTTCATTGGATTAATTAAAAAAAAAAGAAGCACATGAAGTTCTTGAGGAAAGATAGGAATAGGTTAAAGAAGATGAGACTAAATTACTAATACATGAAGAGAAGATGCAAGGTGAAGAGATGACTGGTTGAAAATTCAAAGGAGTAGCTGTAAAATGAAGAACAATAGAATAGAAGATGTAGATGACAAGCTTATGAACAAGCAAGAGGCCTTGGAATGGTTAAAAGAGAAAGAGAGTATGATGTGGATCATGTATGCTGATGAACAAGCAAAAATAAAAATGCTAGAGGAAGAAATAGAAAGATAATGGAAATTCATGGTCAATGCCATGAAGATTGAAGAAGATCATGAGACAAAGCAAAGCAAGAAGATTGATTGCAGGTACAAGTAGTAATATGAGTAGCAATAGAAGCAAGAATAAAGGAGTAGTTGTATGAGGAAGCAGAGGCATGGGTGTGGCAGTAAGGAGCACACACATTTGTATGAAAACTTGATTGAAGAAGCATATTGGGGTCAAGTTATTTACTTCCCTTTTACGTATGATGCAAGGGAATATTATGAATGCCCAAAAAGTGATCTTAGATGTGTCTTAGAGTCTTGTATGTGTATGCAAATTTGAATTTTTAGTTTTCCCACCTTTTTCCAATTTAAATTTTCAAACTTTAAAATGAAGGATTGAGAGTGGTCTAAGAATATGTTCATGTTGAATAATGTTTTAATAGACCTATAAGGTCTTTTTAAGGGTCCTAAGATGATGTTGAGTCATTTTTTCATGTTGAAAGAATGAGGTGGTAGTTTTGGTATACACCACCCTGCGTGGATTTAGGAAGTTGAAGAGTTTCTTGATTCAAGAAACACTTATTTTATCTTGTCTTAGAGTTTATTTCATAGTTAAAAGGTTATTTAGTGTGGAGTGGTCCTTAAGAATACATATAGATGTGAATAAATTGGGAAAACAAGAATGAGACAAGAAGAAGGTCTGCTAAAATGCATGAAGGACTATGTAAGTCCAACTTATGTACAAAGGATCATCAATAAAGATTTTTATTTTGAAGAAATCCTATCATGATCAATGTGTTTGCTTATGTTTATATGGTTCTTTATATGATATTATTACAAATCTATAATCTGAAGTGTATCAAGAAGGTTTTAGGTATAAACAATTTTGTGAGTCATCAATTTGTATGATAGGGATAGAGCACGTGATGTGTTTGAATTCTTAATGTGGTGAGTAGTTGTTATAATGATATTGAAATTGTTATGATCAAATCACATTTTCTAACTTGATACAGAGAATGTTAAGTTGAGGTGGAAGAAATTATTCTTGGTGAAGATAGATAAGTTCTGCTAAGAGTCTCCAAGCATTGTATCTTCTAGAATTTGATAGAAAGAGTGTGATTGAGTAAATATGATGACATCATCATAGAATTTTGCCTCACACTATTGGCTAAATAAATTTTAGGTGGGGATGCTAGATTTTCATGTGAAGAACCTTTGAAAATTCAAAACACATGGTTGTAGTAAAGGCTCAAATCTCTCCACATTAATCTCTAACTGTCTAATAATTTAGATTATCTCCTTCCATCTAATCCTATTGATTAATAAAGATAATATTTTTGGTCAAAGACATACCCCCTAATCCCACTAGCTCATTGCATTAATCTCAAACCATTATATTTGTTATTATCTAATGGCTTCAGTGTCTTTTGTTATAAATAATTACGTAATGTTGGTAAAATGCCTCACACCATTATATCAAAAATACTTGGATTAATTCATAGTTGTTCATCTATCTAATCTCAAGAAGATGATAGTTTGGCTTAACTGTAGACAAAATTATATGAATCATTCCACACATATTCTTCTTCCATTAATCCTAAGTTCAAATTCATTCTTTTGCAGAGTTGTTTGGTGGAGTTATTGTGAAGTGATAATTCAAAGGAAGTTTATGGGGATGTAATGTCAGCTTTAAATTTAAAATCTATGGGATGATATGGCATGTCTACTCATCTCAATCAGGTATGCAGACATTCTTGATTTAAGAGAGATATCTCATGCTAGGTATTGAAAAAAGACACCCCCACAACATTCTCAAAGGGAAGGGACTTTAGTTTGCTGGAAATGTAATGAAGAAAATAAATAGACAAACCCTGGTTGAAAATACTTCTTAGCAACACATACACTTAATAATAAAATACATTGTATTTTCCCTCTTTTATCAATGTTATATATTTTAATTTGCTCATTTTTTCAAGGAGATGATTTTTTTGATAATTTTATGCTTACTGAGTTTTAAAGACTCAGATCTTAACCCTTGTTATTTTGTTGTGTATGTATATCCTGAGCCCTCATTGTAATAGTGTGATTATGCATAATTTCTAAGTAATATAGTTATTGTGGATCTTTTTTGTCTGCCCTTAGCTCTAGTCTTATTGCTACAATTTTGTATGTGGTACCTTTTACTGCATATTTAGAGGAAATTAAGGTTCTCTATGAGATCTTATTCATTATGAAGATCAAAGGTTTTTAGTTCTATTCATTAGAGAGATGACTAAACACATACATGATGTATTAAGATGTGTTAGCATAACTCTTTGCTTTATGGCTCAATTTTAGACTCCTTTATTCAACTTCAAATTTAGTGGTGCAAATGAATGAACCCATTATGTTACTTAGAAATCATAAATTGTCAATAAAAATATTGAAGATTTTATATGGACTCTATTCTTTAAACCAACTAAAAATCTATTGTAATAGAAAGAAAATTTTTGACTTACAACATTAAATAATAAAATCACCAATAATGGACTTAAACAAAATAAAAATTACCAAAAATAATGCTCAGTTGTAAATCAATCATCCATTTATTACTCCAAAATTGAAGACATATTATTTTATTTGTCTTATATTAAAACAAAATATCTACTACATATTAATAAAGGACGCATCATCTAAAAAGGATAATATGAAGATTTTTTCAAAAATAAAAAAACTATTCATGCAAACGTATAGTTAAAAAGATTTAACTTAAAATAATGTCAATGCAAACTAAATTTAATGATGAATTTCATGGCGGTGGGACTTCATGCATCACTTATCAACATACTCCCCCTTGATGCTAAGTGGACTCCCAATATGGTCTCAGAGTGTCAAAATTGAACCTTTTCAACTGCCTTAGTAAAGATATCTGCAAGCTATTCTTGAGCCTTTATATACTGCAATTCTACATCTTTATTTTGAATTATTTATTAAATAAAATGATATTTCAAATCAAAATGCTTTGTCCTATTATGAGGAACATGATTCTTGGCCAACTTGATTGCACTCATGTTATCACAAAAAAATACTATAGGTTGAATTTGTTTCTCCCCAAAATATTTTAGAATTTTTCTAAGTCATAATGCTTGCGTACTTACAAAAGTGATAACAATATACTTTACTTCTGTATATGAGAGATAAATTTTACTTTGCTTCTTTGAGCTCCATGTAACCAAACCAAAACTAAGTGAAAAATAATTTTCAGATGTTGACTTTTGGTCATCCAAACTACCTCCCCAATTAGAATCACTAAAACCAAAAAGTTTAAACTTTTTAGTAACATTATAATGAATACTAAAGCCAATAGTACCTTTCACATACCTCAAAATTCTCTTAGCTACCTTCATATGAATTTCATATGGCTTAGATTTATATCTTGATACAAGAGAAACTGAATAAGTAATATTTGGTATTGTGTGAGTTAGAAACATTAATATTCTAAAAATACTTTTATAAGTTGTCTCATCAACTCTTTCAACACCATCTTCTCTACATAGCATAACTCCATGAGTAGTTGGAGTGGAGACTAGTTTACAATTTACCATATTGAATTTATTCAACATATCATTTGCATGCTTTGTTTGACAAATGAAGATGTCATATTTACATTGATGAACCTCCATCCCTAAAAATTATTTCATGAGACCTAAATCTTTCATTTCAAATTTATTCATCATTGCAATTTTGAATTCATCCTTCATCTTAGAATTGTTGCCCATATACAACAAATCATCAACCTACAAACTTATAATAAGGATATCATTACCTTCTTGATTATAGTAAAAAGTAGGCTCACTTCTACTTCTTTTGAATCCATTCTACTAAAAATATCCATCAATCCTTACATACCATGCTCTAGGTGCTTTTTTGAGACCATACAAAGCCTTCTTCAATTTATAGACTTGACATTCTATACCTTGCACTTCAAAACCTTATGGATGTTCTACATAGACTTCCTCTTCTAAGTACCCATTCAATAAGGCACTTTTCACATCCATGTGATGTATGCTCCATTTCTTTTGAGCTTCTAGTGAAACCACCGTTCTAATAGTCTCTTGTCTTGCTATTGGTGCAAATGTCTCTTCATAATATTTCACATACCTCTGTGTGAATCCCTTAGCAACTAACCTTGCCTCATGTCTTCCAACACTTCCATCACTATTGTATTTAGTCTTGGAGACCCATTTATTACCTATTTTTTTTCTCATATGGAAGCTTTGTAAGCTCCTAAGTATCGTTGATATGAATAGAATCTATCTCTTCTTGCATTACTTACACGCAAACATCATTAGTACATGCATCTTCAAAACATGATGGTTCAAAATCAGCTTGTGTAAGTAAAACATAATTTATTGTCTTACCTCTTGGACATTCTTCATGTGTTTGGCTTCTTGTACGGTGATAAATTTTAGTCAAACTTTTTACCTTTCTTGAAGAACTAGGACTTGAAGCTGGAGTTGTGCTTGGAATACATGCACTAGATGAGGGGCTATTTAATGGACTTGTACTTAAAGCTAGAAGTGTTCTTGAAATACATGCACTAGATGAGGGGCTACTTAATGGACATGTAGCACTCGACATTGAAGTACTTATGGGTTATTCATTAGTAATATCATCATAATTACCATAAATAAAAATAGATCAAGTCTTCTCAATATTTATTTTATCTTTGTCATGACCATACACTCCCGCTTCATAAAAAATAACATCTCTTGACACAAGTACACTATTAGTGATAAGATTATAAAGCCTATAAGCTTTTCTTTGTTCACTATACTCAACAAAAATTCAAGACTCACTCTTTGGATCTAATTTCTTCCTTTTTTTATTAACTACATGAACATAAGATAAACAATCAAAAAATTTGAAATATTTGACATTAGGCTTCTTTTCATACCATGATTCATATGGAGTCATCTTTTCAAGTGCACCAGTGGGACTTTGATTGAGAATATATATTGTTGTAGCAACTACATCATCTCAAAAAGAGTTGTTCAATCCCTTTATTTGTAACATGCTCCTTGCCATTTCAACCACTAAATTTTGGAATAGGAAGATTGTTAGAGTTTGACATGATCAATTGTTAAAAAGATCTAAAACAAAAAACAACCACACAAACCCTGCTCTGACACCAAAATGAAGACCTATAGAAACCATGTTCTTCAAACCAACTGAAAATCTATTGTAATAGCAAGTGAAAATTTAACTTATAGCATTAAATAATTAATCTCAAATGCATCGCCAGTAATAGACTTAAACAAAATAAAAATTACCAAAAATAATGCTTAGTTGTAAATCAATCATCCATATATTATGCCAAAATTGAAGACACATTGTTTTATTTATGTCTTATATTAAAACAAAAGAGATGTTACATATTAATAGAGGACACAACGTCTAAAAAGGATAAAATGCAGAGTTTTTCAAAAATAAAAAAATTATTCATGCAAACATATCATTAAAAAGAGTTAATTAAAAATAATGTCAATGCAAACTAAATTTTACGATTAATTGCATGGCGGTAAGGCTTCATGCATCACTTATCAACAAATATATCGACAACTTCAATCTTATATTTTATATTTCATCTCCTTTTTATCATACATTCTTTTATTTAAAAAATATTTTTCCTGTAATCAAATTACCCTGTTATAGTTACTATTAAACATTAATAATATATTCTAATTAATTTTAGGTTTTAAAAAAAAGTTGATAGAGTGAGAGAAGCTAAAAGAAACTTTGAAATAAGGTGAAAAATATATGTGAAAACTCCAACCACAGGGCAAGTTAATAAGTACTACTAATCATAGTTGAATGCCACTGAGTTCTTGGAATATATCTTTACATGTGGAAAATACTTATTTTGATTAGTTGGAATGAATATGTTGTTTTGCATGCTTTGGCCTACCTGATAATTAAAGTAAAAATTGTGAAAACGTGTTTGTAAAAGAAAAAATTATTCATAAATTCAAGCTGCAGATGATAGCATAAACATGTGTTTTATTTGTATGTGATGGAGATTAGATAGCCAGGCTTGATGTAATATTGTTGTTTTTACGTTTTATTTATCAAGGTACAAATCTTTTTAGATATTCAATTGAGAGAATTAAATAGAAAGAGTTAAAGTGTTCTGGATGATTTTGATGGATTGGTGTTCCCTAATCATTACTATTTAATCGAAATAATGTTCAAATTTATATATAATCCAAAACATAAATAAAAATACCAATATCTATATAATTCTAAACTTGTCCAACAATATTTTTTTACTCTACTAAAATATACTAAGTATATTCAAATTCTCAATTAAAAACAATCTTTAACTATGCTAAAAGATACAAATTAAATTCATTTTTAAACACAGATGTAAGAAGTGTAGTGTCAATATGAATGATGAATAGTTAGTTGTAGGAATATACTCTCTTTCCCTGCAGCAAGACATAGACAGAGATAGAGTAGAACACTATTCCCATTGAAAAACATCAAATCGTGAATATAATAAGTGGATTGATAATGTAAAACAAGAAAATTCATTCCAACGGGGAAAGCATGGGTGAGATTTAAAATGTCTTCCCATCGGTGGCTTAGAAAATATAATAATCTAATACACATGCCTACTTAGAATATTCTCCAATGAAGTCGGCTCTGCTACTCGAACTTGAGCTCGTATTTTTAGTATTTTAGTCCAGAGGGAAAACTTGGTGATGACCTGTTTGATGTGAAATTTTACCAACTAAAAATATTAAACATTCAAAATCTTATGTCCACCTGAAGCTAAGAAATCACATGGATCTGAACTTACAGATTCCATGTCATCGGTATGAGTATTAGGAGTATCTTTCCCCCCTTTCTTCAAATGATAACCATTGTTCTAAAAAATATTTGAGACTATCATGATCAGTCTTTATGTGAAAGTGATGACCCATCAATTAAGGTCTCCATTGTTTGACTGCATGCAAAATGGCCATCATTTCCTTCTCATAAATGGGCTTGTGCTGATTTTTACCCTTTAGTTGATAAAATTCCTATAAAACCCATTTGAAATATGGGTATGGTTGATGGGATGCCCAGTCCCACAAGTTCAGAGTGCAAGTTTGACCATCTAAACTATAGTTTATTTTCCAATGTGTTCTAACGTAGACACATATTCCATGAAGCAGTTTAGTTATTAGTGCATCTGCCACCTAATCATTAGTTAAGGGGTTCTCATGCCAAGTGTTGTGAAAGCAATTACTGGACAACGAGCTGACACAACATTGTGGGACATTTATTTGTTAGCCACTAGAAGAGAAGGAATACCTTTTGTAGTAAGAGGGATGGTGATTTATCTCTTTCCCTAAGCTTTTGGATTGGGGAAGCTTTAGAACATTTATTTTATTATATATATGAAAAGTCTATGTTTGGTCATCGTGTGTTGTCTCAAGAGTTTCAACGCAGAGTTTAGATGAGGGTTTTGATATAGGGATTGATGCAATTCAGACGTGGGGTTTATTCCTTTCTAGAATGTAGATGCATGTCAGAGGGTAGAACAAGCATGGAAAAATGGATAAGTCAGAGAGGGTAGCACATAACGCAGAATAGGTAGCACCCAGGGCAAATCAAATACTAGGCCGACAAGCAAGTGCATGCCAGAAGAGAGTAGAAAAGGCAAATCAAATTTTGAATCAAATAAGACAAAGGCACTGAGCAGGTCTAAGGTGAGTCCAAAAAACAAAAAAAAGATAATTTTTTTCCCAATCCTTTTTGCATAACATATTTTATATTCCAAGCTTTTTTTTATAAATATAATATACCAGGTCAAAATAAAACTTTGTAATCCTAAGAAATGAAAGAAAAACAACACGAAGGTGGTAAGAGTATGATAGAGACTAATAGTAAAGAACATGTCACTATTGGGAATGATAATATAAATCTAGTTAAAAACAAAGAAACATCAGTTGAATAGAAGCATAAAATCACCAATAACGAGAAACTAGGTGGATCTCAAATAGAGATGAAAACATAGAGGCCAATGATGGGAATGATGCCTTAGGGAGGCTTGATAATCCTGTTAAACCTCGTTCAACATCCCCTATATTAGTACAAAGGTGCAATGATAGGGGCAGGGGAATCGTACATTCAATCAAACATGTTGGGATATCTTTAGACTAGTGTATTTGATAGTGGTGAAAAACTACTCTACATTAACACAAATCAATATAAATATATTTTAAATGAAGGCAGGCTCAAAATCTGAGGCAAACTAGGACAAAAAATTGGTAATTATCTTACAAAGAGTAGTCAACAACATTTCAATAGTCACTTCTACAAGACAACAAACACTATCAATCTCGGCTACACCAGGACAAAAAAGTTGGTAAAGAAACATTGAACACACTGGTTAAGAACAGAGCTAAATCAAAGCAGGCTGTGAAATAATATACTCAATCCACCCATCATAGGCAATAAGAGAACCATAATACGCATCAAAATTGTAGATGGGTCCTAGAGGACAAGGAGAAGGGGAAAAAAACATATGTGGATAACAGACAAAAGTAAATTATAACTTATTCAACAAACAAAGGATAAAGAGAGCAAGAGAACCAAGAAAATAAGGAATTATATAGCAAAATGTCAATGCCACTAATATGGTCACCCGATCTATATGTTAATAAATTAATGAACATGAAAAGGAGGCTCAAAGACTTAGAAACAAAGAAACGATTTGAAGACAACATGATGAAAGAGGTGATAGACACTAATTTGCAACTTTAAGAGAGAATAAAATACTCAAGAAGCAAGTAATCGACTTTAAAAAAAATGGAAATGGGGCAACAAGAGTTGATGGATATAAAATAAGCTTTAAATCATTTAAAAATAGCAAAGGGAAATAATTCAAAAGGGAAATAAGGAGGGAATGCACAAAAAACAAAAGGGCCCCAATCGACAATTGCAAATATGAAAGTAAAAAAAAGTCACTTGGGAGTTCAACATGAGGAGAACAAGTTTTGGGCTCAAATAGAAAGACGACCTTCAGATGAACATAGGATTGAAAGACTACGGTGAGAATGAAAATACTAACAAATTAGAAAGAGACTTCCTGGTAGACCAACTAAACTGGATAAGCTATATTCTTCAAGCAAATACAATGGGAAAATTGATAGGAGGAAAGGACATACATGTGAGAGTTATCATGAAAAACATGGAAGATAAGAACAAGATATTAAGGGACATGAGGTCTCTCAGAGGGAAACACATCTACCTAGATGAAGATCTAACCTCCATGCAACAAGAAGAAAGAAGGAAGGAATGGGAGAAAGTGAAAGCAATAAGTGATGCAAGGAAATGGGCATGGTTATAGAATGGAAGAGCCCAAATCAGCCACCAAATGACACACAAGAAATAGGGATTTGGACCCTCCCATGATCAATTGACCTTTGGTAAGTTGGAATTATAGAGGTTATTCTTGGAGAAGAGGTCTTGGGTTGGGTCCCATAGCAGAGAGAAAAGACAGTATCATTCTAATTGAGACTTTTGAACACGAAGGCTACAAATTCCTAAAATTTTAAAGGATATAAGGAAATATCAATTTGGAATGAAAGGACCAAAAATGGTAAAAGACATGGAGGGGTTACTGTGCTAATCAAAGAAACATCATGAAAAATTATAAAAGTCGAGAAAGGGGACCCAAATAAAAAATATATATGGTTAAAAAAAAATAGAAAATGAGTTAATAATTAGGATTGTTGCTTGTTATTTTATTCTGAGATGATAAAAAACATATAAGAAAAGGAAGTTAGATTGTGAAGACCCTTATGCATCACTAAAAAGTGGCATTTTAGTTTTCGGTAGTTTAGGAGAAGTTTTGGTCATAGGGGACTTCAATGCACAAGCAACAAACAACCAAGCTCTTAATTTGAGAAATGAAGGAGGAGTGAGAAATAATCCATTATGGTTAAAAGAATAAGAAGACCAATGTTGGGAAATGAATTCACAAGATGGAAAGAGGGCATTTACATATTATGAATCATAACTATTGGGATTATGTAGTTTGTATGGCATGGTTATATGCAATAGAATGAGATCATGGTTGAATTCAGGGAAGATCATGTGTAAAACTTACAATGGTCAAAGCATGGTACACTATGTCATTTGTTCACAAATCTCTTAATGAAGTTCAAAATTTGGGAATGCCTTATAGAGATGAAATCAGACCACAATCCAATATATGTAAAATATAATATGCACACAAATCATCAACATGGAGGGCAAGATCACCACAAGAAAGGGAAAATACATCTTCAAGATAGGATCCTCATGACTCAAGAGAGCCAAGAACTCTTCAAATCAACCCTTGAACATCATTCTCAACAACATTTTCAAGATACAAAACATATGACTCTAGCTATGAACAAGTATCCAACAAACAATATTATGTTGATTTCTTTAATTTAAAAAGCCCTAAATTCACAAAAGAAAAGTAGACCTAAAAGTGGAAGAGCAAGTAGTTTTCCATAGAATTCATGGTATAATTAAGAGTGCAAGGCATCAAAGATAACTTTAAGAATACTTGGAATGACCAATGAAAACAAAATGGCTTATGAAAAAGTCATTCGATCCAAAAAAGAAAGCTACATGACTAAAATGAGAAAAGAATTAATTTCCCTTAGAAATCATAATCCCAGAGGTTTTTGGAGGGAATTACAACAAAAGAGAAAATAAACTGAGAACAACATTACAGATGCCCAATGGCTATAGTACACAAAGCTAGTCTATGGAAGAGCTCAAGATAAAGATAATGCTATGGTAATTAACACAATAACTAAGCTTTTTTCTATGAAGGATATCACCCAAGGCATAAAGAGGTTAGCAGGGTGTAAGGCACAAGACATAGATGGGTTTTAAGATGAATATATAAAGTGGGTCTTAGAAACCATTGCACCACACATCAAAACCATAAACAATGGCATCTTTCAGGAAGGCTTCTCGAAAGATTGGACAACTAGTGTCATTATCCCTATCTATAAAAGTGGGGATATCAATAATCCATCCAATTATTGAATTATCATGGCGAATCCCCTCCTTGGAAAGCTATTTGGTAGAATGATAGAATGTATAATTAGTAGGTGGGTAGAAAAAGGGGGTAAAAGAGTAAAAGGGCAAGTAAGTTTAGGTTAAAACACTCCACTATTGATCATTGCATCAATCGTAGACACATGATTGAAAAAGTATGGGATACTTAGAGAGAAGAATCTTTTTATTTCTTTGTTGACTTTAAAAAAGAGTTTGACACGGTCCCTAGAGGTAAACTTCGGATTAAAATGGAGGAGCTTGGAGTCCCATATGAATATAGAGTGGAAGTGCATAGACTCTATAAGAAAGTCAGGGCCAAAATTAGAATAAGTGAAGATATGTTAGAATGATTTGGAAGTGACATTGGAGTCAAAAAAGGATGTCTTCTATCTTCAACCTTGTTTGGGATATACATCAATAAACAATAGGAGTGTATAAATAACGCTGGAGGAGGGGGTGTTTACCTAGCTAAATATGTTGTAAAGTTACTTTTATATGTAGATGATCTCATTTTAATTGCAAAAATAGATCATAGTTTGATAGAACATTTGAAAGCTCTACACTTATTTTGTCAAGAGGTGGGAATGCAAGTGAACACTAGAAAGACAAAAGTTATGATCTTTTTTGTACAGAGAAAAAGAAATAAATTGAATTCCTTTTTGAAGTAAATCCACTGAAAATAGTGGAAGAATACAAATATCTTGGGATTAACTTTCACAACAAGCTTAGTTGGAAGACCTGCAAGGAAAAAAGAATTCAAGGAGGGTGGAAGGTCTTATATTCACTACAAAATAGGTGTAGGAATGGTAATTATGAGATTAGAAAAGCAAGAGAACCTTGTTTGGCCTGCTTGTCACATCATTTCTAAGCTAAATTATTATAGACTTATAATGCATAATTGTCTTCACAAGCTTTTGTGTTGATCATTATCTTTTATTTACGACATTCATTTTATAGACTAGATTAGAGATTTTTTTCTATTGAGCCTAGGTTATACATAGCGTTCTTGAGGCATTGGATGAGCTTGGCATCCATTGTTGACAAAGACAAAAACACTAGATCAAGGGGGAAAACACTCTTGGAGCCACTCTTAGATGGTGGAATCATTTGGGAAGGTAATTGGTATTGCTTTCTTTTAATTTGTCCTTCATTATCATTAGCATACCCTGATCAATAGGTTGGCTTAGTTTATTTAATTCTTTATGCATTTTTCATGGATTTATTGACTAATGTTTGACTAACAACCTTTGTAAATCTTCCTACAAGTATGCATACATGGTACTAATTTAAGAGTAGACCTCACCTCTACTGGTGGCTCAATTGATATCAGATGTGTGCTAATAGAATATGTACTTGGAACTATAACTAATGACTACTATATAAGTGTATATGGAATAGGTAAAAGATACTCATATGGAAGGCCCTCATTTGTAACCACCTGATTAACATGTATATACTTGAGACATCTATGTATGATGATTGTAATGGCTCAAATTTATTATATCTAGGGCCTACCAATAACATATCAAAAGTGCTTGCACTAGGTACTACTATGAATTTGGTGGCCATATGTGTGGGCCTAACCTATAATAGATGTACAATCTCCCCAATGGAACTCTAAACATGAACACTGAAGCCATAAATAATTGTATTTGTCGAAGAAATGTCCTACTCTGAATAACCCAAGTGATGTAGAAGTGTAATAGTACACATATTAATGATCAATCCATTATCAATCATAACATTCTAAATATGATGTTGATTAATGTAAGCTCATACAAAGAGTGCGTATAAATATGTGTCATCATCAATTATCTCCTGCACTGAAAAAGTGATGAGAGGTCTAGCTAGCATTGTAGTATGATACACACCAATGATATTATTGAGAAGGTGTGTGTATATCATATGTGTACGATAATATATTGGCAATGACTATGCCTAATATGTATAATGAGCACTTGAAGTACCCACTGCCTCATTAGTTGTATGAATTGGAAATGGATCTAAAAATATTTTCAATGATTTTGCTTCCATTTTTTGTGGTCTAAGTGCCTTTGTAGGAGAGTCGACATATATGATATGAGATTCTATCAAATCCTATATCTTATGTTGCAAGCTGATGCACCCATTTTTAGTATGGCATGTGCCCTATGATAGTCACAAAATGCATTGGCATCATAATTCCTTGGAAGAGGCCTAGTAGTATCAACCTCTTTAATGGGAGGCAAAGATATGACATTGCATTCCAATAGCTAATGTAAACTCCATTCTGGTGACTGAGGAAGAGTCATAAAATATCTCTTTAGAGGAACTAATAAGACCTTGCGAGATGGTGGTTTTGAAACTACATTAACCATTGTTTTGGAATCATTTGGGTTTCACCTTGTATGGGGACTTATTGAAACTCTTAGTAGTCTAATTTGATCCAATTATGTACTTTAGGTTGCCCATGGAGAGAAGCTTGACTTTCCATTTTTTTGTTGTATGATAAAGATATATGAATGATGGAAACTTCTTGAATATGATAACTTCATGAAATGATGGTAAAAAACTCTGCTTGAATATGTCTTAGATTTCTCTATCTTCCATGGGGCTATTTGTTGATATAGTTTTATATCACAAGACATATTTAGCTATTGGCTCATTGTATTGTTGTTTGAGTTGTGCAACTTGAGCATATAAACCTTATCACTGATGTTGCTTGAAAAGTGTGCCAAAAACATATTTTACAAAGGACTAAATGCTATGATAAACTGATTAAGAATATCTTTGAACCATTGTAATACATAGTCCTTTAAACTACAAGGGAACAACTTTGTAAGGAGCCAATCATTGGACACATAGTCCAAACATGTTGCATGGGAAGATCGTAGATGATGATCTAGGTCACCCTTACCATCATAAAAAATAAGCTTGAGTGTCACACATCCATATGGTAAAGGATTTTGTGCTATATGTTGTGCCAAAGGTGTATGTAAAAGAACATGAGAATCTAAGGCATGGTATGGCCTAGTATCACCCTGCTAAAGATGTAAGACTTTAGTTTTTAGATCATGGATTTCATGCATAAGGAATTATAAATCTGGAGAGGAAGAGCTAGGCATAGGAGGTGTTTCCATTTTTGAAGGTTTCCAAGTTAGACTAGGTTGTTTTAGAATCGAAGTTACCCCCATAGTAGGTGTACTAATATTGGCATCTTGGGGTAGAATATTGACCATTATTGGATTTCTGAACTTCTCCTTGAATAATATAGATAAGGTCATCTTGCATATTAGGATGTTGATAAACTAAATATTTCAAATGTCTCTTATTGGTCTCATCAAATTGGTTATTAAATTCTACCATTGTAGGTTAGAAGGTTGGAAAATAATTGTATATTTTGAACCTTTTAAGAAATTTTTTATGAAAGATTGCAGAAATAGAATTATGAATCAAATATAATTTTTTTAAATTAATTACTAAGCATAGAAAATAAAAGGATACAAACCTTAAGAGTATATATAGCTAGGGTTTTGAGCCGTATTCAAAGTAAGTCGAGTTCCCCAAATTATTTAACTTTTAAGGGATTATAGAATGTAAACCCTAGGGTGTTAAAGGGTTTGAGTACAATAAATCAAGGTATAAAATATGTAATAAATGCAGCCACTGATTTTTGTAAGAATTTACCTAATCTCATATTTATAAAAATAACAATGAATAACACAAATAAGTACTTAGCTATAAATTGACTAAGATGGATGATCTAGGCACTGAAATATTAGTGTAGAAGTTGATCCGAGTATCGTAAATAGGATCTAGGTGTTAGAAACCCTCTTGGATAAAAGCGTGTTACCTTGGATTTTAGCACACTACACTAGTGTCCTTCCCTATCGTGTTATTGTCCCTTGTGTTGAAACTATGTGATCATTTGGGTGCACCTCTGATTGAGTATAATCTACTCGTACCTATGTGGATGAGCCCTGATTCATTATCTATGCATTATTTTTTATTGATTTATATACAAACCCTAGGTTTTCATGTTGTTAGGGTATTTGAGTGACATAAGTATAAAACATGTGATGTTAGCTGGGTAGGATGGACATCCTCAACACCCCATTATGTTGAGAGTTTCCTACATATCGATATTCCAAGGAGGAATCAAGGCCAATGTAGTTTTCCCACTTAAGTGCTTGGTGGAAGTGCAAGTGAATAATAGTATGAGTGTCAAATTGAGTGCTTTGAATGAGGAATAAGACTAGAAATATGTTTATTTTGAGATTAGGGTGGTTATAGATGATTGTATGTAGAAGTAGGTTAGAATAGGGATCAATAACCTTGATTTTGCACAACTTGTTCTAATCTTATTTGTCTATTTTACATCTAATTACATCTAGTTGATAAAGGGCTAAAAGTCATGTATTTATATTGATCTGGTGCTTGTGAAGAGTTTGAAATAGGTATAGGCTGACCATAGGTGTCTTAGAAATTGAAAATATATCTATCAGGGTTGAAATTTGGAAAAGGACACTAGCACGGTCCCTTGGTCACTAGTGTGGTGTGCTAGTGTCCAAAGAATCATGCTAGTGTCCAGGTGACAAGACCTAGATCACTATGGGCCTGCATCGCTAGGGAAAGCTCTGGGACTAAATTTGGGATGTCTATGGATGTGTAGTGCCCACATGAAATATGGATAAGGGTCGAAAGAGGTCCTAAGATAAGTATAGGGTTAAGCTAGGGATGGGTGGTCTCAAGTGACACTCATTACACTCAAGTGACATTTTATATGACTACAAAGATCAACATTTTTTTCTCAAAATTTTTGTGTTATTATGAAAAAAATTGAATTCCTTCCTAATATGGTGTAATGTTTTAAATCTCCTACTCTATTTATATTTCATTGTTAACAGTTTTAAAATTATCTAAGTATACAATCTCTAGGTAATAATTTGAGCCAGACAATCATTTTTAAGGTTGAAGCTCCTTTTATTTCAGTGAGAGTCTCCAAACATTGCATCTTATAGAATTTGATGGCATGAGTTGATTGAGTAAATATGATGACATCATCAAGTTTGCCTCACACCATTGGATGAATAAGTTTTAGGTGGGAATGCTAGGTTGTTAATTAAAGGATCTTTAAAATTTTGAAGCACATGGTTGCAATAGTAAAAGGTCAAATCTCTCCACATTAGTATCCAACTATTTGATCATTTAGGTTATCTCCTTCCATCTGATCCTCTTGATTAATAAAGATAATATTTTTGGTCAAAGACATAACCCTAGGTCCCACTAGGTCATTGCATTAATCTCAAGCCATTATATTTGTTATTATCCAATGGCTCGAGTGTCTTTTGTTAAAAATAATTACGTAAGGTTGGTAAAATCCCTGACACCATTAGATCAACAATACTTGAATTAGTTTTTAATCATTCATCTACCTAAGCTCAAGAAGATGATAGTTTGGTTTAACCACAAAAAAAAGTAAATGAATTCTTCCACACAAATTATTTTTCCATTAAGCCTAATTTAAAACTCATTCTTTTGCATAGTTGTTGGGTGGGGTTATTGTGAAGTGACAATTTAAAGGAAGTTTATGGGGATGCAATCTTGGTTTTAAATTTAAAATTTGCAGGACAATATGGCATGTCTACTCATCTCAATTAAGTATGCAGGTATTATTGCTTTTAGAGAGATAGCCCATACTAGGCACTGAAAAGGGACACCCCAAAACATTCTCAAAGGGAAGGGACTTTAGTTTTTAGGAAATGTATCAGAAAAAAAAAAGACAAGACAAGACCTAGTTGAAAATACTTATTGGTGGCACATACACTTAACAATAAAAGACATTGTATTTTCCCTCTTTTATCGATGTTATATATTGTAATTTGCTCATTTTCTGAAGGAGATGATTTTCTGAGATTCTATGTTTACTGAGTTTTAAAGACTCAAATCTTAACCCTTGGTATTTCATTGTGTATGTATATCCTGAGCCTCCATTGCAATAGAGTGTGATTATGCATAATTATGTCTGCCCCTTGGCTCTGGGCTTACTACTACAATTTTGTATGTGGTAGGTTTTACTACTTCTTTAGAGAAAATTAAAGCTCTCTATGAGATCTTATTCATTATTAAGATTAAAGATGTTTAGTTCTATTCATCAAAGAAATGACTTCTTAAGAGTTGTTAGCATAACTCTTTGCTTTATGGTTCAACATCAAACTCCTTTATTCAACCTCAAATTCAAAGACACAAATAAAAAAAACCCACTGTTTTACTTAACAAGCACAAATTGTTAAGAAAAAAATCTCAACAACTTAAATCTTATCTTTTATATTTCATCTACTTTTTATCATGAATTTATTTGTTTGAAATATATTTTCCCTGTAATCGCATTACCTTGTTAAAGTTACTATTAAACATTAATAATATATTCTAATTAATTCTAAATCTAAAAATAATAATTAGAGTAGTGAAAGAAGATATAAGCACCAAGCAAATAAGGATATATATATATATATATATATATATATATATATATATATATGAAAACTCCAACTACAAAGCAAGTTAATAACTGCTACTAACCAGAGCTAAATGCTACTGACTTCCATAGAATATATCTTTGCACGTGGAAAATATTAATTTTGAATAGCTGGAATGAATTTGTTGTTCGATGGAATACTATCATTTTTACATTTTATTTATCAAGGTATAAATCTTTTTAAATATTGGATTTGAAGAATTAAATAAAATAGTTTGAACATTTAAAGTAATTTTGACAGATTAACTATCCTAAAATCGTGACTGACTAACCGAAAAAATGTTCAGATTTATATATAATTTAAATCATGAACAAAAATACTGATATCTATATAATTCTGAAATTCTCCATCAAAAACATTTTTTTATCCTGTTAAACGATACAGAATATATTCAACTTCTCCATCAAAAACAATTTTTAACTCTGCGAAAAGATACAAAGTAAAATCGTTTCAAAACTTTGAGATGTAAGAAGCTAAGTGTCGATATGGACGATGAAATTAATTTCAGGAATACACTCACTTTCTCTGCAAAAAGACATACATAGACAGAGCAGAGCAGCATTCTCGCTTAAAAACATGACAAGATGAATAAAATAAGTTGGACTTTGAGCTCTGCACACCAAAGACTAATCGATGCTTGAAACACATCTGGCCTACTTGAGATTTTATCCCCACCTAGCAAAGCAATAATGTTGAAGGCTAAGCAAAGTTATGAGAAGGATTAGGACCTGCTAAACACTGCAAACACCATACACCATGCTCCATGACCTAATCAACACTTCAAAAGCTGATTACAACTCCTTGCTTACTCGAAATCCACATAGATATAATCAGTGATTATAGTCTGATAAGCACTGAGATACTACGCCAAGCACACCATACACATAGTCAGAGTTTGTGATCTGGTTACAATGCATCCCAAGAACAAGACTGCCATAGACTTATTTGGTACTCCAAAGCCTGATTGGTACTAAAACAAACTTATAATCCAACTACATCCTAAGAACAAGTTTAACATAGACCTATTCGGTAATAAAAAACCTGATTGGTACTAAAACAACTTATTATCCAACTACATCCCAAGAACAATACTACCATAGACTTATTCAATAATCAAAGATCTTAATGGTACTAAAACAACTTATAATCCAACAGTTTTGAGTTCTACAAATTCCAAAAAATTGGTTGTTCTTGTCATGACACTTTAGGAGAAGGTGGCTTCCTCGGTTCGAACTCCTATTGGTTTCATTGAAGGTATCAATAGCACCATTGATGTTAAACATGGTTGTATGCTTTCTCTAACAATTATATTCTTTATGATATAATCATCACCGCTATTATTTTTGATGACATTATTGTCATATCACACACTACCACAAGGCTACAAATACTTCTTGACATTATAAGATCATTTTGTTATATTCATGATTTACAAGTGAGCTCGAATAAAACAAATGCCATGGTTTTCAACAAAACCAAACAAAAATCATGTGGAACTAATCTCATCTACAAAGAAAGCTTGGTTGAAGTGGTTTTCTCCTATACTAACCTTGGCAGGCCTTTCAAAGGAACTCCCTTCAATATGAATTCTGTTGTAGAAGAGAGATAATGAAAAGGGTATGCTGCACTTAGTAGACTTGAGAAACTGATTCCAACTTCAATTTTAGTGTGCCAGAGAAAAATTATGTATTTTTTAAAATTTAGTGTCACCAACATTATTGTATAAATAGTTTGAGATTTGGAGCCCTATACTTTGTAGTACTAGTTGGGATTGGATTGATAGAGTTCTTATTTAAATGCTATCAAAAAACTTGCAGGAAAAATAGTCAATTCCATTTGTAATTATTTTCACTAAATTTGGCACCCATCCCCTTCATATTTCAGTTGTTTTGCATGTAGTGATGTTGTTTCACATATTAATTTTTTTTCTAGATACAACATGTAGAATTAAAACCCTACAATGTAGATGTGTTTCTTCGTTAAACAAAAAACATCTCTAAGAAATTATAAGTGAAAAGAGAATATTTCTCATTCTCATTTTTGTCATGATGAATTTCAAGATTAATGAAGATAAACACCCTTTGATATGAAGGTCTATGTTATTAGTAAAAAAATAGAAGTCCTTCCTAATAAGGTGTAATGTTTCAAAGCTATCACTCTATTTAGATTTCATTGCTAGCAAGTTCAAAATTGGTTGAGTATCTAAGCTCCAAGTAATAATTTGATCAAGGCAATCATTTTTAAGGTTGAAGCTCCTTTTATTTCAGTGATAGTCTCCAACCATTGTACCTTCTATAATTTGACGGCATGAGTGTGATTGAGTAAAAAAGATGTCATCATCATAGAAGTTTACCTCACATTTTTGGATGAACAACTTTTAGGTGGGGATGCTAGGCTATTAAGTTAAAGGCCTTTTAAAATTTGAAGCACGTGGTTGCAATAAAGGGTCAGGTCTCTCCACATCAGTCTCCAACCATCTGATCATTTAGATTATCTCCTTCCATCCAATCCTCTTGATTAATAAACATAATCTTTTTGGTCAGAAGCATATCCCTAGGTCCCACCAGCTCATTACATTAATCTCAAGCCATTAGATTTGTTATTATCTAACAGAATAAGCATATTTTGTTATAAATAATGATGCAAGGTTGGTAAAATGCCTCACACCATTAGATTGACAATACTTGGATTAATTCATAGTGTTTCATCTACCTAAGCTCAAGAAGATGGTAGTTTGGTTTAATTGAAAGAAAAGTAGATGAATTCGTCCACACAAATTTTTCTTCCACTAAGCCTAAGTTTAAGCTCGTTCTTTTTTATAGTTGTCGGGTGGAGTTATTGTGAAGTGGCTATTCAAAGGTTGTCTATGGGGATGTAATCTTGCCTTTAAATTTAAAATATACAAGATGATATGGCATGTCTACTCATCTCAATCGATTACATAGGTAAAATTTATTTCAGAGAGGCAACCCATGTTGGTTAAAGAAAGAAAGACACCCATACAACATTTTTAAAGGGCAGACCATTTCATTTGTAGGAAATGTATCAGAAAAAAGAAAATAGAAAAGACCTAGTTGAAAATACTTCTCAATCTCAATATTTGTCATATTTTATCAATGTTATATATTGTAATTTGTTCATTATAAAAGGAAATGGTTTTCTAATAATGATATGCTTACTGAGTTTTAAAAACTAAAATTTGAGTCCTTGCTATTTGGATGTGTACATGTATCCTCAGCTATAGTTGCAATAAAGTGTGATTGTGCATATTTGTAGAGTAATAGATATTTTGGATCTTCTTTGTATACCAAATCGATCTGAGCTTGGTAGTGCAATTATGTTTATGGGTTGTGCTTTTCCCTTTGTAGTTTATTTGTTTTGTTGTGTTAGTTTCTCTTCCTACATATTGGTTGCATTGTGTTTAAATAGATAGAAAATCCTCCCATTTCTATTTTGGTGAATCACCACTTAATTTTATGTTTCTTTATCCCTTTTCCTCTCCAAGTTTTATTTCTATTTATGCAAGTTAGAATTAGGATAAAAAACAAAACCAATCGACTCTAGTGGTTCTCTGCAAGAAGTCTCACTTTGAGCAGGGATCCCATGTTGTGTTTGAATACAAGGGTGCCATCAAGAGGGAATTTTAAGAAATTAATACAAAAATTGGTCATAATAGATATCCATTCAAAGATCTTCAATAATTTATGAAGTTGTGTGAGCAAGGGATCAAGAACACTTGGTATACTCAATGCACATGTTTCCTACATGGAATTGGTGTTGATGTCCATTGGTTTCTTCTTGATATAGTTTTTTAAAATAAACACTCCTTAAATGTTGAAAAAATACATTCATAGAGGCATCAAAGATGAGATTTAAAAATCTAACATAAATTTAACTTGGGCAAAACCATAAAAAAATTGAAAACAAAATGCTTCACTACATGAAACACTACCTTCAAATAGAATATCAGTGTATTATTTCTTCCAAGTACACCAGGGTCTCTTTTGGTTTGATATTTATTTTAGGTCAATTGTGGTTATGATCTCATGAATGTTTCATGGGGTTAGGGTACTTTCTTTTGTAACATTAGTGGATATGTAAACTTTACAATAATGTACCAAAATCACAAAAGTTTTTTATAATTAGGTATCCATTATATTATGAGATTTGTGGTAGATTTTACTACATATTTAGAGGAAATTAAGGTTGTCTATGAGATGTTATTCATCATGAAGATCAAATATTTTTAATTTTTTTAATCAAAGAGATGACTAAACACATATGGCTTCTTAAGAGTTGTTAGCACAACTCTTTGATTTATAGTTCAACTTCAAACTCCTTTATTCAACCTCAAATTTAGAGGCACAAATGAACAATCCCATTGTTTTACTCAATAATTACAAGTTGTCAAGAGAAAAACCTCAACAACTTAAATCTTATATTTTATGTTTCATCTCCTTTTTATCATGGTTGATCTTATTTAAATTGTACTTTCTTGTAATCATATTACCTTGTTATAATTACTATTAGAAATAAATAATATATTCTATTTAACTCTAGATGTAAAAACTTTGTTGATGGAGGGAAGGAAGACAAAAGCAATAAGGATATTAGGCAAAACATATATGTGAAAACTCTAACCGCAAGGAAATTTAATAAGTGCTACTAACCATAGAGTTGAATGCCACTGATTTTGAGGTCTCTATCCCCATAAAATATCTTTAGACATAGAAAATATTTATTTTGAATATTTGGAATGAATATGTGTTTTGCATGTTTTGGCCTAAGTAGTATAATCTTTAAATTTTAACAAGTTAACGAGTTCTCATGCCACATATTGTAAAATCATTCATTCATCGATGTACGTCATTACCTCCCAAACAACATTCAAAATTGAACATGTCATAATGCTATTAAGAGCTTCTAATGACCCATATGAGAAGTAAAAAGAGAAAATTGATCGACTCAAAAAAAATAGAGTTTGGATTTTAGACTCAAACTCAACTCTTCTGGTAGGAACCCATGAGGCAATCTTCTATTCAGATTCAACCCAGATCCAAAAGATCAACACATCTCTTCTTCAGAATCAATCCAAGACAAGAGGCCAACACGTCTCCTTTCTAAGCTCTATCTAGAATCCAGAGTCAAGAGACCAACACGTCCCCTTTTTAGACCCAAAGCCAAGAGATCAACACATCCCCTATCCAGGCTCCATCCAAAGTCAAGAGACTAACATGTCCCCTTTTCAAACCCAAATCCAACAAATAAACACATCCCCTATTCAGGCTCCATCCAGAGTCAAGAGACCAAGGCCAAAATCCATGACCTTAACTTTGAGGGTTTCTTCCTGCTCCTAGCTTATTGAAAAACTACCATTCCAACACCACTATAAAATCCCTCCACTTCAGATTGCCAAGTAACCCATTGTCTTCACCTCAACAAATTGTTCCAACTGCTACTCCAATTTAACCCATCACATACATAGAAGGGTGCTTAGGCAGGAAGCATCGCTAGTTCAACTTCATCAGTGACTAAGGTATCCAATTGGTTACAAAATGAGAAACAAACTAAATATATAAAAACTTTAACACATAGACAAGCTTGCCTACATAAGCCACACCAAACTAATGCAGCTTCATAAAATCACCCTGATCTTGCCAACCCCCTAACATGAGGTGGAGGAAAATAGTTCCTAATGATCTACCTCTTCAAGAATCTACAAACCTAGTAAAGCCTAAGTGACCCATCAAACTTACTCCACAAAAATAGTATTAAAACTCCAAAATAAGAGCATAACAGGTGAAGACAACTCTTCAGACCAAACACCCCCGGCCCAATAACAAGAACAAAGCCCTTACCCAAGAACTCTCCTCTAGAACCAACTCCATGCACTTGATCAGTTATCCTCTCTATGACACAACAAGATGATGTTTCCTTGAGCATACTCCATGGTTGTGAAGAACCCACCTCACATCAATAGGAAAAAGGAACCTGTTGCTCCCCTTTGACATCCTAACTGCCAATAAGCAATACAAGATACACTGACTCCTCACCAATTCCTTCACTCTTTTGTATACTCAACTTGACACCCCTTTCATCTTCCTAATCTCACTCCTCTACACAATATTCACCATGCACATTTGCAATGGATCCAACATTAAAGAAATCCAAGATGGGGAAAAACTATCACTTTACCCTTCCCAGGTAAACCCTATCTCAGCACACAACGGATGGCTTGTAACTACTCTAAGCCTACTTGCACCTTCAAAGATCTAGAGGCCAAGTTTCCAAGGCTAACTAGCTGACTTCTAATTGTAGGACCACCTGATTCCATAAAAAGTAAGAGGTTTTCAAACACAGATCACCCCCTCCACAATAACCAACCCCATCAAGTTACAACAACCACCTCTGAACCCAAGCTTTACCTAGCATTGAGCTCCCCTAAGCACACACATCATCTACTCACACTATTCATCTCGATCCTCCATCTAAACTAAAAACACCCCCTACCACTTTGGATAATCTTGATTGTAGTGATTCCCACCACATGTCCAACACCTCAAACAAAACTACTTCCCGCTTGACTCTCCAACTAGTGACTTCTTCTTGCCACCCATGGAAGTGCTCCAAGACTTTAGAGATCCCATTAATGAATCCAAAGTAGCCTTCCTTTCCTGGTCACCAACTGGCTTCCCTAAAGACTTATTCAACCCCTTACCAACACCTCCACCCATGGATGTGCAAGGGCCCAAGGTGATTTTGGATGAAAAACCATCTCTAAAATCTAAGAGATGGTCTGCTATAGCAATTGATTTTCTAACATTAGACACTTCATGGTGATGGAGCTCCACTTGAGCCCATGATTGAAGACCATGAGTAAGCTAAAATAAATTGTCTACCTCTGACATGTCGATGGCCTCCAATAAAATGATTTAGAAAGAATCAATGTACTCTCTCATCTCCCCCACTTGCTTCCATTGACTCAGCTTGGTCCTATCCAACCATGCTACATTCCTAGGTCAAAATTGATCCCTAAGGGATTCCTTCATATCCTCCCAAGATTCCAACCTCCTCATAGAACTCCTTGATGCAATGTCATTAGCCAATGTTCTATAACAAACCTTTGCCATACCCATAAGGTACCTTGCTGTAACATGTACCTCCTGTACACCTGACAAACCCCCCAAACCTGCCAAATACTTATCCATATCCTAGAAGAAATTATCTAGAAGATGGTCATCTCACTCACCATCATAACACTTCAGTTCCTTCAACTTAGGGAGCTTTAAGACTATAGAAGAACTAGACCCTGATGCTTTCACCAAACCTAGTACCATTGATTGATATAAAGCCACTTCATCTTGTAACTTCATTTAGAACACCAAGCTGTCCTCCAATCTTCCAGTAAGTTTCATGATCATTTATTTCATAATATCCACCTTCTCCTCAAGCTCATTTAATATCTTACCCACATGGCCCCCCATTAATTGGAACTAGGCACCAACTTGTTTAATAAGGCCTTCACCCATCATAATAACTTTTGACTTACTAACATGGTGACTGCCACCACCTTTATCTTTGCCCTGACCCTACTCTCGACCCCTATTGGATTCCTTTTTGAGTAACATCCTGGATAGATCTCCTACCATACTAACTTAGACACAACCAGACACAACACTAGATTGACTCGATAGGGGAAGGCACAAAATAGTTTAACTTAGGCAAACACAATCCTACAAGACACAAACTGTGTGCTCTGATACCAACTATCATGGGGCTGGCTCAACAGAGTTGACCAATTGTATGACACCACTTTTTATAACCCAAATCCCTCATTGTGATGGGACTCTACAATAATTACAAACTATGCCTTCAGTGTTTACCTGCATAAGAACACCCACAAACACAGTGGACTTTAATTTGTGTAATAAAATAGTAGTAGTGGAAAGAAAAACACACACTTGCAAAGATCGATAAATTGACTCAAACACACATGAGCATTCACACAATGTAAGAAAGATAAGAGTAACATGTATTTTATTAACTCTTCAAGACAATTTGGTCTAAAGTATACTAAACAAGCCAACTAGCCAACATACACAACAACCATCGAGTCAAGCTTAGTCGATAATGATCGAAACCACTTGAATGATTACAATGAATAATTCCCTCCCAAGGTCTAATTAATCTCTACCTAGGACAAGCCAACCCCTGCTTCATGAAATTTGAGACCAACAGGACTGCTCATAAATACCCACATGATGCTTGTATGGACATGTGCCCACAATCCACATAAACTTGGGACTGACACACACTGCTTCACAATGATTTAATTTTCACCACTTTGATAGTTTAGACTTGCATTCACTCAAATCACTGTGCAAAGAAAGTTAACCATTCATTCAGTCAAGGCAAACCAACTCATGAATGTGGATAGGGATGTTGAATTAACACATCCCTCATACATAGCTTCTACCTCTTTAACAAGCATGTGCATTAATAAAATTAGGCCATCGATAGGGGTCCAATGGTAGGGTTTAGTTGTACCACCCAACTACCTTGGGTTCAAGTCATGACTCGAATTTCCCTAAGGTTCCTCCAAAAGTATCCATGGTCATTAACGTGACCACAAATCTTGGTATGACTGTGACCCCACCTAAAGGAGATCCAAATGATCCATCATATTTCAAAATTTTCTTAGATTAGATTTTATTTAGTGTCAATTATGGTGCTCCCCAGATGATGGTGGTGATGCTTTCTCTGCCTCTAATTTCATAAGAAATTTAGGTAGGCCAAAATTTATAATTTTTTTCTTCTTGGTCCAACACAATCTCATCTAGTTCTAAAATAGGGGTCAAATCAAAAAACTAAAAGGAAATAATGTGTTAAAACCATTCACATAGTCCTTATTCTATTTATCTCTTTCCAGATTCATATCAAACCCAAAAATAGTAGCAAGTTTAACAATCAAATATGAGTTACAATATAAGATATGTGTTAGAATATAAGATCCCAATAGAGGCAGCTAAGATTTCCACTCCATTTCCCAATCCTATAAAACCCTTAAACTTGATCCAATTTAGTCAATATATTTAGGATTGTTTTGACAAATGGAGAAAGGTTTGGGATTGACCTGCAATACCTATTGGTTTCAATTCATCAATTGGGGTTAACTAGATTTCGATTGGTAAGTATTTATATGATAAAATGACAATTAAAGAAGGGGGATAGGAGAAGGAAAGAGGTTTGTTATTAATATCGTCTTGTGTATCTAAATCTAGTAATACTAAGGCAAACTTGGGATATCTACTTGGTTTTGAGAATTGGAGAATGATTTGGGATTGTTACCAAGAGGTACTGTTTCAACAACATGAGTTAATTTGATTTTAATTGGAGAGCTTCTATTATAACAATATTATAGAGTTCTAGATGACACTATATGGTTTATATTTAGAATAATGAAATGTTGATACTTTCTTGAAAATAGAGATATCTTTGGAAAACTTTGTGTTAGATCTTAAAAATAGTAGAAAAGAGTTTTCAATATATGAAAGAATTAAGGTTGCTTTTGACATGACTAACCTATTTGTAAAGTAAAATTATATTTAAGTTAAATGGAGTATATTAAAAATAAATAAATATGGAAAGTCTTTTAAAAAGTGTTTTTTTTCATTTTTAGTAGATTATATAGTTAAACATTGCAATAATATTTAAAGTAGATTTAAAATCAGTATAATAATTGGAGAGAGGGTTTTGCTAAAAATTGGACCTTGAAGAAGAAAACAAAGGGGTTAATATTAAGGATTTAGGGGAAAGGAAATAATGGGTTTGGAGGCAAAAGGTGAGTGGAAATATAGGAAAAACATCAGGGAGGCCAAAATGAGGCTGAAATAGATAAGAAGCATTCCATAGGTTTAACAAAAAAAGAAGGAAAATATTCTATAAGGGAACTCAATGCTAGAAAAGGAATTGAAAGATGATAGAATGTGTAATCATACTTCTCGTGACCCTACTCCTCCCTATGATTATGCATCGGTTCACATGTAGACTACCGACCTTGGTTATCCCACTTCGAGGCATCTATCACTCACTTGAACCTTTCCTACATCATACTCTCATCCCCTATACATCATCAGTCCATCTCAGACCATTTGCATGCCAGACATGCTCTCTAGGCATCCCTCGAGGCCCTTTTAGAGACTTGTTGACCACTCTAGGTGACCTTTTGATCTAGGCCACAACTTAGGGAGGAACCCTATGGCCTAGGCTATACGTTTCCTTCACAAAAGTCATGGCCTAGGCAGAACGTGTGAAAAAGTGCCGTGTTTGGACCCAAACATCTAAAAATGACTAGATTTTGGTTTTTTGGCCGATTAGGGTTGAGATATATACCTTTTTCTCATTCGTTTAGGGCCTCTCTCTTGATGTATCTCTTGCATTCTTACTTTAAGATGTGATGATTTAATGTAGCTCTTAGTCCCATAGACTCCTTAGTCTCATGGACATTATTAAAATCTTTCATTCATTCATTCAAGTGTTTGAAGGTGAAATTGGGATTACTGTGAGATATGATTTATGTTAGATTTTTCTAACAAGGATCTTTAACTAGTAAGGGAAGTGTATGGATCTGATCTTGAAGTGAAAGAGAAGGGATTTATCGTGATAAGATAAAACCTTAAGTAAGAGTGATCTAAGATCTGATAAACATCATTTTGAAGAGATTTGATGTTTGGATAAACGTCTATTGGTTGGAAAGAGATCATTATTCAAATTTTTATTTTCTTTCCAGTGTAAGCAATTGATGGTAAAAAATGTGTGGAGAAATTTCCTACAATTTTTTTTTAAATAGTAAAAGTAAAAGTTATGGAAACGTGTTAACACCTTTGTAAAAGAAAAAAATGTTCATGAATTCGGGCCGCTGATGGCAACATATAGTTGTGTTTCATTTGTATTTGTATGTGATGGAGATGCAATAACACAACCATGTTTGATGGAAGACTCTCGCTTTAACCCTAATGTCATGTCTTAATAAGTTTGGTGGAATGAAAATAATCTTTTTATGGGTATAAATTTTTCTAGATATTCGATTTGAAAATTCAAATAGAGAGAGTTGAGATGTCCTTGTATGATATTGATAGATTGAATGTCTCCCAATTGTAATTGTCTACGAGAAAGAACACTCAAATTAAAAATTACTTTTATTAATCAAATATGGACAAAAACTCTGATATTTATATATTTATGAACTTCTCAATTAAAAATGATTTTTTACTCTATAAAAAGATACAAAGTAAAATCTACTTGTCAATAAAAAATTATTGAAAGTTTCAAAAAAAAAAAAAAAACCTCAAAAATAGAAACAACCCCTACAAATGAAAGAGATTTTCAGAGATGGGTAAACGTTGGGGGCAAGAATTTATAACACCCATAGAGAAAATATAGGCACAAAAAAAGTATTTTATAGCGAATAAAAATTTATGTTATAATTTTTTTATATTCAAAACTCTTGAATTTCATGTGCATGGATAATATTTGTAGATTTAAAAATCCATGGAACCGTTTTATTGCATAATTTCTCCTAAATAATCTCTGCAACACCCACTGAATATTTCTGTAGTTGCAGTACCATGGGACCAGGGCATAAACTCTGCCCTTGAATGGTCAGTCAGATGTGGGGTGGGTGTCGGGTTGGAGTGCAAGTTTGACTCTATAGACAGATTTTTTTTATTCCAATATGAATGCAAGAGCAGTGTGTCCAGTGCAGACACATGCTCCATGAAGACATTATTAGGGATATCTATCTAGTTTTGAGAATTGGAGAATGATTTGGGATTGTTCTTCAATGTTATCAAGAGGTACTATTCCAACAACATAAATTAATTTGATTTTAATTGGATAACTTCTATGATAACAAGATCACAGAGTTATAGATGACACTATATACTCTACATTCAGAGTAATGAAATGTTGATATTTTCTTGAAAATCAGGATATCTTTGGGAAACGTTTGTGTGTTAGATCCTAAAAATAATAGAAAAGAGTTTGCAATCTATGAAATAATTAAGGTTGTTTTTGACATGGCTAAACCATTTGTAAAGGAAAATTATATTTAAGTTAAATGAAATGAGTATATATATATATATATATATATATATATGGAACGTCTTTTAGAAGGTGTTTTTCTGCCTTTTTAGTAGATCATATAGCTAAAAATTACAATAATATTTAAATTAGATTTAAAATCGGTATTTAATAACTACAGAGGGCTTTGCTAAAAATTGGATTTTGAAGAAGAAAACAAAGGGGTATAATATAAAGGATTTAGGGGAAAGGAAATAATGGGTTTGGAGGCAAAAGGTGAGGGGGGATATTGGAAAAACATCAAGGAGACCAAAATAAGGTTGAAATAAATAAGAAGTATTCCATAGGTTCAACGAAAAAGAAGGAAAATATTCTATAAGGGAACTCAATGCTAGAAAAGGAATTGAAAGATGACAGAATGGAGGAAAATGGATTAGGGAAAGAAGATATGAAATTGATGATGATTGCAGAAGATGAAAAGGGGTAGGGGAATATGGTTATGGTAGATGAGAAAGGTTTGTGAAAGAAAGTTGGTAGAGAGGTTACAGGGGTGAGGGTTGATGCATTGGATGGTAAGAAGGTATTGTAAAAGGTGAATAAGAAAAGATAAAGCGAGATGTGAAAGGCAGGGGATAAAAAATTAACACATGCAAAATGTTGGCGATTAGTATTTACATTAGGTAAATTATTATTTACTATTTATTATTGTACTGTATGGTAAATAATGAATACTTATAGTTATGTTATATGATTAATCTACTATATTACAAATATAGTTTGTAATATATTTTTGTTTGTAGAGGTATAACAACCACATGATTCTAAGAGAGAATCATGAGTTGTTGACTCCCTATTCATATAATATAGTTTGCCTATATATTTGTTTATACCTATGAATGTGTGTAAGATTCATAATATAAAATATAATATATTCATCTATGTACTGTGTTGGGCTGTTCTATTATTTAGATTTGGTACGAGAGCAATATAAAATTCTGAGATTTGTGAGGGGCATCTACAATTTCTGATTGCCCTATTTGATGATAAATTTATTTTATCATAAATTTTGTAATGGTAGTGTAAGCTTAGTTCTGTTGGTATTTTAATATATAGGAAATCTTTGGTCGAGCCTGCTATATTCAAGTCTACCATTCGCCCATGTCCACATGCTAAGACGTTCAGACCTGTGTGGCATTTGCATATGTTCATTATTCACATGAATCAATTGGCAATTGTATTTATGTTCTCCATGCACACGGCCTATTGAATCGATGCAATACTGTCGATCTTTGCCTTTTCAGAAAACATAAAGTTTTGAAATGATTAAATGAATAGCTGGTATCGTCGGTTATATTTGTGTCATTTAGAAGTGTTGGCATTTTTTCAAGTGCATAGATTATAGACCACAGAGCAGAGAGCACTATGGAATGTAATTTTTGTTGTTCATTCTGGCCTAATCACGCATCATGCACTTGTTTGGGAAGCGTTGTTTCAAAGACTCCAAGCATGGATCTACCATTTCACCAATTTCAAACATTGTGGATGCCCATCCAAGTTTTTTTGCTTGGCCTTGACATTGCAGCTTGCGAACTCAAGTTCGTCGTTCTCTCTTGCACCCACCATCTGCATCAAAGATGTGGTTTTGTTTTGAATTTCAAAAGCTACATGTGTAAACTATTTCTTATATTGACTTTTAAATATAGTTTAATTTATTACTTTTTCTGTCTAATAGTCTTGAATTGAATTTGAATAAGAAATTAGTGTTTTTGTCTATTATGAGTTTAGCCTCCTCTATTAGATTTGAGTTAATTATTAATTTAAATAAAAATTTTAATTAGATTTTGATTATTAGTTATTTGGTTTTTGAAGTCAAATTTATACTCTTTATTGTAGTATTCATATGAGTGTCAATATTATGGGGTGGGGCGGGGCCGGGAGGCAGACGGGGGATTCAATTCCATTCAAAACAACATGCATATGAGCTTTAAGATTTCATTAGCTGAGTAAGCAACTTTTTATAAAGGAGGATGGAAGAAACAAAGGAAGGAGTCTTTCTACGCGTCTCGTCAGTCACCAACGATGGGGCCCATATGATTTGGTGGCATCTTATTTTAGTTGTGTGTGAATAAGAACAAAGGCAATATTCATGTTTAGAATTGAAATAAGTGAGCATGATTTATTTATATTTTCCATTGAAGGAAGATAGTGATGAGCGCTAATAGAGTATTATAGGACCATGATATTCATGATTTTTAGTTAACCATTTGGAACACCATCCTATTGTGGTTTTTCGTTAGCCACTTATAAAACCATCATGTTGTGGTTATTGGTAAACCACTTGTAAAACCATTCTAGAGGTTGTTAGCTTTCCTGAAAAAGAAAACGATCCAGATCATGAGCTTGTAGAGGTGACATGTTGCAGTACAATAAAATGTTTCTCCATATAAAAACTAAGGGGGGTGAGGGGGGTGTGATGGCAAGGGGACAGGAATGATGGAGATTAGTATTTACATTAGATAAATTACTATTTACTATTAACTATTGTTCGTTTACCATATGGTAAATAATTAGTACTTATGATTATGTTATATGGTTAGTCTAATATATTATAAATATAGTTTATAATATATTATTATTTGTTGACTCCCTATTTATAAGCTATAGTTTGCCTATATATGTTTCTATATCTACAAATGTGTGTAATATTCATAGTATGAGATATAATATATTGTAAAATCAAAATTTCCTTTTGTTTACTGTGTTTGACTCTTCTATTATTTACACAAAATAGGGAGAAGGGAAGTGTGAGTATGTTCTAGGAGGTTGAGGAAGTAGGTGATAAGGAGATAAAAAAGAGGGGGTGGAAGAAGAGGAATAAATTATTAATAAGGTTGTAAGGGATGAAAGTGGGAAGGAAAATGAGATTTCAAAGAAGAGAATGTGGAACTAGTGGGAAAAAAAATAAAGATTGCAAAGCGAAATAAGTGGAACTCTAAAAAGATGAATGTTATATAGAAAGAAGAAAATATTTTTTTATAAAATCTTGAAATCAAAAATTGTCACTATAGATTCTATAGATTAAAAAATAAAAATAAGAGATAAGAAAAGAGCATTATAAAAACTTCAAAAAAATTCAATGGAAACTATTAGATTGATATTTAAAAGGATTGGTGTTGATATGCTTACACGATATAGAGGTAAGGTCACTCCGCTAGTGTTATATTAACTTTGTTATGAAATGTTATAGGTTTGAATGTCTATAACCTGAGGCACCTAAGAAGGCACTAATTTGTCTCAATAAGATCAAATACTTTTTTATTATAGAAGAAATAATTATGTAAGAAAACATTAGAATATATTCTAGTTTTTTTAATGGCATAGGTGGCATGGATGTGTAAGTGGGGCTGTTAGAAATTTTGGGAGTTTATGTAATCTTTGGAATCCTTTTATTGTGTTAGGATTGGTAATAAGTAAGGTTTCAAACTAGATTGCTAGTCATTTTGTAAATTAAAAGGAATAAACTTGATGATTAATGGGTATGGTCCAAAATATTTGCAAGTCTAATTAGAAAAATTCGGGAGGAGATATATGTTTTTGGGATTCCAATTCTCATGAAAAAGTGTTAATGGGTGGAAATTTAATACAAATGTGCATCATTTGTATAAAATATGGAAAGTTTTAATAAAAGCAATTAGAACAGGATTTCCAATAATTTATTTCTTTAATAGATCTATAGCCAAAGATGGGAGAGTGTACGTGGACTAATAGGAGAGAAGGTTTGAGCAACACTAGAAGGTCATGATACCTATGGAGTTGGTGGAATTAAATGAAGTTGTGGAACATAGGATGGTTTAAAACCATGTGGATGGGATGTGGGTTATAAATATTTTCATGGTAGAGGTAAAAGGAAATTGTTTATAGTTAAGTTGAGAAGAGAAATGATTATAAATTATAATAAAAGTTAAAAAGATATCTAGATCTATGTGGAAGAAGTATTTAATTATTAAAAAATTAATTTTTATAATGGGGATGGATTCAATTTATTGAAAATCGTAGGATCACTTTATTTTAAGGGATAATGATGCATGTTTTTAGTATTTTCAAAAAAATTATGTGGATAATTTTTTTTGAAAATTTTCAAAGGTAGGATGAGATAATGGGTTTAAAGTTTTCTTAGTGCTTTAAAAATGAATTTATAGTATTAAAGGTCTAAATATTGAAAATATGGAAGAAGTTATGGTTGTGGAAACTAAGTTTTCATTGTATGGGGAGAAATAGTTCAAGGTAAAAATCATAGAGCTCAGTACATGAATGATTTTATTAAGTTAGGAAAATTAATTATGGATATAGGAAAAGGGGTGATGGGGAATACATTATCTAATCCATGGCTAGAGGTGGCTTTGATTATTCAATAATATATCATTTATAATGAAAGGTAATCATTTTTATTTTTCTATTATTTTAGGTTTCTTCCCTATTCAAGACATAAGGTGAAAATAAAATTTCATTTTTTACTATTAAAAATGTTGGAAATAATAGTTGTTGAATTTCAAGGCAATAGAGTACAATCCTTAATTAACCATGGGATAGATAAACTATAAATTTTGGAATTTTTGAAGAATAAGAAACTAAGGGTTTCTTGAGAGATTTTTGGTTCAAATAAAAGGAAGGGTAGGGAAGATGGTACTTTAATAAAAGTAAGGAGTAAACTAATACTTCCATGCTCCTCTCACCACTCTAGAGTTATATTTCATGTTAGGTTGATATTAGAAGAACCAAAGTATAGGAGTGAATATTAATAAAAAGTATGATATGAAGGCAAAGATGGTAGAATGACATGAATCTATTGGGATTGATATGGTTGGTATCTGGGGTGCTAAGTTGGTGGATAGTGTATACACATAATATTTTTTACTTTATCATTTACTGACACTTTCTATTGCATGGACTTGTTGAGCATCAATCTTCCTAAGTGCACACATTTAATGGTGCATCAAGAAATGAGCGAGTAAACTTGTGGCATTTCTCAAGAGATATTGGGATCATATCATTTCTAATTCCAATATAGCTTCTTCATATTGTATTTTCCATTGACCTTATTTCATGCTATCCTAATTCAATTATGTCAATTTACCTATATCCTATGACGTCAGTGATGGAAATATTATGTACTTAGTGCCTTTCTCCTTCATGTACTATATCGACTGAATTGATGCAATTCTAAGCCCATTTACTGACATTTATATTATATCAGCCTGGATGATATTGTTTTGTGTCAACTGACATCTTTTAACTATATCATCCTAGATGATACCATCAACTTAGAGTTTAGGTTTGGTTTTTGGTACTAGATCAGTATATATAGGGGCCATATTTCATTCTAAACATATCATATACACTATGTTCACTATGTTTTCTTTGACTTTTCTACCTTAAATCATATGTGGAAGAGTCATTGGTCTAGAATCTTATCTTGAAGGAAACTTGTCTTGTGGTAGTATTTGAATCTTAATAAAATGAGTTGAACCAAGGAGGTGTCCTAGTCTTTAGAGTCTCCAACTTAGGATATCTAGGTTTCTTCTTGAATTTGAATTCTTCAACCCAAAACATCTCTTACAAAGCTCCATTTGAGCTAAGGGGGAGATTGGGGCTTGATTGGTCTACATCAACGTAAGTATCTATAAACATGTGATCTTTCCTTTATTGACTTAGTAGTTATATGTTATTTGTTTCTTAGTGAATGATTGTGTATGTATCCTTATCTAATTTATGTCTACACCTAATATTGGTTTGGCTATGCGATTTATTAGAATCTTCATATTATATTTTAGGTTGCCTATACCCCCATTTTTTGACCATAAAACCTTACTCTTTATGACCATTCTAATGCTTTCCTTTAATTTAGTTTACTTTACTTGCATAATGACTTACATTGCTTATTTGCAATCATTTAATTTCATAGAGGTCTAGTGAGATCTATTTCCTTGTGTTTTAGGCTTAGGATTTGGACCCTTTCCTCTTGACACTTATGACATAGGAAACCCTCTACTAAATCTGTGTATTTCATTGGTCATTACCCAAACCAACTAAAAATCACAAGCTCTATTTGATCACCCTTCTCTAAGTCTGAGTTTATTGAGATAGAATAATTACAAGTTAATATTAGCCCATGCATACATTCTAGTGAACCTAACATGAATACCTATTAAAACCTTATTTCTTTAAAAAAAATTCATCATCTTACTTGATACCGTTTTATTTAAATTTTATCCTTTATAAAAATGCATTGGCCAACCTGATACAATTTCTTTCATGTCTACCATCGACATCATCCAACCCAAATCATTCTATGTTTGCATAAACTTTATCGACCACCCCAATACAATTATGTGTGTTTTATTTCATCATAGTTTAGTTTATAATTGTATCATCTAGTCAAATATCATTGTTTTCCTTTTTATTTCAATTCATTATATGTTGAAAATTAGTTTTTGACATTGATTTTTGAACATTATTTTCTCTTTGTTTGGTTTTCCTAAAAACTATATTCTAGAATTTTTAAAACTCAATAGAGATATATTATTTTTGGCTAAGTAGGCGATATGTTTTATTATCAATGTGAAGTGAGAGGCATTGTCCCAATACCTGGTTCATAGACAAGGTTATACACAAAGTTAGTTTCCATGTACCTCACAATATATCAAAAATGCTTAAGATTTTTTTGAACTTAGGAAACCAACCATTAATTTAGTTTTATGATGCACTTGAGAGGATTTTATCACCCAATTAATTCATTCTCACCAGACCCTTATAAATTGGGTTATTAAGTTGTATTCATAGTTTAGCTTCTATAGTTAGTGCTCTAAAACATTTGGACATTAATCAATGGATGAGCAATTATATTTGAGATCCTGCATTATTGATCAAATATATTTAGTATATCTCCATAATTTTGTTTTCATAAATTAGTTAGATGAAATTTTCTACCTCATTTCTTTATTTTAATGTAGACTATATCATCCATCTCAATATCGTTATGTGTTGTGTGTCATAATTGTATTGCCCAGTTTGATATAGTTATTTATGTGTATGAATTATATCAGCCAGTCTAATACATTTTCCTATTTTTGTCTCCATGATTGCACTAGCTAGCTTGATACAATTTGTTTACCATTATTTAGCCAACTGTATTGACCACCCTGATATAATTTCTTTCTGCTAGACTAACTACATCAACTAGCTTGATATATTTCAATTTTATTCAATATTTACCTTTCTAACTACATTAGCCAACCTAATACAACTTGATTTACCTATTTTTCATACTCATGACTACATTGGATAGCCTGATATAGTCTATTTTTTCTAGTTTCATTTCTTAACTACATCAACCAGGCTGATACAGTTTATTCCCTATAATTTAACTACACCAGCCAGTCTAGTTAGTTAATATTTTCTCTTTTTCCATGTAATACATATTTGTTGATTTTGAAGAGAAAACCCAACAAGATATGATGGAAATTACTAATCCCTATTAAATCTCTAGTGTTTTTTTACCTTATAACAGCATAGAAGATAAGATAAAATAAATTATCATGTGACCACTATAGCTGAAAACTACGAGCCACTTATCAAATCCAAATTTTTTGATTGAAATTACCCACGTCCATAAATGAGTATTGTATAGGATGAGTGTGATCTCAAATATACTGATGAAATGATCATTTATCTTGGTAAGCATCCTAAACATAGGGGTAAGGACCCTATGGTGGTCTATAGATGGCACCCCATGTGGAAATTACTCCTTCCCTTACTCTTATATTTTATACCAAATTTGGGGAAATTCATTACATGCCTATCAATGATACTAACATGGTGAGTCTTTCCTAAATTGGGCCTACTTAAAGTGTCAATATTAATACTCACATTAATGCCATTGCTAGTGTATCTTAGCAAGATACTCAAGCTTCTTCCTCTATCCAAAAATCTATTGATCCTAATCAAATATTTTTGTAAGACATGACCCAAATGACTACATTTCAAGATAATAATTCCAATCAGATGATGTAAATGAAAAATCAACTTCTATAATTATAAAACTATCCTCAATATCTTCAGTGGGGGTTGTAAAATCTAAATGCCCTCACCAACCCCTCTAGATGCTCATGTTAATATCATTATGCAACCTACTCTTCATAACAAAATAATTAAACATCTTCAAAATAAACCATTAGTTCCTCAAAAGGTAAACATAGACATAGGTGGAATCACTCCTATGATCACCTATGATGGATCCACCAGTTCAACATTGAATTTGAAAACTTTTGGAAATATTTACAAATATTGGATTAAGTTAAACACCTTTACAGCTAAAACATTCTAACCAAAAACTTTTACTATGATGTCATTTACCTCTTTATATATCTTTCTTATAAGATCCAAGTTACTACTCTAAAAGTCCACTCTTCTCAAGAAACCCAAGGGAAGAAGGTGCATCCCTTTACCAGGCATGAGTGTGGGATCTAAATTACAAATTTCCAAAAATTGACACCCAATGTGAGTTTGTCACATGGTTCCCCACTTCCCAAAATTTCAACAAAATCCTTACAAGTTTATTTATTCTCCCTTACACTTCACATACAACCAATATTCCATATTACACAATATTTATTTTACTAACACTCCCACTGATGCACTCATGCCTCTATTTTCACTCAACCACCTTCTTACCAAACTTGCATTAATTCAATTACACATCCACTTATACCTGTTACAAAGTATTGACCACACTTACATGCTTAGTTTAACCAACCTATACGCAATATAAGCTTGAACTTCTAGTTATCTCAAGAAAATTTAATCAATAACAACCTTAATTAAGGAGTTTATACAAACTAGGATATTAAAATAAATATAATATTTTATTTAACATTGTTTTAAATAAAATTAATTAAGTTTTCATCAAACATCGTAGCATGTATAATATATTAATAATGCCTAAAAATATAAGGAAAACATTACTAAAGGGTGGAAAATGCATAACACAATAATATCAATAGGGTGATGATAAATAATAGTTTTAACTATGAGGTTATCTTATGAAAATTTATTTGCTCAATTTTTTTTACTTTAGTATGGATTTAATTCATCTAGTTGTCTACTTGAAGTCTTACCACATATTCAAAGTCCCACTATATATGGAATATAAAACAACTATGTAAGTATGTATAGAAGTCTCTATCACCTCATTGAGATAAGATTAAATATAACATATCCACACCATCAATCTCTATTAACCCCTGAGCTAAGAGCACACATAGCATCAAAGTCACCTCATCAATAAAATACCCAAGCCTCCTCAACACCACAATATCAGGAGGTTATAGACATGATTCTAGCAAGAGCTAACACATGATACAAAAAACATTTTTTGACTCTAAAAAAACCAATAAGGGGGCAGAAGAGGGTTTCATTTGACTATAAAAATGATTTTTTGTGTAGACATTTTTCCCACTGGGTTTTGTCTACATGGTTTATTATGCTTGCTTAGGTTCCTAAAGGCCATTTAGGTTATTTGAGTAATTTATGATATCATCATGATGTCATCATGTGCACATAAATGCATAGGATCACTTAGTGGGTGTATGAGGTTTCCATTCCACTTGGTACCCTTAGTGCTTGCACCACTAAGGGCTCCAGCCCGCTAGTTTCCCTTATTGTCCTAACCACTCATAGTGGTAGAGCCCATGCACTCAGGTTGTCTAGTGAGTCACCAGTCCAATCAACTAGCCTATAAATGAATGTTTTCCCTTTGTATTGATCATCTAAATTTAATGAGGAATGTTTATGCATTATTTCTCTTTGTACTTACTCTCTCACCTATTCCATAGTGTTCGTGTGTGAATTTGATCTTATTAAGAGGTCTCAGAGAAATTTGACATGATATCAGATCTTCACCCAATGGTCATTCACTTTTCCTCAAATTCTTGGTGAGATTCCTTATTTTCTTTGAGATCTGAGTGGATTTTTACTTGGTTTATCTAGTGGTGGTAGTATTTTTTTTATTGAGTAATAGGGTTCAATTATCAAAGTTCAATAATCTAGTTAGTCACGACTTGGGATACTTCCTCATCTTAGTCATATGACTTTACTCAACCCCCTGAATGACAAAACATGCTCAAATCCCTTGTTCAACTAGTTGTCCCCTCTCTGTGAGAATAACAAAGGTAAATAATGATGTGTAAGATTCATGTTAGGGGTAAAAAACTCGTGGGATATTTTCTTTTGTTATGGCTTATTACATGACTACTTGGTTGATTTGGATGTATGCCTTCATTCCACAACTTGTATTGGTCATTGCCTTTTTGTGTGGTTTTATAGATTCAATCCACGACTAGATGCTAGTCTATTGAAGCATCTGAATCCTAATTCAAGTTTTTGTGTTCGATTCTATGCATCTATAGGATGCCAATGGATGTTCTTGGCATGTTGTTCTTACACACTACCATTTGGCTCCTTTCCACTCCCTAACCATACTACTCAGTTAGTGATCTTTGAATGGAAGAAGGACTTTGATGCAGTTAGTAAATGGGTATCTTTGCTACACATTTTATTTTGATGGCATGGGGAATTTGTGCTTTGCCTATAATTCTTGAAACATTTGGAAAGTGTTACTATCTAGGTTCAAGACCATGCATCTCTAATTTTTGTTATTGGATGATGAACTGATCAAACTATTAATAGAGCATACCATTTAATCTGAGCTTTTTTATCAAACCCTTGTTTCATCTTTATAGACATATGTCCTTCATAGTAGTGACATGAGTTCTTTGGTTTGTTCAAAAAAGATTTTTCTCCCTTAGATGGCATAGATGTGCAGAGCTAAGCATTCTCTTCCTTTGTTAGTGCCATATACCAACCATAACATCTTACATAAGGTTTTTTTAGGTTTTCCAAAAACTTAAAACACTCCACACCATCCTCCTTTATGGTCCTAACCACATTCCAAGGTGTATATTACTCATATTTTCTACTTTGACTTATTAGTATTTCAAAATTTAGCATTTTATGTTTTTTGAATACAAGTCAATTTGGAGAAATTGTATTAAGGGTGACTTAAGTGTTAAATAGCCTTGTTTTTTCACCTGTTGAAGACAAAGGGTGAGGCCTAGGTTGGAAGGAGGCCAATTCCCCCTCACAATCTAAACCATTGCATCTTACACTCAATGTTGATTCTAACGAGTGGTTGAAAGGCTACCTTACCCCTTATTTGGTCAAGTTTTTTTAATCTTTTAAGTGCAAGTTCATTAAATAGGTCATTAATGATGGGAAATGTTATTAGCCATAACTTTATCTTGGTAACTCAGATTTGAGTGCCAATTGTCTCAAAAGTGTTTTATTTGTCATTCTTATTTCATTGGTCCTATGTTTATTATAAATGCACTGAAGTTATAAAGTGTCATATCCAAGGGAGTTACTTGTATTATGGGCCTTATTTATTTTTGCATTGTATTTCATGCACCAATTGCTCACATGTAAATGCATTTTTTATTGTGTCTAACATCTCCATTTTGATCATGCATTTTCCATCATCACTCTAGCATTGACTTCTCACTTGGATGCATTCTTAGTTGTGCTCGATGTCCCATTCATAAGTGTGATTCAGGGGTTCATTACAATTTGTACTATGCAGTCTTGCACTTTCTTGGTGTCTTGTCTCAATTATGGTCATGACAACTCCATTTGAGATATTCTAGATGAGGAAGGTTGAGTCTACAATAGTGGCTCTTCTTAAGAAGACCAATTATGCTTCATGGCATGTGTACATGAAATTCTCACTCACAAATTAGGAACTTGTCCCATTCTTATATGGATAGATTTTTTATCCTATTAACCCAAGTCAATATAAATATTGGGTTGACTCTTGTAACTTTGTCTATGGTCACTTACTTATTCACATTTCATGGGATCTACACGACCATGTGGAGCACATAGAGTGTCCCTCCATAGTTTGGTGTACTCTTCAGAGTCTTCTCAAAGATCCTAATGAGATTTATATCATTCCTCCTCATATTTTCTCTTCTAATACTATTTTACTCTCTCCTCCTATTTATTGTGATGACACATTCATTATGGATAGTGTTCTTCCTTTTGTTGAACCACCACTACAAGATGAGATTTTGCTAGACCTTAGTTATCTCAATGTAGATTCTACATTTGTTCCTATGTAGGTTTTTACTTTTCCAGAGCCTTAATAGACTTGCATTTTGAACCAAACTTTATTGATTTTAGTGAGACTATACACATTGAGAGTATCAATGACTCATATGTTTTATGGACATTCATCTTACAGATTTAAGTGCTTAATTTACAAACCAGTATTTAGTTTCAATTATTGTTGAGCCATGCTCTTCTCTTCCCATGGACATTCCTTCAATGAATGTTTCATGCCACTCTTCTTCTCTGGATGTGATGAGGGTACTTATAAACCCTTTTGTTCTCTCCCCTCCAATGCATGCTTCTTTATTTCCATCTTCTATAGTTAAGCTTGTGATTCTTGATCAGACTTTCACACATTTGAGCACTAGCATGGAGACTTTTGAGCATTTTCTAGAGATCTACATTCCTATCTGCATCCCACTTGAGTGGGAATTTATCAGTTTGATAGCTCATGGTTTCCTTCTTCTAAAATGAAGAGACAACATTTATTGTAGAGGGACCTACTACAACATTCACCATGTGACATTCTACACTTACCTTATCTCTCTTCTTTGTGGAGGCATATATTCTTCATGTTTTGTAGAATACTGGGATCATCACTATCTACTTGGGTGCCTCATCAGGGATGGTTATCGACATGCAATTCTCCAGCCCACTTAAGCTACACTTAAAGGGGGTGTTGGTATAGGCATTTTTTCCACTAGATTTTGCCTACATGGTCTATTATGCTTGTTTAGGGTCCTAAAGGCCAATTATGTTATTTAGGTGATTCATGGCATCATCATGATGTCATCATGCACACGTGAATGCATGGGGTCACTTAGTGGGTAGATGGGGTATACATTCCAATCGGTTCCCTTAGTGCTTTCACCATTAATGCATCCAACCCACTAGTGTTCCCTCAATGCCCACTCCACTCACAGTGGTAGAGCCCATGTGTTCAGGTTGTTTGGTGAGTCACCAGTCCACTCAACCAGCCTATAAATACCTATTCTCCCTTTATATTGATCATCCAGAGTTAATGAGGAATGTTTAGACATTATTTATCTTTGCACTTACTCTCTCACCTACTTCTTAGTGTTTATGTGTGCATTCGATCTTGTTGAGAGGTCTTGCAAAAATATGACAGTGATCATATATTCATGTAGAATACCCAATATGATTTCACAATAAAAAGTGAAAATTATATTTTTGTTTAGACTATTTATGGTTTAGGGGTAAATGTTACATTAAAAAATAATCAAAACAAAGGAACAATAAAGATATATAATAATACAATCACCAATCATAATAAACTATAAACTATTCCTAAAAATAGAAACTTAAAGTTTGAAAAACTATTGAACAATAAATGGAAATGGTAAGGATGAGAACATATATGGAAACAAACACACCTAATCACTATTTTGGAAATCTAGAGCTAAAAATTGGATTTGGAATTTTTATGAGGGGAAACCCTATAATATGGACATGCACTATGGAAGTAGATAAAATCAACAAATGGTGGATTCTATACGAGATACTCCCGTCACTATTAAATTACAACATATATGATGAAAACCATAAAATGTATATCAAATTCAACATGGATTCTATAACAAATGGCACCTTTTCTTATATTTAGTGACATGTGACCATGTCCCTTGTATTGTGGCCCCTTGGCCTAATTTGTGTGCCTCATGTGTTTGTATGTATGATTTCATGTATGTGTCATGGCCATGACACTTGTCTCTTTCTTTTTAGTTTCACATCTAGTTTGTGATGCCATGAGGGACCTCATGCATCTCCCCTTCCTTCTTGGGTGCCTTGATGGACATCATGTCCCATTTCCCTAAGTAATTTACTTAGATTATATTCATATTTTTTGTTCATACACATGCTTACATTGTTATATCAATCTTGACAACATTAAGAATGTTAGATTTAACAGACATTATACATTCACAACTTATGCTCAATCTCTTTTAAATTAAGATGTCATGTATATATATATATATATATATATATATTGGTTTATCATGTAGATATCATACATTTTTTAGTCTAACACACATGATACATAACTCTTATTTTTAGGATAGTTATTGCAGAGGTTCAACAACTCCCGTCAAAAAATGGGGCATTCACAGGGGTTTGTCATAGAGATGAGGCCATCCTAGTGCACTCAAAACATAGTTTTTAACATGTAGACACATATTATAGAGCTTGAACTCAAGAAAATATAGTGGAATATAGTCATACACAGATAAGTCTTAGTTTTTCCTAGAAATATCACTTTTGGACAATAGCACAATATACTACCAAGAGCATAGTGCACTATGGTCCACCTACCTTGCTATTGACCAATACCCTCAAAATTATAAAATTATGGAATTATCAGAAACATACAATAGTTACAGTTCATATTTTCACAGTCTTAGTCAAATATTTTTAGGTATGCTCAATTTTTACACAAAATTACATAGTATTTCTTAGATTGGGGGCATCATGCACATCATGATCTCTCCAATTTTAGTTTCAAATATGCATAGACATAGATTACTATGACGTAGTCCATAATCCATATGCACATATATCAAAATTGGGGGTATGTGCATGACACATTATTCCCAATGGCTCAGTGTTGCACCAGTTCTCTCAAATGGAATGACAACTCCATATCATTCTCCATGTTGTATACTCTAGACACCATATACACTAGTTTTTCAATGGAATTACACTAGATTGATGCCGCATTTTCCCTATGCCAGTTGGCATTCCTTAGTATCCAAAAATCTATTTTACATTCTTGAGTTCTCGAGTGGTGCCTAAGCCATTTTACATTTCAAATTTTTTGATTGGCCGAAAGCCATGTTTTATAGCTTCATAACACCACATAGATTTAGTCTTAGCTTCTTTTACTACACATGGGTAGTCAATGATGGATTCATAACCTACTTGAGTTCTTGAACCACCCACATAAGAGGGTTGGACAACTCATCAATTGAATCCAATGATCCATCAAACATGGGTGGGAAATGATGGAGTCAAGTCCAGCTTGAGTGCTTGAGCCACCCACACATGGGGATCGGGCAAGCCATCAGCCCAGTCCAAGCTATTCACTTTTTGATCACCATCTACACACATACATAGGATTTCACCAAGTTTTCACATTGGTTTGCATAACTACTGAGGTGTATTCATTCCTTTCCTCTCTCTCTCACATCTCTTTACTTAGTTTTGTTTTTTATTTTTATATTTATTAAGGGATAATTCACATATATTTCATTTTCAAGACACACAATGGATCACAATTCAAAGACTCAGACCCACATTCATGAGCTTCACCTCATAGGTAAGTCTAGGTATGTTTCTCTTTCCTTTATCTTATTCATTTCACTTGAATTCATTTATAGAATAAAGGTGGGGGGGGGGAATATAGTATTATAAAGTGTCATTAATGAAATGAGTGTCACTTGCGACCACCCTATCCTTAGCTTAGTCTTAAACCTATTCTAAGGCCTCTTTTGATCCTTTCTATGTGCATCTAGACCATGGCTAGATATACCAAGATTTGCATTCAGTCATCACCTAGGCATCTCCAATTCTTTTTCACACATTCCAACCACATAGACAACAACATGACCCCTTTGGTCTATAGTGTAGTTTGATATTGGAAAAGGAGGAAGTGTTATTGACACTTAGTTTTATTTTCCCCTAAGGGATATTTTTCTACTCCTTGAAGCACATTAGAGTTGGCCTAGGCTCATTTCATGTCTTGACAAGCATCAAAACACTATATAAATACCACTCTCATTCATTTATACCTTAGATGGCAATTCTCATGAACAAGCTTAGAAATGGTTGTGAAAATTAAGGTTATTGATCCCTATTTACCCATATTTATGCATGCATCCATCTATAGTACCCCATAGCTTAGTTTGCTCAAGTTTCCAACCTCAATTCACACTCAAAGCATTCATACTACCATCAATCTCACTTGCCCTAGCAGTTAGATTGGGATAACTACATCTGTCTTGATCCCCTTTCAAGGTATTAGTATGTAGGTAATGCTCAACACATGGGATGTTGAGGTCTCACCCAACCTACTCTACTAATGCCACTCTTCTTCTATTTATGTTCATCAAAACCCTAGTAAGCATGAAGGCTTATGGTTCCACAATGAGATGAAATCAGTCAAAGTGCATAACAGATGATGAACTAGGTCTCAGTATTACAGGTACAAAATTCTCAAAATAAAATGAAGTTATACCTAGAATTTTACTGCTTCACCTATATAGGGTCATTAGAGTAACATAGAAGGTCAGTAGCACACCACACTATTGGAAAAGAGGTTTGTTTTATTATCTGAAGAGGGTTCTGACACTTGTTCTCTATTAGCAAGATTCTATACCATTCTTATATCACTTCCCAATTTGCCACTTCTTTGTCTTAGTCATATTTTCTATCTAAGTGCAACTTTTCTAATTCATTAATATCTATAGAATATTCAAATAAGTCAATTATTGTACAAATTAGTGGTTGTTAATATTATAGTATTTCATTCCTTGATTTATTATTTAGCTCTTTATCAACCTTAGGGTTACACTCCATAATCCTAAAAAAGATGAAGTAGTTAGCAAGATATGATTATGGCAATGCAAGATTAAAAAAAAATATTGATAAAATGGGGCATTTTTTATGTTGGTTTGCATGATTTTGAATGCTTTGTTGTGGAACTAGGTTGTAGAAGTTAAGATTAGGGAACTTAGTTTATAAATGATGGGATTTTTTCAATATGTTGTAAATCTCATTTGGGTTATTATATTCCATGTTTTCTTTCTCTTTATATTTTTTAATTTATGGTTTTTATTACTATTGTATTAATACGGAAGATGGACTATCGGCAACATAATTAGCTATAGTGACTTTGTTTTGATCGATAATTAATGAATAGTCTAACATGTATAGTTTTTACTTTCTAATAAGTTTTATAAGCTATATTTTAGTCTAGTACTATGGTATTATTGTATAAAATGTATTATTAGCAACATAACTAAGCTATCATGAATTTGTTTTGATCATGTAAAATAAATACTTTTTTAAGAAGTTATTTTTTATTAATATAAAGGTGAAGAATCCTCTGAACCTCATTTCACTGATCAAAAAGTACATATATTATAAATGTCCTTGCATTGTGTAAATTAAACCATATCCCATCCACATATATGACATGTGTACAACTAGACAATAATAGCATATGTTATTTTGAAATCCAAATCATAGCTTATGATTTTAGGGGATACCCATTCATGGTAAAGGATTAAACTAAATTAGATGGGGTGGCATAAAGGCACTTGAGCATTGAAGATGAACATCAAACATTATGATTAATTTTAGGATGTTGATAAACCATAACACATTAGAGGGACATATTAGAGGGATAGAGTGTGGGAAACATCAAACTAGAATGTTTATTGGAGGCGGAAAATAAATCTCACTATAGTTAGTATTAAAAGAAAACTAGGGTATAATTTCAATCAGCTCTCATAGTTAAGGAAATGTGGAGAGTGAACAATTTCATTCAATAGATCATGTAGATGATTTGAGGTATATTCCACTATCAGTAGTCATTTCAACTCCCATAGTTAAGGAAAGGTGGAGAGTGAAAATTTTCATTAAATAGATCTCGTAGATGATTTGAGGTATATTCCACTTTCAATAGTAATTTTTTTTGGGTAAAAATGTAATCATGAAAAGTTAAGAACTAAAGGAGACAATGAAATATTTTATTGACACCATGTATGATGAAGATCCATAGGGGATGGCACACAAATATTTCACATCTAACATGTTATAACTTTCTTCTCTAATAATGGCATTTCATGTGATTATATGAAAAATATGAAAACATACAAAACACAAGTAAATTATTTGCTATGATGCCTCAAGAGCTGCAAACATATTGAATGTGATGAAAGCATGATATATAAAAACCCATGAAGTATTTAACAAATGCAACTGGTAGTCTTAGAAACAAACTCCACAACCATGCCATCATTGTCCTAACGTGAACCATAAAGGTGATTTGGAAGAGTTGAAATTCAATATAAAAATGAAATTGGATAATGTTAGGAATTATAACGTTGAATATATTAATAAAAACTTACGAAAATTTGATATCATATAAAAAGGAAAATATTTTTTAGGGAGAATTAGATAAGTAGAAAGAAAATACAACCCAAGGATCTAAATATTTCACATCAAGAATCTTAAATCCATTCCAATTATAACCAATGGATGTCAAGAGTTTTCAAATACATTTAAATTTTAATCATGTATTTAAAAACCCATGTTTTTCATAATTAATTATGCATTCTAAATGCTTTTTATATATTAAATATGTAAATTGAAAGGGTAAACCCTATCTCAACCTCCATTTGACTGAGGTCATTTACCTCTTTATATCTCCTTGTTGACGGCTTGTTCGATGTGAAATTTTACGAGCCAAAAGTAGTAAGCAAGCAATTAGATCTTTGAGATTCGACCTTTGCACCTAACATTTTATACTGCTCCATATATGTTCATGTTTAACGCAAATTCTATTTATTAAATAAAAAGTGAACAAGTGCCAGAATTTTTTTATCCGGGCTGGTCACGCAAATTTCTTTATTCAAATATGAACGTCACGTCACGTCGGAAATAATTCTTTACACAGCCCCCTTTGATGGAAATAATTATTAATGTCACGTCTTAATAACTTTGTTGGAATGGAAATAATTTTTTCCATACCGTCGGACTTGATGGAATTGTCGGTCGGATCTCGGATGCCCACTGCCGGGTCGGAGTGCAGGTTTGACCCTGTAGACGGAATTTCTTTAACGTAGAAGCGAATATGGCCTCAATGCTCCATGCAGCAATTATTAGGGCCTCTTACACCTAATCATGAGTTAGGCTGTTCTCGTGCCACGTGTTGGGAAAGCATTCGCTTGCCGACGTGCCGACACAGCGCCTGGTGAAATTCCTTTAGCGTCAATTCGGGTGCTCACCGGACGACGACGGTGATGCTTTCTCTGCCTCTGGTTTGTGTACGCTATTTAGGTGGCAGAAACACCCTCGCAAATGCAACGCCGGCCTGAATAAACACGCTGCACTTATTGTAGTTAGGGGTGTGCGAAGTTTACCTCCGCTCCTTCTGCTTCCCCTCATTTAACCATTCATTTTCATAGCGCTTGGATCTTCTTGAAATTACTGCTCCTGTCAGAGTACTCTACTTTTATTGCGTGTGTAGGACGATGATGAATTTTTTATAAAGGAGATGCTCAATTGTTAAAAAAGGGGATGCTGGCTGTCTACTCTGCTGTTTGAGGACAGATTGTAGCTACAGGAATAGCATAGGGTTTTTAACTGGCTCGAACCCTGGACGTCCCGATTTAAAGCGAAAATGTTTGGGCGCTCGTCCGTGGTACATGGCGTCTTTTTGTTTCCTAATATTGAGAAGCAGTCGGGCGATCTTGATTTGAGGCACTCTTGCCCGCTCGATTCCCTCTGGGCTCCCTATGACCTCTTTCACCCCGCCTCTTTTTTCCACGGATGATTTTGCGTACTATGTAATGTATAGCCAATTACAATCTGAATACTGAGCAAGGAGCTCCCTGAAGATAGTGCCGCTAAAACCACACATACCTATATTACTAATTGTTGGTTTTATGATCAGAATTGAAACAATCAGAAAAATGCAACACAATGAACAATGAACACAACAATGTACCCTCGGAAAACCCTCCAACTTGAAGGGAAAAACCCAGCAACAATACAATGGCCAAATCCAAGGCCTACAGGGATGGCTTCACTTCTTGAAGCACAATGAATAAGATCACACTTGATAAATCTAATTTGCTCTTGAAATAACTTGATCTGCTCCTTAGAAGTCTGCGTTGACTTGTGAATTATGCTTATGATTGAATATCTTCAAAATGTATATCTTGAACAATAATGAATCATTATATATATAAGTGAGAGGATATAGACGCATCTCTTTAATCTCCCTATCGACCTCCACCAAAAGTCATGTCTCATAAAAATGCAAGAAGTTGCGCTGGAAGTGGGAGACCGACACTGCTCCTCCAACATCAACACTCCCTCTCAGCTAGGGAGGATACTTCCAGCTGCATAAGACATATCACCTCGTCGTGATGTCAACCACAATGGCTACACTCATATGTGAAAAGAAAGATACCACCACATTGTGATATCAGATATCACCTCAATATGATATCAACCATAATGGCTACAACAATGTAAAGTATGTACAAGTGTTCATCACTTACATGACATCCACCATGGCTCTCCTAGTCTAAAAATAGAACTGAGTGAACTACACTTCAATGTCACTTTTCAACATACTCCCCCTTGATGCTGAGCGGGCTCACAATTTGATCTCTGAGTGTCAAAAAATGATCTATTGCAACTAATTTTGTGAAGATATCTGCCAATTGTTCTTTAGTGTTGATGTATTTCAATTCTACTACCTTCATCTGCACTAAATCTCGGATAAAATGATGCTTTAAATCAGAATGTTTTATCCTGCTATGATGGATTGGATTCTTGGCCAATTTAATAGCACTAATATTATCACAAAAAATAACTGTGGGCTAAACTTGAATCTCTTCAATTTCTTCAAGAAGTTTTCTAAGCCATAATGCTTGTGTACCTGCTGAAGTGATTGCAACATACTCTGCTTCTGTAGAAGAAAGGGAAACTATACTTTGCTTCTTTAAGCTCCAAGTAATCAAACCAGAACTAAAAGAAAAATAATTCCCAGATGTTGACTTTCAATCATCCAATCTACCACCCCAATCAGAATCACTAAAACCAACAAGATTGAACCTTTTAAAAGTGTAGTAATGAATACCAAAATCTAGAGTGCCTTTCACATACCTCAAAATTCTCTTGGCTGCCTTCATATGTATTTCTGATGGCTCTGTCATGTACCTTGAAATAAGTGAAATTGAATAAGCAATATTAGGTCTTGTGTGAGTTAGAAACATTAAACTTCTGACAATACTTCTATAGGCTATCTCATCAACTCTTTCAGCACCATCATCTCTACACAACACAACTCCATGAGCAACTGGAGTGGAGACTAGTTTACAATCAACCATATCAAGTTTCTTCAACATATCTTTAGCATACTTTGTTTGACAAATGAAAATTTTATTCTCCCTTTGATAAACCTCCATTCCTAAAAAATATTTCATAAGGCCTAAATCTTTCATCTCAAATTCATTCATCATGAAAACTTTGAATTCATCCTTCATCATAGAACTGCTACCCATATACAATAAATCATCAACATACAAACTTACAATCAGAATATCATTACTTTTTTGTTTGTAGTAAAGGGTAGTTTCACTCTTACTTCTTTGAAAGCTATCCTCTTGAAAATATCCATCAATCCTAGCATACCATGCTCTTGGTGCTTGTTTGAGGCCATACAAATCCTTCTTTAACTTGTAGACATGATTTTCTTTTTCTTGCACCTCAAAACCTTGTAGCTGTTCCACATATACTTCTTCTTCTAAGTACCCATTCAAGAAGGCACTTTTCACATCCATATGATGGATTCTCCAATTCTTTTGAGTTGCTAATGAAATTATCATTCTAATGGTCTCTTGTCTTGCTACTAGTGCAAATGTCTCTTCATAATCAATGCCATACTTTTGTGTGAAGCCTTTAGCAACTAATCTCGCCTTATGCCTTTCAACATTTCCATCACTGTTACACTTAGTCTTGTAAACCCATTTGGTGTCAATCTTCTTCTTGTCATGTGGAAGCTTGATAAACTCCCAAGTGTCATTCTTGTGAATAGAATCCATCTCTTCTTTCATTGCTTGCATCCAAACTTCATTAGTATATGCATCTTCAAAACATGATGGTTCAAAATCAGCCTTGGTAAGTAAAGCAAAATTCAGTGTCTCACCTCTTGGATTTTCTTCATGTGCTTGATTTAAACTCCTTTGATAAATGTCACTCAATCTTTTTACCTTCCTTGCTAAACTAGGACTTGAATCTGGACTTACAATTGGAATTGAACAACTAGATGAGGGGCTACTTGGTGGATTTGTAGCACTTGGAATAGAAATATTAGTGGGGTGCCCATGATAAATATCATCCATAATAATTTCATTTAAAATAGATTTTGACTTCTCCATATGGCCTTTTTGATGACCATAAACTCCCCCTTCATCAAAAATCACATCTCTTGACACAATAAGCTTATTAGTGAGAGGATTATATAGCCTGTAAGCCTTACTTTCCTCACTATATCCAACAAAAATACATGACTCACTTTTGGGATCTAACTTTTGCCTCTTTTGATCAGGAACATGAACATAGGCTAAGCAACCAAAAACTTTGAAATAATTAACATTTGGCTTTTTCTCCTACCAGGCTTCATATGGAGTCATCCTGTCAAGTACACTAGTGGGATTTCGATTGAGAATATATACTACTGTAGCAACTGTATCTCCCCAAAAATAATTACTTAATCCCTTTGTTTGTAGCATGCTTTGTGTCATCTCCACCATTGTACGATTATTCCTTTCAGCTACACCATTTTGTTGAGGTGTGTATGCATTGGTGAGTTGTCTTCTAATGCCATGCATATCACAATAACCTTAAATGGATTTTGAACAAAATTCTCCTCCATGATCAGTCTTTAAGCATTTGATTTTGCAGCCTTTTTCATTTTCTACAAGGGCTCTAAACCTCTTGAATGTCTCAAGAGCTTCACCTTTGGTCTTCAAAAAATACACCCAACACTGTCATGAGTAATCGACAATAAAAGTAATGAAATATGATGACTTACACAAACTCTTTGTCTGCATAGGACCACAAATGTTTGAATGAACTAACTGGAGTGGATAATGGGCCCTCCATGCATTGCCTTTTCAAAATTTCTCTCTTGCATGTTTTCCTTTAGCACATCCTTCAATAACTTCCTTGTGCTCTTCAACCTTAGGTAAACCAAAAACTAATGCTTTTGATGTTAGAATCTTCAAACTATGAAAATTTAAATGCCCATACATGAGATTCCACAACCAACTTGTATCCTCATATGCCATATTGACAAGGTTTTTGTTATGTTCACCAAACATCAATGGAAACATCTTATTCTTTGTCATAGGCACAACTGTAACCACCCTATTTCCTTGATTCTTATAATAAATTATACATTGTTGATTTTCAAATACAACTTTATAATTCTTATCACATAATTGTCCAACACTCAACAAATTATACTTTAAATTTGGAGTGTAATAAATGTCTTTAACACTCTCCATACCTTCTTTCGTATGGACTTCCATAGCTCCTTTTGTAGCAACATCTAATGATTTATCATCACCAAGTTTGATCTTGGATTTAAAACTTTTATCCATTATATAAAAAAGTTTTTCATTCCCTGACATGTGGTTGGAACATCCCGAATCTAAATACCAAACATCTTTAGAAATATTTTCAGCTTTGTCATAAGATAAAAATAAATTATCTGGAGGATTCTCATCACCTTCTTGAGCATAATGAACACTTTTACCATTATTGCCTTATTTTAATCTACACTCATAATTAAAGTGGCCATACCTATTACAATGATAACATTGGATATTTTTTTTATCAAATCGACCTCTACCTCTTCCTCTGAAACCACCTCTTCCTCAGAAACCACCTCTGCCTCTATTTCCTCTTGAGTAATTCTGATTTTGACCTCTACCTTGGCCTTGATTACTTTTGATGCTACTATTGGCATCTTCATTCTTTGTGATTTGTAATTTGGAGGAAAAATCTTTCTCATCACTTTCTCCAAATGAATCTCTCAATCTTTCTTCATGAGACATCAAATATCCAACTAGATGATCAAATTGAAGGATAGACAAATTCTTGCTTTTTTCTATGATTATGGCAACATGGTTCCACCTTGGTGTGAGAGTCCTCAACACCTTTTTGATAACAACCTTATTGTTCACAATTTCACCAAGTGTAGCCATCTTATTGACCACATCTTTTACTTTGACACAATAGGTACTCACACTTTCAGCTTCTTGCATCTTTAAATTCTCGAATTCTCTCTTCAATGTCTGTAACTTGACAACTTTGACTTGATCACTACCTTGGTAAGCTTCTTTTAGAGTCTTCCAAGCATCCTCTGATGTCTTTGCTCCTGTAATTCGTGGAAATAGGCTCTTATCTAGAGCTATTTGAATATGAAATAAGGCTTGAGCAATCTTCTTCTTAGCCTCCTTCTTAGTTGTTTTATCATTTTCTGTGAGGGCATTCCAATCAACTAGCTCTGCATAACCTGATTTAATAATCTCCCACAAATCTTTTCCTATCAAAAAAGTTATCATTTTGATACACCAATAATCATACTCATTTCCATCAAAGTCTAGAATGGGTAAGGAGTTAGAATTTGACATGATAAATTTTTTGGCAAAATTATAACTACTAAATATTTAACCCAAAATAAAAATACCTGCTCTGATACCAAATGTAGAATTTTTAAATAAAATTAAATCATATCCAAATATATGAAATATTCATAACACAGAAGAGATAATAGTTGCAAAAATAAAAAATACTTCTTCAAAAAACTGGAATCATTCTCCTTCTTCTTCTTGAAAATAAAGATCAATTACAATGTATTAATAGAATTGCATGTGAATATGTTTTTCTAATTATTGAATAAAATATTTTAAATTTATCTAAATAATAATTAGCATGTAATAGCAACTAAAACTAACTCTAGCCTTTCTAAGGCTTTATTTTTTCTAAAAAATATATTAACTAAAAATTAACTAACTGTCTAAATTTAGCTCCACAAAAAGATGTTCATGCAAACTAAATTTACACTTATAGTCTAAAAATAGAACTGAGTGAACTGCACTTCAGCATCACTTTTCAACAGATATCAACCATAATGGATACAACAATGTAAAGTATGTACAAGTGTTCATCACTTACATGACATCCACCATGGCTCTCCTAGAGGGTGGAATCAAGGGATTTCACCTCAAACTTCTCTCATAGAGAAGAACTTGTTATCAAGGGATTTCACCTCAAAATTCTCTCACAGAGAAGAACTCGTTATCAAGGGATTTTACCTCGAACTTCTCTCACAGAGAAAAACTCATTATCAAGGGATTTCACCTCAAACTTCTCTCACAGAGAAGAACTCGTTATCAAGGGATTTCACCTCAAAATTCTCTCACAGAGAAGAACTCGTTATCAAGGGATCACTAATATTGAGACTCTTTCTCAGTTAAGGCTATATTCTCCACTATACCAAGCTTGTCTCAAAAGTACACAAACATTAACTTGGAGAGAGGCTTGGTGAGATTGTCTATCATCTACTTAGTAGTGTTGATATACATCAACTCTATAGCTTTCCTCAATACTAGAAGGCTCAAACTCAATAATTTGACTCATTAATAACACATAATCTGAGAACTTATGAGGTCTCTTGCTTTGTCTAAGAGATCTTCGAGGAGATGCATATTTTCCTACCTCTTGCAAGTTTTCTCAAGTCCATTGAGGTCTTTTTCGTACTACAACAATGTCACTAGGTCCATCAGTTGGTTCCAAAGGCTTAACTGGATCATCATCTTCTTTTGAATCGAAAGCCTCCCTCTAAATCTCAGAAGTATGGTCAACTTCCATATCCTTAGGAGACTCTTGGTCTTCGTTATCCATCTCCATATGAATGCTCTTAGATCTTTTGAATGCAACATCCTCTTCAAATATAACATTCTTGTTGATCTCAATCAATTTCTGACCTGGAATGTAAATTCTATAGGCTTTTGAAGTCTCACTATAGCCTACAAATATTCCCTTCTTTCCAGAAGGATTCAACTTTGTCCTTTTATCTTTTGGTATATGAACATATATTGGACAACCAAAGATCCTCAATTTACTTACTTCCAGCCTCACCCCTATGAATGCTTCTTCGGGAGTCATGTACTATAAAATGCAGTGAGGGCTTCTATTCTAAACATAAATAGTTGTCGTAGATGCTTCAGCCCAAAGGAAGGTTTGCAGATATTTGTCATGAATCATAGCTTTGGCAGCTTCTACAATAGATATGTTTGTCCTTTCTACAACACCATTCTGTTTAGGGTTGTAAGGGACACATAACTCCCTCTTAATCCCTACTTCAATGTAAAAATTATAGAATCCTTCAGACGTGTACTCCACTCCATTGTTAGATCTCATAACTTTGATTCTTTTCCCAAATAAGTTCTCTACTTGAGCTTTAAACTCTTTGAACCTCTCAAGTACTTCTTTAGATTCATAGAACAACCTTTGCAGGTACCTTCATGCTCCTGGTTGAATTTTGGAAGACCCATGACCATCTTCTCCATGATAAGCAGAGCACAAAAGTGTAGGTAAGCCAATCTTCGATGCCAAATATCACACAAGCTTGAAGAATCATGTACTAAAGCCTGAAGTGGACAAGTGATTAGCCTATAGATGCTCTCATGTCTAACTCCAATTACTTGAGTAGTTTTTTTTTTTTTTTTTGAAGTTGGAATTCTTTATCAACACAAGAACTTTGCCTTCGAAGAAGACAACTTAGTATCCCTTGTCTTCCAAGAGTGAAATGGAAACAAAATTTTGTTTGATGACTGGAACATAGAGAACATCACTTAACATTAGAGTAATACCATAATTCAAGTGGAGAGTAGAGATCCCAATCCCTTTCACCAAATAGCTAGCATCATCCCTAATGATAACTTGTTCACTAGAATTTCTCTCCATCAATTTTGATAAATTCTTTTTAAAACGAGTGATGTGTCAAGATGCACCACTATCAATTAGCCAAGTGTTGATGTCGGTAGGTACATTGCTTGACAATGATGAATAGAACAAATATTCACATGATTCCTTCTGAGGAGAGGCATCATTAACATCTATAATGTTGTTGCTAAGGGCCTCTGATGGATTTCAAAATGTCAAATTTCTTGTCTGTGGTGGTGCTCCTGATAACGGTTTTGCATCTACAAATGCCAGGGATTTTATCTCTGCCCTTCAGAGCTACAAAAGAATAGTTATTACGGACTCAAATCCTGGTTGGGAAATGGAGGACATGCCCACCCTGAGGGTGATGGGAGACATGTTGATTCTTCCCAAGAGAGATTCTCATTATAAATGGAGCAGAGAACGGAATCGTTGGTTGGGAGCTAGGAAGGAATCTGGCTCTCTCTCTCTCCATATCTCTATAGACATGCTACATATCTAGGGGGTGATTCTCCACACTGGTAGCCTCCACTATTCCCTGAATGTAACATTCCTCTGTAAATGTTCAGCCTGAAGGATGGATTTTTTGTCAAGGGATCAAATCCCCACATCAAATACATTCTATCTGAAACCACACATCCCACAGAGCTCCATCTAGAAGCTTACAGTCCTATTATCTAGATAGTTCCTATCAATCCTACTGACTGATCATAACAACTCATCCCATTCTTCAGTTGGTTATGGAATGAGATTCGATTACACTCCCAACAATATTGATTTCCATATTTACGTGCCTTCCTTCACAACTCACTCATTTTCCATGAACCAGAGGCTTCTGGTTCTCTCATCAAATACTCATCAAAGAGTAAGAGGAATATATAATGCAGGGGTGATGGCACCTCCAAATTCGATAATAGCTCCATTTGGGTACTACATGTTGTTTGTGGTTAACAATGGAAGTGCAAGTGTGGGAAAATAGATAAATTTATCCTAAAATTTGCAATCTCTTTGGAAGCGAGAATATTTAATGTGAAGTATATAAATTGTACTCTATTAATGAGTAAACTATATACTGTTAGGCCTTGTGAATGGTTTCATAAATCTATTCTTCCACTGATTTGAGATTGCATAAGATTATCAAACCGCAGTCAGACTTTCCATTTATTATGCACATTCCTAGCTAATTAGGGATAGCCAAGAGATATAAAGAACAATAGATTATTGCTACAATGACAAATCTAATCATGATCTTCAAACTTGGCTCTGATACCATGTTAGTTTTATGATCAAAATTGAAACAATCGAAAAAATGCAACACAATGAACAATGAACACAGCAATATACCCTAGGAAAACCCTCGAACTTGAAGGGAAAAAACTAGCAACAATATATCTCATATATATTGAATGATAATAACAACAATCTACTTTACAATGGCCAAATCTAAGGCCTACAGGTTTGGCTTCACTTCTTGAAGCACAATGAATAAGATCACACTTGATAAATCTAATTTGCTTGTGAAATAACTTGATCTGCTCCTTAGAAGTTTGCTCTACCTTATGAATTATGCTTATGATTGAATATCTTCAAAATGTATATCTTGAACAATGAAGAATCATTATATATACAAGTGAGAGGATAGAGACGCATCTCTTCAATCTCCCTGTCATCCTCCACCAAAAGTCATGTCTCATAGAAATGTAAGAAGTTGGGCTAGAAGTGGGAGCCCGACACTGCTTCTCCAACTTCAACACTAATAATGTGTCTTAGCTGGTATAAATGTGCATTGTCAATAAACAAGACTAGTGCAGTGGAAAAAGCTAGACATTAATGTATATGTATGGGCGTCCATTCCGGCTGCTAGCTCGCACAGTCGCTCTTCACAACAATCCACCCCTCTAAAATAGTGGACACTTCTAAATGGAATCTTCCAAATTTACAAAATTATGGGCCTCCATTCCAGCTACCAACTACCAGAGCATACAATTGCTAATCTTGACAAACTACCCTTTAAAATTGTGGGCACATTTAAATAGAATTTCTTAAATTGCGAGATGAATCTAAGGTTTTGGCATCTCAATATGAGATGTATATTTACTTCATGATTTTATTTGGTAAGTGGTTTCATTTTATTTGTGGAGTATATTTCCCTTTCTAATGTATGATGTGGGCACTTCACACTACATGAGAATTAAACTTGTCAACTCTATCTACCACCTAATAACAATCGTCAATCTACCATCTTTTCTCTCAATCAGTGGTTCCTCTACCACAACATTCACATTGTATCATGAGTGATTCCCCCTTATGTACCCATGTGGCATGCACATTGAAAATTCTATAATACTCACTTCAACTACAAAGAAAGCAACAAGATAAACTCCATATCCTTAATTTATTGCCTCCACATCAACATCATTGCATTGTTGACTCAATCCATATATCAGATGTCGAGTGTTTCCATAATTAATTAGAGAATATTCAATAAAATATGCCACTACTCTACAAGCTACAAATCCCTTTCTAATGGGTGTAACGTATGTAAATCCAAGAACTGCTATGAAGTCAAGGCATGTGTATGATATGGCTCTCTAGTGTATGATATCACATGAAATACCATGTCATTGCCCCTCACAATCACTACCCAAGTCACTTTGAAATCTTTCACCACTTGTAAGTTTTGTATGGCCTTGTTGTAATTTCTTTCTGTCAATATATCGATAACATATCATATACACTCTATTCACTATGCTTTCTCTCACTTTTCTACCTTAAGTCATATGTGGAAGAGTCATTGGTCTAGAATCTTATCTTGAAGGAAACTTGTCTTGTGGTAGTATTTGAATCTTAATAAAATGAGTTGAACCAAGGAGATGCCATAGTATTTAGAGTCTCCAACTTAGGATATCTAGGTTTCTTCTTGAATTTGAATTTTTCAACCCAAAACATCTCTTACAAAGCTCCATTTGAACTAAGGGGGGGATTTGGGCTTGATAGGTCTACATCAAGGTAAGTATCTATAAACATGTGCTCTTTCCTTTATTTACTTAGTAGTTATATGTTATTTTTATCTTAGTGAATGATTGTGTATGTATCCTTATCTAATTTATCTCTACACCTAATATTGGTGTGGCTATGCGATTTATTAGAATTTTCATATTCTATTTTAGGTTGCCTATACCCCCATTTGTCGACCATGAAACCTTACTCTTTATGACCATTCTAATGCTTTCCTTTAATTCAGTTTACTTTACTTGCATAATGACTTACATTGCTTATTTGCAATCATTTAATTTCATAGAGGTCTAGTGAGATCTATTTCCTTGTGTTTTAGGCTTAGGATTTGGACCCTTTCCTCTTGACACTTGTGACATAGGAAACCCTCTACTAAATCTGTGTATTTCATTGGTCATTACCCAAACCAACCAAATATCACAAGCTCTATTTGATCACCCTTCTCTAAGTCTGAGTTTATTGAGATAAAATAATTGCAAGTTAATATTAGCCCATGCATACATTCTAGTGAACCTAACATGAATACCTATTACAACCTTATTTCTTTCAACAAATTGCATCATCTAACTTGATACAGTTTTATTTAAATTTTATCCTTTATAAAACTGCATTGGCCAACCTGATACAATTTCTTTCATGTCTACCATTGACATCATCCAACCCAAATCATTCTATGTTTGCATAAACTTTATCGACCACCCCAATACAATTATGTGTGTTCTATTTCATCATAGTTTAGTTTATAATTGTATCATCTAGTCAAATATCATTGTTTTCCTTTTTATTTCAATTCATCATATGTTGAAAATTAGTTTTTGACATTGATTTTTGAACATTATTTTCTCTTTGTTTGGTTTTCCTAAAAACTATATTCTAGAATTTTTAAAACTCAATAGAGATATATTGTTTTTGGCTAATTAGGTGATATGTTTTGTTATCACTGTGAAGTGAGAGGCATTGTCCCAATACCTAGTTCATACACAAGGTTATACACAAAGTTAGTTTCCATGTACCTCATAGTATATCAAAAATGATTAAGATTTGTTTTGAACTTAGGAAACCAACCATTAATTTAGTTTTATGGTGCACTTCAGAGGATTGTATCACCCATGTAATTCATTCTCACCATACCCTTATAAATTGGGTTATTAAGTTGTATTCATAGTTTAGCCTCTATAGCCAGTGCTCTGAAACATTTGGACATTAACCAATGGATGAGCAATTTATTTGAGATCCTGCATTATTGATCAAATATATTTAGTATATCTCCATAATTTTGTTTTCATAAATTAGTTAGATGAAATTTTCTACCTCATTTCTTTATTGTAATGTAGACTATATCATCCATCTCAACATCATTATGTGTTGTGTGTCATAATTGTATTGCCTAGTTCAATATAATTATTTATGTGTATGAATTATACTGTGAAGTGAGAGGCATTGTCCCAATACCTATTTCATAGACAAGGTTATACACAAAGTTAGTTTCCATGTACCTCACAGTATATCAAAAATGCTTAAGATCTTTTTGAACTTAGGAAACCAACCATTAATTTAGTTTTATGGTGCACTTCATAGGATTGTATCACCCAAGTAATTCATTCTCACCATACCCTTATAAATTGTGTTATTAAGTTGTATTCATAGTTTAGCCTCTATAGCTAGTGCTCTAAAACATTTGGACATTAATCAATGGATGAGCAATTATATTTGAGATCCTGCATTATCGATCAAATATATTAAGTATATCTCCATAATTTTGTTTTCATAAATTAGTTAGATGAAATTTTCTACCTCATTTCTTTATTGTAATGTAGACTATATCATCCATCTCAACATCATTATGTGTTGTGTGTCATAATTGTATTGGCTAGTTCCATATAATTATTTATGTGTATGAATTATGTTAGCTAGTCTAATACAGTTTCCTATTTTTGTCTCCCTGATTGCACCAACTAGTTTGATACAATTTATTTTATCATTATTTAGCCAATTGTATTGACCACCCTGATATAATTTATTTCTGCTAGACTAACTACATCAACTAGCTTGATATATTTCAATTTTATTCAATATTTACCTTTCTAACTACATTAGCCAACCTAATACAACTTGATTTACCCATTTATCATACTCATGACTACATTGGCTAGCTTGATACAGTCTATTTTTTATAGTTTCATTTCTTAACTACATCAACCAGGCTGATATAGTTTATTCCCTATAATTTAACTACACCAGCCAGTCCAGTTAGTTAATATTTTCTCTTTTGCCATGTAATACATCTTTGTTGATTCTAAAGAGAAAACCCAACAAGATATGATGGAAATGACTAATCCCTATTAAATTTATAGAGTTTTTTTGCCTTATAATAGCATATAAGATAAGATAAAATAAATTATGTGACCACTATAGCTAAAAATGATGAGCCACTTATCAAATCCAAATTTTTTGATTGAAATTACCCACCTCCATAAATGAGTATTGTATAGGATGAGTGTGATCTCAAATATACTGATGAATGATCATTTACCTTGGTAAGCATCTTAAGCATAGGGGTAAGGACCCTGTGGTGGTCTATAGATGGCACCCCATGTGGAAATTACTCCTTCCCTTACTCTTATAATTTCTACCAAACTTGGGGAAAGTCATTACATGACTTCCCCATTGCCTTCTTCCACCATGTCTATCATTGATACTAACATGGCAAGTCTTTCCTATAGTATGCCTACTTAAAATGTCAATATTAATACTCACATTAATGCCATTGCTAGTGCATCTTAGCAAGATACTCAAGCTTCTTCCTCTATCCAAAAATCTATTGGTCCTAATCAAACATTTTTGTAAGACATGAACCAAATGACTACATTTCAAGATAATAATTCCAATTAGATGATGTAAATGAAAAATCAACTTCTATAATTATAAAACCATCCTCAATATCTTCAGTGAGGGTTGTAAAATATAAATGCCCCCACCACCCCCTATAGATGCTAATGTTAATATCATTATACAACCTACTCTTCGTAACAAAATAATTAAACATCTTCAAAATAAACCATTAGCTCCTCAAAAGGTAAGCATAGACATAGGTGGAATCACTCCTATGATCACCTATGATGGATCCACAAATTAAACTTTTCATTTGAAAAATTTTGGAAATCTTTACAAATATTGGATTAAGTTAAACACCTTTACGGCTAAAAAATTATAACCAAAAACTTTTACTATGTTGTCATTTACCTCTTTATATCTCTTTCTTCTAAGATCCAAGTTACTACTCTAAAAGTCCACTCTTCTCAAGAAACCCAAGGGAATAAGGTGCATCCCTTTACCAGGCATGAGTTTGGGATCTAAATTACAAAGTTCCAAAAATTGACACCCAATGTGAGTTTGTCACATGATCCCCCACTTCCCAAAATTTCAACAAAATCCTTACAAGTTTATTTATTCTCCCTTACACTTCACATACAACCAATATTCCATATTACACAATATTTATTTTACTAACACTCCCACTCATGCACTTCATGCCTCTATTTTCACTCAACCACCTTCTTACCAAACTTGCATTAATTTAATTACACATCCACTTATACCTGTTACAAAGTATTGACCACACTTACATGCCTAGTTTAACCAACCTATATGCAATATAAGCTTGAACTTCTAGTTATCTCAAGAAAATTTAATCAATAACAACCTTAATTAAGGAGTTTATACAAACTAGGATATTAAAATAAATATAATATTTTATTTAACATTTTTTAAAATAAAATTTAAGTTTTCATCAAACATCATAGCATGTATAATATATTAATAATGCCTAAAACTATAATGGAAACATTACTAAAGGGTGGAAAATTCATAACACAATAATATCTATAAGGTGATGAAAAATAATAGTTTAACTATGAGGTTATCTTATGACAATTTATTTGCTCAATTTTTTTTAATTTAGTATGGGTTCAATTCACCTAGTTGTCTACTTGAGAGTCTTACCACATATTCAAAGTCCCACTATATATGGAATATAAAACAACTATGTAAGTATGTATAGAAGTCTCTATCACCTCATTGAGATAAGATTAAATATAACATATCCACACCATCAATCTCTATTAACCCCTGAGCTAAGAGCACACATAGCATCAAAGTCACCTCATCAATAAAATACCCAAGCCTCCTCAACACCACAATATCAGGTGGTTATAGACATGAGTCTAGCAAGACCTAGCAAATGATACAAAAAACATTTTTTGACTCTAAAAAACCCAATAAGGGGGTAAAAGATGGTTTCATTTGACTATAAAATTGATTTTTGGTGTAGACATTTTTCCCACTAGGTTTTGTCTACATGGTTTATTATGCTTGCTTAGGGTCCTAGAGGCCATTTAGGTTATTTGGGTAATTTATGACATCATGATGATGTCATCATGCACACATAAATGCATAGGATCACTTAGTGGGTGTATGAGGTTTCCATTCCACTTGGTACCCTTAGTGCTTGCACCACTAAGGCCTCCAACCCACTAGTTTCCCTTATTGTCCTAACCACTCATAGTGGTAGAGCCCATGCACTCAGGTTGTCTAGTGAGTCACCAGTCCAATCAACTAGCCTATAAATTAATGTTCTCCCTTTGTATTGATCATCCAAAGTTAATGAGGAATGATTATGTATTATTTCTCTTTGTACTTACTCTCTCACCTATTTCATAGTGTTCATGTGTGCATTTGATCTTATTAAGAGGTCTCAGAGAAATTTGACATGATATCAGATCTTCACTCAATGGTCATTCACTTTTCCTCAAATTCTTGGTGAGATTCCTTATTTTCTTTGAGATCGGAGTGGATTTTTACATGGTTTATCTAGTGGTGGTAGTATAGTTTTTTAATTGAGTAATAGGGTTCAATTATCAAGGTTCAATGATTTGGTTAGTCACGACCTAAGATACTTCCTCATCTCAGTCATATGACTTTACTCAGCCCCCTGAATGACAAAACATGCTCAAGTCCCTTGTTCAACTAGTTGCCCCCACTCTGTGAGAATAGAAAAGGTAAATAAGGATGTGTAAAATGCATGTTAGGGATAAACAACTCATGGGATAATTTATTTCGTTATGGCTTATTACATGACTACTTGGCTGACTTGGATGTATGCCTTCATTCCACAACTTGTATTGGCCATTGCTTTTTTGTGTGGTTTTATAGATTCAATCCACGACCATATGTTTGTTTGTTGAAGCATCTGAATCCTAATTCAGGTTTTTTGTGTTGGATCTTATGCATCTATAGGATGCCATTAGATGTTCCTGACATGTTGTTCTTCCACACTACCATTTGGCTCCTTTCCACTCCCTAACCATACTACACAGTTAGTGATCTTTGAATGGAAGAAGGACTTTGATGCAGTTAGTAAATGGGTATCTTTGCTACACATTTTATTTTGATGGCATGGGGAATTTGTGCTTTGTCTATAATTCTTGAAACATTTGGAAAGTGTTACTATCTAGGTTCAAGACCATGCATCTCTAATTTTTGCTATTGGATGATGAACTGATCAAACTGTTAATAGAGCATACCATTTAATCTGAGCCTTTTTATCAAACCCTTGTTTCATCTTTATAGACATATGTCCTTCATAGTAGTGACATGAGTTCTTTGGTTTGTTCAAAAAAGATTTTTCTCCCTTAGATGGCATAGATATGAAGAGCTGATTATTCTCTTCCTTTGGTAGTGCCATATACCAACCATAGCATCTTACATAAGGTTTTTTTAGGTTTTCCAAAAATTTAAAACACTCCACACCATCCTCCTTTATGGTCCCCACCACATTCCAAGGTGTATATTACTCATATTTTCTAGTTTGACTTATTAGTATTTCAAAATTTAGCCTTTTATATTTTTTGAATACAAGTCAATTTGGAGAAATTGTATCGAGGGTAACTTAAGTGTTAAATAACCTTGTTTTTTCACCTGCTAAAGATAAAGGGTGAGGCCTAGGTTGGAAGAGGCCAATTCCCCTCACAATCTAAACCATTGCATTTTACACTCCATGTTGATTCTAATGAGTGGTTGAAAGGCTACCTTACCCCTTATTTGGTCAAGTTTTTTTAATCTTTGAAGTGTAAGTTCATTAAATAGGTAATTAATGATGGGAAATGTTATTAGCCATAACATTATCTTGGTAACTCCGATTTGAGTGCCAATTTTCTCAAAAGTGTTTTATTTTTTCATTTTTATTCTGTTGGTCCTATTTTTATTATAAACACACTAAATTTATAAAGTATCATATTCAAGCGAGTTACTTGTATTATGGGCCTTATTAATTTTTGCATTATATTTCATGCACCAATTGCTCACATGCGGATGCATTTTTTACTGTGTCTAACATCTCCATTCTGATCATGCATTTTCCATCATCACTCCAGCATTGACTTCTCACTTGGATGCATTCTCAGTTGTGCTCGATGTCCCATTCATAACTGTGATTCAAGGGTTCATTACAGTTTGTACTATGCAGTCTTGCACTTTCTTGGTGTCTTATCTCAATTATGGTCATGACAACTCCATTTGAGATATTCTAGATGAGGAAGGTTGAGTCTACAATAGTGGTTCTTCTTAAGAAGACCAATTATGCTTCACGGCATGCGTACATGAAATTCTCACTCACAAATTAGGAACTTGTCCCATTCTTATATGGATAGATTTTTGATCCTATTAACCCTAGTCAATATAAATACTGGGCTGACTCTTGTAACTTTGTATATGGTCACTTACTTATTCATGTTTCATGGGATCTACACCACCATGTGGAGCACATAGAGTGTCCCTCCATAGTTTGGTGTACTCTTCAGAGTCTTTTCAAAGATCCTAATGAGATTTATATAATTACTTCTCATATTTTCTCTTATGATATTGTTTTACTCTCTCCTCCTATTTATTGTGATGACGCATTCATTATGGATAGTGTTCTTCCTTTTGTTGAGCCACCACTACAAGATTAGATTCTGCTAGACCTTAGTTATCTCATTACAGATTCTACATTTGTTCCTGTGTAGGTTTTTACTTTACCAGAGCCTTCATAGACTTGCATTTTGAACCAAACTTTATTGATTTTAGTGAGAGTATACACATTGAGAGTATTGATGACTCATATATTTTATGGACATTCATCTTACAGATCTGAGTGCTTAATTTACAAACTAGTATCTAGTTTCAATTATTGTTAAGCCATGCTCTTCTCTTCCCATGGACATTCCTTCAATGAATGTTTCATGCCACTCTTCTTCTCTTGATGTGATGAGGGTACTTATAAACCCTTTTGTTCTCTCCCCTCCAATGCATGCTTCTTTATTTCCATCTTCTATAGTTAAGCTTGTGATTCTTGATCAGAATTTCACACATTTGAGCACTAGCATGGAGACTTTTAAGCATTTTATAGAGATCTACATTCCTATCTACATCCCAATTGAGTGGGAATTTATCAGTTTGATAGCTCATGGTTTCCTTCTTCTAAAATGAAGAGACAACATTTATTGTAGAGGGACTTACTACAACATTCACCATCTGACATTCTACACTTACCTTCTCTCTCTTCTTTGTGGAGGCATATATCCTTCATGTTTTGTAGAATACTGGGATCATCACTATGTACTTGGGTGCCTCATCAGGCATGGTTATTGTCATGCAATTATCTAGCCCGCTTAAGCTAAACTTAAAGGGGGTGTTGTTATAGTCATTTTTTCCACTAGATTTTGCCTACATGGTCCATTATGCTTATTTAGGGTCCTAAAGTCCAATTAGGTTATTGAGGTGATTTATGGCATCATCATGATGTCATCATGCACACATGAGTGCATGGGGTCACTTAGTGGGTGGCTGGGGTATCCATTCCAATTGGTTCCCTTAGTTCTTGCACCATTAATGCCTCCAACCCACTAGTGTTCCCTCAATGCCTACTCCACTTACAGTGGTAGAGCCCAAGTGTTCAGGTTGTTTGGTGAGTCACTAGTCCACTCAACTAGCCTATAAATACCTATTCTCACTTTGTATTGATCATCTAGAGTTAATGAGGAATATTTAGACATTATTTATCTTTGCACTTACTCTCTCACCTACTTCATAGTGTTTATGTGTGCATTCGATTTGGTTGAGAGGTCTTGCAGAAATATGATAGTGATCATATATTCATTTAGAATACCTCATATGATTTCACAATAAAAAGTGAAAAATATATTTTTGTTTAGACTATTTATGGTTTAGGGGTAAATGTTACATTAAAAAATAATCAAAACAAAGGAATAATAAAGATATATAATATTACAATCACCAATAATAATAAACTATAAATTATTCCTAAAAATAGAAACTTAAAGTTTGAAAAACTATTTAACAATAAATGGAAATGGTAAGGATGAGAACATAGATGCAATATACTCTGCTTCTGTAGTTGACAAGGCAACAACTTTTTGCAACTTAGATATCTAGCTAACCGTCGTTCCACCTACAGTGAAAACATATCCTGTAGTGCTCCTCCTGCCATCCAAATCACCTGCCATATCTGAATCTACATAACCATGTAGAGAAGTATCTGAACCTCCATAGCACAAGTGCCTACTGCTGGTTCCTCTCAGATATCTAAGGATCCACTGAACTGCTTTCCAATGTTCCTTACCTGTATTGGCCATATACTTACAACTCCCACTGCTTGGGCAATATCCGGTCTAGTACACACCATTGCATACATCAAACTTCCTACTGTGAAAGAATATGGAACCTTACTCATGTACTCTACCTCATCATGTGAATTAGGACATTGTTATTTACTCAACTTAAAATGTCCAACCAAAGGTGTGCTTACCGGTTTAGCATCCTGCATATTGAACCGTTTCAACACCTTGTCCACATAATCCTCTTGAGACAATATCAACCTGTGATTTTTCCTGTCTCTCTTAATGCTCATGCCAAGGATTTTCTTTGCTGCTCCCAAATCCTTCATAGCAAACGTTTGAGCTAATTTCATCTTAAGCTTAGAGATATCTTGCATGTGTGATCCTACAACTAGCATATCTTCTACATACAACAATAGAATAATATATCTACCGTTATCCAATCTCTTAAAATACACACAATGGTCAGATTGACACCTACTTTAGCCATGCTCAGTCATAAACCTGTCAAATTTCAAATACTACTGTCTAGGAGCTTGCTTGAGGCCATACAAGATTTTCTTCAATCTGCACACTAACTTCTCCTTACCTTTGACCTCAAATCCTTCTGATTGTTCCATATAGATTTCCTCATCCAAATCTCCATGAAGAAACGTTGTCTTAACATCTAGCTACTCAAGATGCAAATCCTCAACAGCAACCAAAGACAATACAATCCGTATAGAAGTCATTTTAACAATAGGAGAAAAAATCTCGCCAAAATCAATACCTAGCTTTTGTGCAAATCCTTTCACTACCAATCTAGCCTTATATCTCATCTATCCATTCTCACCTTCTTTCAACCTGTAGGTCCATCTGTTCTTCAGTGTTCTCTTACCAGCTGGCAATTCAACCAAATCCCATGTTTGGTTCTCTCTTAAGGACTCCATCTCCTCAACCATGCCATGCTCCCACTGACTCTTAGACTCCACCTGTATTGCTTCTTCAAAACTCTCTGGTTCTCCAACATTAGTTAGCAATAAATAGAATAATAAAGGAGAATATCTAATTGGAGGCTTACTTACCCTTTCAGACCTCCTGATGGGTGTTTGAGGCTCGTTCACAACACACTGTCCACCCAAATTTTTTGACAGTGACCGACCTCAATCACCTCCAGACCTGTTATTGGCCGACGCCGGTTCTTCCTGACCGACGCCGGTGCCTGTCCTGCCGACATCAGTCTCTGTATGACCGACATCAATTTTTGTTCTGTCGACGCCGATTCCTATCTTGCCAATGTCGGTCTCTGTGCTTTCTTGCAAGTGATTATTTATTTTTCTCATGAGCTCATTTTGGACCGTCACCTCGTCCAATTCACTATTGCTCTACCCAGATTGATTCAGCTTCTTCCGCTGATCACTATACATCACTTTTTTATTGAAAACAACGTCACGAGTCCTAATTATCTTGTTAGTTCCTAGATTCCAAAATTTGAAACCAAAATCATCTGAGCCATAGCCAATAAATGTGCACCTCATAGACTTAGCATCGAGCTTCTTTCTATTTTTCTTATCTACGTGCACAAAGGCTTCACAACCAAAAACTTTGAGAAAAGAGAGATCTACCTTTTTACTTGTCCAAGCCTCTTCTGGAATTCCACCATCCAGAGCTATAGAGGGTCCTCTATTAATCAGGTACACTACAGTGTCAATAGCTTCTGCCCAAAACTCTAAAGGCAAACCAGCATGCAATCTCATACATCTTACACGCTCCATGATTGTTCTGTTCATCCTTTCAGCAATTCCATTCTGCTGAGGTGTCCTTGGAACAGTCCTTTGCCTACGGATCCCATGCATGTAACAGTACCAGTTGAACTTATAACTGCAGAACTCTCCACCATTGTCAGATCTCAGGCACTTTAATCTTTTGCATGTTTCATTCTCAACCATAGCTTTCCAAATCTTAAAAGTCTCAAATACATCAGATTTCTTCTTAATATAGTAGATCCATACCTTTCTTGTAGCATCATCTATGAACAAAACATAGTACTATGATCCTCCAATAGAAGCTACCTAAGCCAGTCCCCACACATCTGTGTGAACAAGCTGCAACTTATGCTTCTTCTTTGTAGACCCAGTCTTGAGAAAACTAACCCTTTTCTGTTTTCCAAATACACAGTGCTCACAAAATTCTAGATCCATGCTTTTCAAATCTGAAAGCTTACCTTTAGACTTAAGAATTGACATCCCCTTCTCACTCATGTGGCCAAGCCTTGAGTGCCACAATTTTGCATCCACATCTGAAGTAGATAATATAGAAGGAGAATTGTTAGTAACACAATTACACAAATAGAGAGTACCTACTCTCTTACCTCTGGCCATAACAAGTGCACCCTTGGTCACCTTCCAAGATTCCGCTGTGAGAGTTACTGTACAACCCTCATCCCTTAACTTTCCTGCAGAAATCAAATTTCTCTTCAAGCTAGGAACATGCATAACTTCTCTCAACACCCATGTGTTGCCATTCTACATTTTCAGCTGCACTTTACCTTTGCCAATAGTTTTATAGGGTTCATCATCCCCTAGATATACTATTCCAAAATCTCCATGGATATAGTCACAGAAATATTCCCTATTAGGGGTAGCATGAAAAGATGCACCAGAATCTAACACCCAAGATTCTATATTATTATGCAAATGAGAATATTAAAGCATCTTGTGCAATACCTGCAACCTTTGCTTCTTCTTTTCCTTCGTGCTGATTGTCCTCCTTAGGCTTTGACCAGCAATCTCTGCTTATGTGCCCCATCTTTCCACAATTCCAGCATTGTGGCCTTCTACCATTTCTGGATTTGGATTTGCCTTTCCCCTTAGACCTGGATCTTGATCTCCCTTTCTTGCTCTTCTTTTTTTGCCTTCCCCTGCTCTCAAAGCTTAAAGCATTCCCAGATGTCTCTTTTGTGATTTTCCTATGAATTTCTTCATTCAAGATAACACTAACAACATCCTCTACTTTTAAAATATTTGATGCAGATGCAGTATTGCTAACTGCCATTACTAAGCTATGCCAGCTTTCAGGCAAAGAACATAATATTAAAAGAGCTTTTATTTCATCATCAAATACAATTTTGACTGAACTTAATTGATTTACAATACCATGGAAATCATTCAGGTGATTAGATACAGATCCACCTTCATGCATATGCAAATTAAATAGCTGCTTCATAAGATATACCTTATTGGAAGCTAAGGGTTTTTCGTATAGATTTGCTAGAGTAGTCATCAACTCTACCGTTGTTTTTGCCTATGATAAATTAGATATCACAGTGGATGCTAGACTCAGTCTTATAGACCCCAGAGCCTTTCTATCAAGAACTTCCCATTCTTCATCCTCCATGTCTGTGGGCTTCTTTGCAATCCCACCTAACGGTAAGTATAGATCCTTCTGATACAGATAGTCCTTTATCTGCATTCTCCAATGTTGATAGTTTTTGCCATTGAACTTCTCCATTCTCAGTTTACTTTCATCTGCCATTACTTCTCCCACTCAAACAGAAATCCCTACAGAAACTCCTGTGAGCAACCTGTAATCAATACACACTACACAGATCTGAACCACCTATTAGTGAACCTGGCTCTGATACCACTTGTTGAGGATCAACCAACAATAGATTACACTTATGAAAGCAATAAATTGTGAAATTAAATCAGATAGATAAGTAACTAGAATCAGATAATAGCAAAGAACAAGAGATACAAGAAACCACCCTAAAAACTTGTATTAAACTCTTTACAAAAAGAATACAATTGAAGAGACTTCTTTCTTCCACACCTCTCTCAGATGCACAAGATCTCTCTCTAGATCTCTATTCCTCAAGAGCTCTCTCTCTCAAGTACAATCAACTCCAACATCTTGGATTGTTACAACTCTGTACTGTTCTTCAACATTCACATACAATGAACTACTACAATAACCACACTAAGCTAAGAAGATCTAATTCTACATATAGAATTAGGAAACTTGAGCATGCACTTACAACCAACAGTTAAGCCTCTTGAACAAGGGCTCTAAAAACAATCTTACTAATAATAGAAACGCAAACTTAAGACTAAGACTTAAACTCATCATGCAAACACTCGCTTCTGTCCTCAGAAATAGCATTCTAGACGCACAGGTAACCGACGCCGGTTCCTGCCTGCTTGCCTGTGACCGACGTCGATCGATCCTCTACCGACACCGGCATCTCTTCAACTGCATCGGACTGACGTCGGTCGCTCCTGACCGACGCCAGTGACTGTGTAAACCTACAACTTTGGTAATGCGCTCATATGTGAAGCTTTTAGGCTCCACACCTTAACAGGAAACAAACACACCTAATCACTATTTTGGAAATCTAGAGCTAAAAATTGGATTTGGAATTTTATGAGGGGAAACCCTATAATATGGACATGCACTATGGAAGTGGATAAAATCAACAAATGGTGGATTCTATACGAGATACTCCCGTCACTATTAAATTACAACATATATGATGAATAACATAAAATTTATATCAAAGTCAACATGGATTCTACAACAAATGGCACATTTTCTTATATTTAGTGACATGTGATCATGTCCCTTGTATTGTGTCCCCTTGGCCTAATTTGTGTGCCTCATGTGTTTGTATGTATGCTTTCATGTATGTGTCATGGCCATGACACTTATCTCTTGCTTTTTGGTTTCACATCTAATTTGTGACGCCATGAGGGACCTCATGCATCTCCCCTTCCTTCTTGGGTGCCTTGATGGACATCATGTCCCATTTCCCTAAGTAATTTACTTAGATTGTATTGATATTTTTTTTCATATACATGCTTACATTGTTATATCAATCTTGACAACATTAAGAATGTTAGATTTAACAGAAATTATACATTCACAACTTATGCTCAATCTATTTTAAATTATGATGTCATGTATATATATTATATTGGTTTATCATGTAGATATCATACATTTTTTAGTCTAACACACATGATACATAACTCTTTTTTTTAGGATAGTTATTGTAGAGGTTCAACAACTCCCCTCAAAAGAGGGGGCATTCACTGGGGTTTGTCATAGGGCTGAGGCCATCCTAGTGCACTCAAAACATAGTTTTTAACATGTAGACACATATTATAGAGTTTGAACTGAAGAAAATATAGTGGAATATAGTCATACATAGATAAGTCTTAGTTTTTCCTAGAAACATCACTTTTGGACAATAGCACAATATACTACCAAGAGCATAGTGCACTATAGTCCACCCACCCTGCTATTGACCAATACCCTCAAAAGTATAAAATTATGGAATTTTCAAAAAGATACAATAGTTACAGTTCATATTTTCACAGTCTTAGTCAAAGATTTTTAGGTATGCTTAATTTTTACACAAAATTACATAGTATTTCTTAGATTGGGGGCATCATGTACATCATGATCTCTCCAATTTTAGTTTCAAATATGCATAGACATAGATTACTATGACTTAGTCCATAATCCATATGCACATATATCAAAATCGGGGGCATGTGCATGACACATTATTCCCATATGCTCAGTGTTGCACCAGTTCTCTCAAATGGATGACAACTCCATATCATTCTCCATGTTGTATACTCTAGACACCATATATACTAGTTTTTCACCAAAATTATACTAGATTGATGCCGCATTTTGTGTACATTAGTTGGCATTCCTTTGTGTCCCAAAGCTATTTTACATTCTTGAGTTATCGAGTGGTGCCTAAGCCATTTTACATTTCAAATTTTTTGATTGGCCCAGAGCCATGCTTTATAGCTTCATAACACCACATATATTTAGTTTTAGCTTATTTTACTACACATGGGTAGTCAATGATGGATTCATAACCTACTTGAGTTCTTGAACCACCCACATAAGAGGGTTGGACAACTCATCAATCAAATCCAATGATCCATCAAACATGGGTGGGAAATGATGGAGTCAAGTCCAACTTGAGTGCTTGAGCCACCCACACATGGGGATCGGGCAAGCCATCAGCCTAGTCCAAGCTATTTACTTTTTGATCACCATCTACACACATACATAGGATTTCACCAAGTTTTCACATTGGTTTGCATAACTACTGAGGTGTATTCATTTCTTTCCTCTCTCTCTCACATCTCTTTAATCAGTTTTGCATTTGATTTTCATATTTATTAAGTAATAAATAATTCACATATGTTTAATTTTCAAGACACACAATGGATCACAATTCAAAGACTCAAACCCACATTCATGGGCTTCACCTCATAGGTAAGTCTAGGTACATTTCTCTTTCCTTTATCTTAGTCATTTCACTTTAATGCATTTATAGAATAAAGGCGGGGGGGACAAATATAATCATGTAAAATGTCATTAATGAAATGAGTGTCACTTGAGACCACCCTATCCTTATCTTAGTCTTAAACCTATTTTAGGGCCTCTTTTGATCCTTTCTATGTTCATCTAGACCATGCCTAGATATACCAAGATTTGCATTTAATCATCACCTAGGCATCTCCAATCTTTTTTCACACATTCCAACCACATAGACAACAACACGACTCCTTTGGTCTATAGCATAGTGTGATATTGGCAAAGGAGGAAGTGTTATTGACACTTAGTTTTATTTTCACCTAAGGGATATTTTTCTACTCCCTGAAGCATATTAGGGTTGGCCTAGGCTCATTTCATGTCTTGACAAGCATCAAAACACTATATAAATACCACTCTCATTCATTTATACCTTAGATGGCAATTCTCATGAACAAGCTCAGAAATAGTTGTGAAAATTAAGGTTATTGATCCCTATTAACCCATATCTATGCATGCATCCATCTATAGTACCCCATATCTTAGTTTGCTCAAGTTTCCAATCTCAATTCACAATCAAAGCATTCATACTACCATCAATCTCACTTGCCCTAGCACTTAGATTAGGGTAACTACATCTGTCTTGATCCCCTTTCAAGGTATTAGTATGTAGGTAATGCTCAACACATGGGATGTTGATGTCTCACCTAACCTACTCTACTAATGCCACTCTTCTTCTATTTATGTTCATCAAAACCCTAGTAAGCATGAAGGCTTATGGTTCCATAATGAGATGAAATCAGTCAAAGTGCATAATAGATGATGATTTAGGTCTCAGTATTATAGGCACAAGATTCTCAAAATAGAATGAAGTTATACCTAGAATTTTACTGCTTCACCTATATAGGGTCATTAGTGTAACATAAAAGGTCAGTAGCACACCCCACTATTGGAAAAGAGGTTTGTGTTATTATCTAAAGAGGGTTCTGACACTTGTTCTCTATTAGCGACATTCTATACCATTCCTATATCACTTCCCAATTCACCACTTATTTGTCTTAGTCATATTTTCTATCTAAGTGCAACTTTCCTAATTCATTACTATCTACAGAATATTCAAATAAGTCAATTATTGTACAGATTAGTGGTTGTTAATATTATAGTATTTCATTCCTTGATTTACTATTTAGCTCTTTATCAACCTTAGGGTTGCACTCCATAATCCTAAAAAAGATGAAGTAGTTAGCAAGATATGATTATGGCAATGCAAGATTAAAAAAATTATTGATAAAATGGGGCATTTTTGATGTTGGTTTGCATGATTTTGAATGCTTTGTTGTGGAACTAGGTTGTAGAAGTTAAGATTAGGGAACTTAGTTTATAAATGATGGGATTTTTTCAATATGTTGTAAATCTCATTTGGGTTACTATATTCCATGTTTTTTTTCTCTTTATAATTTTTAAGTTATTATTTTTAGTACTATTGTATTAATATGGAAGATGGACTATCAGCAACATAATTAGCTATAGTGACTTTGTTTTGATCAATAGTTAATGAATAGTCTAACATGTATATTTTTTACTTTGTAATAAGTTTTATAAGCTATATTTTAGTCTATTACTATGGTATTATTGTATAAAATGTATTATTGGCAACATAAGTAAGCTATCACGAGTTTGTTTTGATCATGTAAAATAAATACTTATGTAAGAAGTTATTTGTTATTAATATAAAGGTGAAGAATCCTCTAAACCTCATTTCACCAATCAAAAAGTACATATATTATAAATGTAATTGAATTTTATACATTAAACCATATCCCATCCACATATATGACATGTGTACAACTAGACAATAATAGCATATGTTATTTTGAAATCCAAATCATAGCTTATGATTTTAGGGGATACCCATTCATGGTAAAGGATTAAACTAAATTTGATGGGGTGGCATAAAGGCACTTGAGCATTGAAGATGAACATCAAACATTATGATTAATTTTAGGATGTTGATAAACCATAACATGTTAGAGGGACATATTAGAGGGATAGAGTGTGGGAAACATCAAACTAGAATGTTTATTGGAGGAGGAAAATAAATCTCACTATAGTTAGTATTAAAATAAAACTAGGGTATAATTTCAATCAACTCTCATAGTTAAGGAAATGTGGAGAGTGAACAATTTCATTCAATAGATCATGTAGATGATTTGAGGTATATTCCACTATCAGTAGTCATTTCAACTCCCATAGTTAAGGAAAGGTGGAGAGTGAACAATTTCATTAAATAGATCTCTTAGATGATTTGAGGTATATTCCACTTTCAATAGTAATTTTTTTTGGGTAAGGATGTAATCGTGAAAAGTTAAGAACTAAAGGAGACAATGGAATATTTTATTGACACCATGTATGATGAAGATCCATAGGGGATGGCACACAAATATTTCACATCTAACATGTTATAACTTTCTTCTCTAATAATGGCATTTCATGTGATTATATGAAAAATATGAAAGCATACAAAACACAAGTGAATTATTTGATATGATGCCTCAAGAGCTGCAAACATATTGATTGTGATGAAAGCATGATATATAAAAACCCATGAAGGTATTTAACAAATGCAACTGTTAGTCTCAGAAACAAACTCCACAACCATGCCATCATTCTCCTAACGTGAACCATAAAGGTGATTTGGAAGAGTTGAAATTCAATATAAAATTGAAATTGGATAATGTTAGGAATTATAACTTTGAATATATTAATAAAAACTTATGAAAATTTGATATCATATAAAAAGGAAAATATTTTTTAAGGAAAATTAGATAAGTAGGAAGGAAATACAACCCAAAGATCTAAATTTTGGAAATATAATATTTATGTTTGCACTATAGGCATACAATGTCTTGACATTAAAATTACATCAAAAGAGATTTTTTATTTTATTTTATTTTGGATTAAATTTATAAAAATTAATAACACTAGAGATTTTATGCTTTCATTGTATATAAAAAATAATTTGACATTTTTAGAATAAATGTGTGCTTGTTTATGACTCAAAGATGCACAAAGTTATTCCAAAAAAAATAGATTTAATAACATAACATTATTTTTTGGAGGTGTGAATTCATTGACTACAAAATTTTCTAATTATCAACTTGATTATATTGTTTGAATAAAACTTAGTATATTTGTAAGAAAATACAATTGACATATGTAAGTTTAAACTCATATAACACTTGTATTTTTTTCAAATCAAGAGTCTTAAATCCATTCAAATTATAACCAATTCCAATTATAACCAATGAATGTCAAGAGTTTTCAAATACATTTAAATTTTAATCGTGTGTTTAAAAACCCATGTTTTTCATAATTAATTATGAATTCTAAATGTTTTTTTATATATTAAAAATGTAAATTGAAAGGGTAAACCCTATCTCAACCTCCATTTGACTGAGGTCATTTACCTCTTTATATCTCCTTGTTGACGGCTTGTTCGATGTGAAATTTTAACAGCCAAAAGTATTAAGCAAGCATTTAGATCTTTGAGATTCGACCTGTGCACCAAACATTTTTTACTGCTCCGTATATGTTCATGTTTAACGCAAATTTTATTTATTAAATAAAAAGTGAACAAGTGCCGAAATTTCTTTATCCAAATATGAACGTCACGTCACGTCGGAAATAATTCTTTACACAGCCCTCTTTGATGAAAATAATTATTAATGTCACGTCTAATAAGTTTGGTGGAATGGAAATAATTTTTTCCATACCGTCGGACTTGGTGGAATAGTCGGTCGGATGCAGGTTTGACCCTGTAGACGGAATTTCTTTAACGTAGAAGCGAATATGGCCTCAATGCTCCATGCACCAGGGCCTCTTACACCTAATCATGAGTTAGGCTGTTCTCGTGCCACGTGTTGCGAAAGCATTCGCTGGCCGACGTGCCGGCACAGCGCCGGGTGAAATTCCTTTAGCGTCAATTCTGGTGCTCACCGGACGACGACGGTGATGCTTTCTCTGCCGGCCGGAATAAACACGCTGCTCTGGGACCCGTCCTTGTGCTTGGAATTTTCTATAAAGGAGATGCGCAATTGTTAAAAAGGGGATGCTGACTGTCTACTCTGCTGTTTAAACGACAGATTGTGGTTACAAGAATAGCATAGGATTTTTAACTGGTTCGAACCCTGGACGTCCCGGTTTAAAGCGAAAATGCTTGGGCGCTCGTCCGTGGTACATGGCGTCTTTTGTTTCCTAATATTGATAAGCAGTCCGGCGATCTTCCAGCTGAACATGCTTGCGGTGGCCAGAATCATTAGGGAGATCAATGTAAATGCTGAAATGTCAAGAAAGATTCCAGACTTTAGCGAACTGCCTAGCGTATTGAGAGAGCGGCTGCATATACCCGGGTACAGATCGTCGACTCTTCCGATTTTCCAAGAAGCTCCGGCGTTTCGTAACGGCAGAGAATGCGTTATTTCAGCGCCGGCCTGGATGACGATGTCCTCGGAGCAACAAGGAGAAGAAGAGCTCTGTGTTTCGAACTCGGTACATATTGCAATGACGCTGGACGCTGCTTATTTGAGAGGAGTCGTCGCTGGAATTCTGTCCATTCTTCAGCACGCTGCTTGCCCGGAGAATGTGGTGTTTCATTTTCTGGCTTCGGACAGAGAAGCTGATCTGAAAGCTACGCTAATGGCTACTTTTCCATACCTGCGCTTCAAGCTGTATCATTTTGACGAGAGTATTGTGAAGAACAAGATATCCTACTCCATTCGGCAGGCATTGGATCAGCCATTGAACTACGCCAGGTCTTATTTGGCTGATATTTTGCCTGCCTGCGTGGGGAGAATTATATACCTCGATTCTGATTTGGTTGTTGTGGATGACATAGCAAAGCTTTGGGAAACAAGCTTGGAATCTTACATACTTGCCGCTCCCGAGTATTGTCATGCAAACTTCACCAAATATTTCACGGATAATTTCTGGTCGGATCCGGATTTATCCCGAACATTTGCAGGTAGAAAGGCTTGTTATTTCAATACAGGGGTTATGGTGATCAATTTGGTGAAATGGCGTCAAGGGATGTACACGGTGAAGATCGAGGAGTGGATGGAAGTGCACAAGAAGAGACGGATCTACGAGCTGGGGTCTCTGCCGCCATTTTTGCTGGTGTTCGCGGGAGGAGTGAAAGCGGTGGATCACAGGTGGAATCAGCACGGCTTGGGCGGGGATAACTTCCAAGGGCGGTGCAGGGATCTTCATCCCGGCCCCGTGAGCTTGCTCCATTGGAGCGGCAAAGGAAAACCCTGGCTGCGTCTTGATTTGAGGCACTCTTGCCCGCTCGACTCCCTCTGGGCTCCCTATGACCTCGTTCACCCCGCCTCTTTTCTCCACGGATGATTTTGCGTACAATGTAATGTATAGCCAATTACAATCTGAATACTGAGCAAGGAGCTGCCTCAAGATAGTGCCGCTAAAACCACACACATACCCATATTACTAATTGTTGGTTTTATGATCAGAATTGAAACAATCAGAAAAATGCAACACAATGAACAATGAACACAACAATATACCCTCGGAAAACCCTCCAACTTGAAGGAAAAAACCCAGCAACAATATATCTTTTATATATTGAATGATAAGAACAACAATCTACTTTACAATGGCCAAATCCAAGGCCTACAGGGATGGCTTCACTTCTTGAAGCACAATGAATAAGATCACACTTGATAAATCTAATTTGCTCTTGAAATAACTTGATCTGCTCCTTAGAAGTCTGCTCTACCTTGTGAATTATGCTTATTGATTGAATATCTTCAAAATGTATATCTTGAACAATGAGGAATCATTATATATACAAGTGAGAGGAAAGAGACCCATCTCTTCAATCTCCCTGTCGGCCTCCACCAAAAGTCATGTCTCATAGAAATGCAAGAAGTTGGGCTGGAAGTGGGAGCCTGATGCTCCTCCTCCAACATCAACACTCCCTCTCAGCTAGGGAGCATACTTCCAGCTACATAAGACATATCACCTCATCGTGATGTCAACCACAATGGCTACACTCATATGTGAAAAGAAAGATACCACCACATTGTGATATCAGATATCACCTCAATATGATATCAACCATAATGGCTACAACAATGTAAAGTATGTACAAGTGTTCATCACTTACATGACATCCACCATGTCTCTCCTAGAGGGTGGAATCAAGGGATTTCACCTCGAACTTCTCTCACAGAGAAGAACTCGTTATCAAGGGATTTCACCTCAAAATTCTCTCACAGAGAAGAACTCGTTATCAAGGGATTTCACCTCAAAATTCTCTCATAGAGAAGAACTCGTTATCAAGGGATTTCACCTCGAACTTCTCTCACAGAGAAAAAATCATTATCAAGGATTTCACCTCAAACTTCTCTCACAAAGAATAACTCATTATCAAGGGATTTCACCTCAAACTTCTCTCATAGAGAAGAACTCATTATCAAGAGATTTCACCTCGAACTTCTCTCACAGAGAAGAACTCGTTATCAAGGGATCACTGATACTGAGACTCTTTCTCAGTTAGGGCTGTATTCTCCACCTACCAAGCTTGTCACGAAAGTACACAAACATTAACTTGGAGAGAGGCTTGGTGAGAATGTCTGTCGTCTGCTCAGTAGTGCTGATATACCTCAACTCTATAGCTTTCCTCAATACTAGAAGGCTCAAACTCAATAATTTGACTCATTAATAACACATAATCTGAAAACTTATGAGGTCTCTTGCTTTCTCTAAGAGATCTTCAGGGCACTGCATATTTTCCTGCCTCTTGCAAGTTTTCTCGAGTCCACTGAGGTCTTTTTCATACTACAACAATGTCACTAGGTCCATCAGTTGGTTCCAAAGGCTTACCTAGATCATCATCTTCTTTTGAATCAAAAGCCTCCCTCTGAATCTCAGGAGTATGGTCAACTTCCATATCTTGAGGAGACTCTTGGTCTTCATTATCTATCTCCATATGAATGCTCTTAGATCTTTTGAATGCAACATCCTCTTCAAATGTAACATCCCTGCTGATCTCAATCAACTTCTGACCTAGAATGTAAATTCTATAGGCTTTTGAAGTCTCACTATAGCCTACAAATATTCCCTTCTTGCTAGAAGAATTCAGCTTTGTCCTTTTATCTTTTGGTATATGAACATACACTGGACAACCAAAGATCCTCAATTTACTTACTTCTAGCTTCACCCCTGTGAATGCTTCTTCGAGAGTCATGTACTATAAAATGCAGTGAGGGCTTCTATTCTGAACATAAACAGTTGTCTTAAATGCTTCAGCCCAAAGGAAGGTTTGCAGATCTTTGTCATGAATCATAGCTTTGGCAGCTTCTACAATAGATCTATTCTTCCTTTCTACAACACCATTCTGTTGAGGGTTGTAAGGGACACAGAACTCCCTCTTAATCCCTGCTTTAATGCAAAAATTATAGAATCCTTCAGAGGTGTACTCCTCTCCGTTGTTAGATCTCATAACTTTGATTCTTTCCCAGATAAGTTCTCTACTTGAGCATTAAACTCTTTGAACCTTTCAATTACTTCTTTAGATTCATGGTACAACCTTTGCAGGTACCTTCATGCTCCTGGTTGAATTTTGGAAGACCCATGACCATCTTCTCCATGATAGGTAGAGCACAAAAGTGTAGGTAAGCCAATGTTTGATGCCAAAGATCACATAAGCTTGAAGGATCATGTACTAAATCCTGAAGTGGACAAGTGATTAGCCTATAGAGGCTCTCATGTCTAACTCCAATTACTCGAGTAGTTTTTTCTTTTTTTTTTGAAGTTGGAATTCTTCATCCACACAAGAACTTTGCCTTCGGAGAAGGCAACTTGGTATCCCTTATCTTCCAAGGCTGAAATGGAAACCAGATTTTGTTTGATGACTGGAACATAGAGAACATCACTTAACCTTAGAGTAATGCCAGAATTCAAGTGGAGAGTAGAGATCCCAATCCCTTTCACCGAATAGCTAGCATCATCTCCAATGATAACTTGTTCACTAGAATTTCTCTCCATCAAGTTTGATAAATGCTCCTTAAAACCAGTGATGTGTCGAGATGCACCACTATCAATCAACCAAGTGTTGATGTTGATAGGTACATTGCTTGACAATGCTAAATAGAACAAATATTCACATGATTCCTTTTGAGGAGAGGCATCATTAACATCTATAATGCTATTATTAGGGGCCTTTGACAGATTTCAAAATGTCAAATTCCTTGTCTGTGGTGGTGCTCCTGATAACGGTTTTGTGTCTGTAAATGCTAGGGATTTTATCTCTGGCCTTCAAAGCTACGAAAGAATAGTTATTACAAACTCGAATCCTAGTTGGGTAATGGAGGACATGCCTGCCCTGAGGGTGATGGGAGACATGTTGATTCTTCCCAAGAGAGATTCTCATTATAAATGGAGTAGAGAATGAAACCACTAGTTGGGAGCTAGGAAGGAATTTGGCTCTCTCTCCATATCTCTATAGACATGTTGCAGATCCAGGGGGTCGATTCTCCACACTGGTAGCCTCCATTATTCCCTGAATATAACATTCCTCTACAAATGTTTGGCCTGAAGGATGGATTTTTCATCGAGGGATCAAATCCCACATTGGATACATTCTATCTGAAACCACTCATCCCATAGAGCTCCATCTAGAAACTTATAGTCCTATTATCTAAATAGTTTTTATTAGCCTTATCGGTCGATCATAACCACACATCTCATTCTTCAGTTGGTTATGGAACGAGATTTGATTACACTCCCAACAATATTGATTTCCATATTTACGTGCCTTCCTTCACAACTCACTCATTTTCCATGAACCAGAGGTTTTTGGTTCTCTCATCAAATACTCATCAAAGAGTAAGAGGAATATATAATGCAGGGGTGACAGCACCTCCAAATTTGGTAACAACTCCATCTGGGTACTACATGTTGTTTGTGGTTAACAATGGAAGTGCAAGTATGGGAAAATAGATAAATTTATCCTAAAATCTGCAATCTTTTTGGGAGTGGGAATATTTAATGTGAATTATATATCATTAACTTTATTAATGAGTAAACTATATATTGTTAGGCCTTGTGAATGGTTTAATAAATCTATTTTTCCACTAATTTGAGATTGCATAAGATTATTAAATTGCAGTCAGACTATCCATTTATTATGCATGTTCCTAGCTGATTAGGGATAGCCAGGAGATAGAAATAACAATAAAGTATTGTTGTAATGACAAATCTGATCATGATCTTCTTCAAACCAGGCTCTGATACCATTTTGGTTTTATGATCATAATTGAAACAATCAGAAAAATGTAACACAATTAACAATGAACATAACAATATACCCTCGAAAAACCCTCCAACTTGAAGGGAAAAACCCAACAACAATATATATCTTAAGTATTGAATGATAAGAACAACAATCTGCTTTATAATGGCCAAATCCAAGGACTACATGTATGTTTTCACTTCTTGAAGCACAATGAATAAAATCACATTTTATAAATCTAATTTGCTCTTGAAATAACTTGATCTGCTCCTTAGAAGTCTGCTCTACCTTGTGAATTATGCTTATGATTGAATATCTTCAAAATGTATATCTTGAACAATGAGGAATCATTATATATACAAGTGAGAGGAAAGAGACGCATCTCTTCAATTTTCCTGTCAGCCTCCACCAAAAGTCATGTCTCATAGAAATGCAAGAAGTTGGGCTGGAAGTGGGAGCCTAATGTTGCTCCTCCAACATCAACACTAATAATGTGTCTTAGCTAGTATAAATGTGCATTGCCGATAAACAAGACTGGTGTAGTGGAAAAAGCCAGACATTAATGCAAAGGTATGGGCATCCATTCCAGCTGCCAACTCGCATAGCCGCTCTTCACAACAATCCACCCCTCTAAAATAGTGGACACTTCTAAATGGAATCTTCCAAACTTACAAAAGTATGGGCCTCCATTCTATCTACCAACTACCACAGCATACAATTGCTAATCTTGACAAACTAACCTTTAAAATTGTGAGCACATTTAAATGGAATTTCTTAAATTACGAGATGAATCTAAGGTGTTGGCATCTCAATCTGAGATGTATATTTACTTTGTGATTTTATTTGGTAAGTGGTTTCATTTTATTTGTGAGTATATTCCCCTTTCTAATGTATGATGTGGGCACTTCCCACTACATGATAATTAAACTTGTCAACTCTATCTACCACCTAATAACAATCATCAATCAACCATCTTTTCTCTCAATCAATGGTTCCTCTACGACAACATTGACATTGTATCATGAGTGATGCCCCCTTATGTACCCATGTGGCATGCACATTGAAAATTATTTAATACTCACTTCAACTACAAAGAAAACAACAAGATAAACTCCATATCCTTAATGCATTGCCTCCACATCAACATCATTGCATTGTTGATTCAATCCACATATCAAACATTTAGTGTTTCCATAATTAATTAGAAAATAGTCAATATAATATACCACCACTTTACAAGCTACAAATCCCTTTCTAACGGGTGCAACATATGTAAATCCAAGAACTGCTCTGAAGTCAAGGCATGTGTATGATATCACATGAAATACCATGTCATTGCCCCTCACAATCACTACCCAAGTCACTTTGAAATATTTCACCACTTGTAATTTTTGTATGGCCTTGTTGTAGTTTCTTTATGTCAATATATCGATATCATAGACAAACATAAGTTATAATATAGACTTTAGAATCTCAATGTCTTGTCTCCATATCATTCACATTGTGGCATTGATTTCAGTTGCACATCGAACATGGAGTCTTCTCACAATCAAATCAATGTCATGTTCTCCTTGTTGACCTTCACGATAGTAAATGTCTAATCAAATAACCCACCACCTTACATGTTGTGTATCCCTTTCTAATCAATGCAAGCCATTAAATATAACAACTGCCTTAAATTTGGATAATCTTCTAAATGCCTAAATGTTGGCTCAAATCCCAATGAACACAAATGCAATCTATCTTGAAATATAGATGGCACATTTTACATGAAGGCTTGGAATTGTAATGAGATGATGATTGTTGGCGTAGATCAAATCTAAGTACAGTATGGAAATGATTTTTTGCCAACACATCACATCATGTTTGATAACCCCAACAGATGGCCAAAAAAGGTAATCACAAATGGTCTGAACATTTACAACTTCAATTTGGATATTGATTATATATACCCATGTCCACTTCATATTTTTATCCAAATCCCAAAAACCCAATCACTCAAAGTTGGCCTGACCCCAACATGTTGGGCTCTTCAACTAGCCAATATTAATGTTCCTTGATCGAAACCAAGGTAGTTGTAATTTTGACATAAAGATTGGGAAAAGACACCATCTCTATCTACGAAGAATGAAATCCATCATAGACTAAAGCATTTAATGTCAATTCATATCCCAAACCCCATATTTCAATTGTTTTGCATTTAGTGATGTTGCTTCACATATTAATTTTTTGCGTAGATACAACATGTAATATTAAAAATTTACATTGCAGATGTGTTTCTTCGATAAACAAAAAACATCTCTAATAAATTATAAAAGGTGAAAAGAGAATATTTATCATTCTCATTTTTGTCATGATGAATTTTGAGATTGTTGGAGATCAACATCTTTTGCTCTAAAGATCTACATTATTTTGAAAAAAATTGAAGTCCTTGATATGGTGTAATGTTTTAAAGCTCTTTCTCTTTTTATATTTCATTGTTAATAAGTTCAAAATTATCTAAGTATCCAATCTCTAGGTAATAATTTGAGTCGAGTGATCATTTTAAAGGTTTAATCTCCTTTTCTTTCAATGAGAGTCTCTAAACATTGCATCTTCTAGAATTTGATGGCATGAGTATGATTGAGTAAAGATGATGACATCGTAATATAATTTTGCCTCACACCATTGGATGAATAAATTTTAGGTGAGGATTTTAAGCTATCAAATGAAGTACCTTTGAAAATTCAAAACACATGGTTACAACAAAGGGTTAAATCTCTCCACATTAATATCCAACCATTTGATCATTTAGGTTATCTCCTTTCATATGATCCTCTTGATTAATAGGGATCATATTTTTGGTCAAAGACATACCCCTATGTCCCACTAGCTCATTGCATTAATCTCAATCCATTAGACTTGTTATTATCTAATGGCTTGAGTGTCTTTTGTTATAAATAGTTATGTTTAAGGCTGGTAAAATGCCTCACATCATTAGATTGACAATACTTTGGTTAATTTGAAGTTGTTCATCTATCTAAGCTCAAGAACATGATTGTTTGGTTTAACATAGACAAAAGCAGATGAATTCTTCCACAGATTCTTCTTCCATTAAGCTTAAGTTCAAACTCGTTCTTTTGCAAAGTTTTTGGGTGGATTTATTTTGAAGTGATGATTCAAATGAAGTTTATGGAGATGCAATCTTGGATTTAAATTTGAAATCTATAGGAGAATATGGCATGTCTACTCATATGAATCGATTATGCAAGCATTCTTGATTTTAGAGAGATAGACCATGCTAGGTACTGAAAAAGGACACCCCCACAACATTCTCAAAGGGAATGGATTTTAGTTTGCAGGAAATGTATCAAAAATAATAGACAAGACCTGGTTGAAAATACATCTCAGCAACACATACACTTAATAATAAAAGACAAGTTATATTGTCCCTCTTTTATCGATGTTATATATTGTAATTTTCTCATTTTTTGAAGGAGATGGTTTTCTAAAAATTATATGCTTACCGAGTTTTAAAAACTCGTACCTTAACCTTGCTTTTTCATCGTGTATGTATATCTTGAGCCCTCATTGCAATAAAGTGTGATTGTGCATAATTCCTAAGTAATATAGCTATTGTGGCTCTTGTTTATCTGCCCCTTGGCTCTGGTCTTACTAATACAATTTTATATGTAGTAGGTTTTACTGTATATTTAGTGGAAATTAAGGCTCTCTATGAGATCTTATTCATTACGAAGATTAAAGATGTTTAGTTCTCTTAATTAAAGAGATGACTTCTTAAGAATTGTTAGCACAACTCTTTGGTTTATGATTCAAATTTAAACTCCTTTCTTCAACCTCAAATTCAGAGGTACAAATGAATGAAACTATTATTTTACTTAGCAATCACAAGTTTTCAAGAAAAATATCTCCAAAATTTAGATCTTATATTTTATATTTCATATTTTATTTGAAATATATTTATCCTATAATCAAAGTACCCTATTATAATTACTATTAAACATTAATAATATATTCTAATTAATTTTTAGATTAAAAAAGGTTGATGGAGTGAGGAAGACATAAGTAATAAGAAAATAAGGAAAAAATTATATGTGAAAACTCCAACCACAAGGCAAATTAATAGGTACTACTAACCAGCGCTGAATGCCACTGACTTCTTTAGAATATATCTTTATATGTAGAAAATATTTATTTTGAATAGTTGGAATGAATATATTGTTTTGCATACTTTGGACTACCAAATAATAAAATTAAAAAGTTGTTCATGAATTTGGGATATATATATTTCATCCGTATGTGATGGAGATTACAAAGCTAGGTTTGATGAAATACTGTCGCTTTTACTTTATTTATCAAGCTACACATCTTTTTAGATATTTGATTGTGAAAATTCAATAAAAAGAGTTGAGATATTCTACCTCAATTTGACGGAGTGGATGTCCCCTAATCAAAAATATTTTTTTACTCTGCGAAAAGATACAAAATATATTCAACTTCTCGATCAGAAACAATTTTTAACTCTGAAAAGATACAAATTAAAGTCGTTTTAAAAATATGAGATGTAAGAAGTTAAGTGTCAATATGGACGATGAATAGTTAGTTGCAGGAATATACTCTCTTTCTCTGCAAGACGGACATAGACTTAACTAGTTAGTATTCGAATGGGGAAAGCGTGGGTGAGATTTAACTAGTCTTCCCGTCGATGGCTTAGAAAATATCATAATCCTCTATACACGCCTGCTAGCCGAACTTAAACTCGTATTTTTGGGCGGGAAGGAAGAGACATCACCACCAAGCAAGGGCACCATACACATAGATATACTACGCCAAGCGCACCATACACACAGTCAGAGTTTGCGATCTAGTTACAACTGCATCCCAAGAACAGGATTGCCATAGACTTATTCGGTACTCAAAGACTTGATTGGTACTAAAACAATTTATGATCCAACTACGTCCCAAGAACAAGACTGCCATGGACCTATTCGGTAATCAAAGACCTGATTGATACTAAAACAACTTATTATCCAACTGCATCCCAAGAACGAGACTGCTATAGACCTATTCAATAATCAAAGATCTAATTGGTACTAAAACAACTTATAATCCAACAGCTTCCCAAACAACTTATAATCCAATAGCTTTGACATCCACAGATTCCAAAATTTTGGTTGTTCTTGTCATGACATTTTAGGAGAAGGTGGTTTCCTGAATTCTAACTCCTATTGGTTTCATTGAAGGTATTAATAGCACCATTGGTGTTAAACATGGTTTATGCTTTTTCTGACTTTATTTGGTTTCTACATAAACGAATTAGAGGATATCATTGGAAGTTCAAGAAAAACAAGTAATGATTGTATTTTTTATGATATACTCATTACTATTATTTTTTTTGATGACATTATTCTCATGTCACATACTACCGCGGGGCTATAGATACTTCTTGACATTTTAAGATCATTTTGTGGTATTCATGATTTACAAGTGAGCTCGAGTAAAACAAACGTCATGGTTTTCAACAAAACTAAACAAAAATCACATGGGACTAATCTAATTTATAAAGGAAGCTTAGTTGAAGTGGTTTTCTCCTATACTAATCTTGGCATGCCTTTCAAAGGACCTCCCTTCAATATGAACTATGTTGTAGAAGAGAGATTATGAAAAGGGTATGTTGCACTTAGTAGACTTGAGACACAATGTTACTAGCTTCAATTTCAGTGTGCCAGAGAAAAATTATGTATCTTCTAAAATTTAGCGTCACCAACATTATTGTATAAACATTGTGAAATTTGGAGCCCTATACTTTGTAGTACTAGTTGGGATTGGATTGATAGAGTTCTTATTTAAATGCTATAAAAAATCTTGCAAGAAAAATAGCCAATTCCATTTTTTATTTTTTTTACTAAATTTGGCACCCATCCCATTCATATTTCAATTGTTTTGCATGGAGTGATACTGATTCACATATTAAATTTCTTCATAGATACAACATGTAGAATTAAAACTCTAGATTGCAAATATGTTTCTTCATTAAACAAAAAGTATCTCTAAGAAATTATTGATGAAAAGAGAATATTTTTCATTCTCATTTTTGTCATGATGAATTTCAACATTGATGAAGATCAACACCCTTTGATGTGAAGGTCTGCATTGTTATTTAAAAAATAGAAGTCCTTCTTAATATGGTGTAATGTTTCAAAGCTCTGACTCTATTTATATTTCATTGCTAACAAGTTCAAAATTGGCTGAGTATCTAATCTCCAAGTAATAATTTGATCAAGGCAATCATTTTTAAGGTTCAAGCTCCTTTTATTTCAGTGAGAGTCTCCAATCATTGGATCTTCTATAATTTGATGGCATGAGTGTGATTGAGTAAAAATGATGCCCTCATCATAGAAGTTTACCTCACATTGTTGGATGAACAACTTTTAGGTGGTGATGCTAGGCTGCCAAGTTAAATACCTTTTAAAATTTGAAGCACGTGGTTTTAATAAAGGGTCAGATCTCTCCACATTAGTCTCCAACCATATGATCATTTAGATTATCTCCTTCCATCCAATCCTCTCGATTAATAAAGATAATCTTATTGGTCAGAGACATACCCCTGGGTCTCATCATCTCATTGCAAAAATCTCAATCCATTAGACTTGTTATTATCTAAAAGACTGAGCATCTTCTGTTATAAATAATGATGCAAATTTGGTAAAATGCCTCACACCATTAGATCAACAATACTTGGATTAATTCATAGTCTTTCATCTACCTAAGTTGAAGATTATGATAGTTTGGTTTAATCAAAAAAGATAGATGAATTCATCCTCACAAATTCTTCTTCCATTAAGCCTAAGTTCAAACTCATTCTTTTTCAGATTTGTTGGGTAGAGTTATTTTAGAGTGGCTATTCAAAGGTAGTCTATGAGGATGCAATATTTGCTTTAAATTTAAAATATACAAGATGATATGGCGTGTCTACTCATCTCAATCAAGTACATAAGCAAACTTTATTTTAGCGAGCTAGTCCATGTTGGTTAGAGAAAAAAATAATTCCATACAACATTTTTAAAGGGAAGGCCATTTCATTTGTAGGAAATGTATCGAAAAAAAGAAAATAGACAAGACCTAGTTGAAAATATTTCTCAGCTACTCATAAACCTAACAAGTAAAGACTTAATATTTTTCATTATTTCTTGATGTTATATATTGTAATTTATTCATTTATTAAAGGAGATGATTTTTTGAGTATGATATGCTTACTAAATTTTAAAAACTAAAATTTATGTCCCTGCTATTTGGATGTGTATGTGTATCCTCAGCCATAGTTGACATAAACTGTGATTGTGAAAAATTTCAAAGTAATAGAGTTATTGTGGCTCTTCTTTGTCTACCACTTGGATCTGATCTTGCTGGTGCAATTATGTTTATGGGATGTGCCTTTCCCTTTGTATTTTATTTGTTTTATTGTGTTATTTTCTCTTCCTACATATCGATCACATTGTGTTTAAATAGATAGAAAATACTCCCATTTCTATTCTAGTGAATCATCAATTACTTTTATGTTTCTTTATCCCTTTTCCTCTCCAAGTATTATTTCTATTTATATAGATTAGCATTAGGATATAAAACATAACCAATTGACTCTAGTGGTTCTATGCAAGGAGAAGTCTCACACTAAGCAGAGATCCAATGTTGTGTTTATATAGGAGGGTTCAATCAAGAGGGAATTTTAATACATTAACACAATAATTGGGCATAATAAATATCCATTCAAATATCTTCAATCATTTATGAAATTTTGTGAATAAGGAATCAAGAACACTTGGTATACTCAATACACGTGTTTCCTACATGGAATTGGTGTTGATGTCCATTGTTTTCCTCTTCATACATTTTTTTTAAAATCAAAATTCCCTACATGTTGAAAAAATACATTCATAGAGGCATAAGAGATGTGATTTAGAAATCTAACATAAAATTAACTTGGGCAGAACCATAAAAAACTTTGAAAACAATATGCATCACTACATGAAACACTATCTTCAAATAGAATATTGATGTACTATTGCTTCTAAGTACACCAGGGTTTCTTTTAGTTTGATATTTAATTTAGGTCAATTGTGGTTATGCTCTCATAAATGTTTCATGGGGTTAGTGTACTTTCTTTTGTAACATTAGTGGATATGTAAACTTTGCAATACAATTAAAATATCATAAAAGCATTTTATAATTAGGTGTCCATTATATTATGAGATTTGTGATAGATTTTACTGCCTCTTTAGAGGAACTTAAGGTTATCTATGAGATCTTATTCATTATGAAAATTAAATATGTTTAGTTGTATACATCAAAGAGATGACTAAATACATATGGCTTCTTAAGAGTTGTTACCACAATTCTTTGCCTTATGGTTCAACTTCAAACTCTTTTATTCAACCTCAAATTCAAAGGCCCAAAGGAACGATCTCAATTTTCTATTCAACAATCACAAGTTGTCAAGAGAAAAACATCAACAACTTAGATAATATATTTTATGTTTCATCTCTTTTTTATCATGCTTGCTCTTATTTTAATTGTATTTTTCATGTAATCCTATTACCTTGTTATAGATACTATTAGACATTAATAATATATTATTTTTAATTCTAGATGTAAAAAAGTTTTTGATGGAGGGAGGGAAGACAAAAGCAACAAGGAAATTAGTTGAAAGATATATGTGAAAAATCCAAGCACAAGGAAAGTTAATAAGTGCTACTAACCATAGAACCCAACACTACTGACTTCGAGGTCTCTATCCTTAGAAAATATCTTTACATGTGGAAAATATTTATTTTGAATAGTTGAAATGAATATGTTGTTTTGCATGCTTTAGCCTACCACAATATTTAAAGTTTACCCAGGTTTCCAAGTTCCAAACTATTTTTATAATAAATTGATATCAATATAATTTAAAGTTTTTGAATCACAAGTCACCCTCTACAAAAGACTTTTTTAATCATTCAATACTTTACACCATAATATATATAAATTTCCAAACTATTTATAGAATAAATTAATATTGATATAATTTAATTTTTTTGAATCACAAGTCACTCTCTACAAGAAACTTTTTTAATCATTCCATACTTTACACCATAATATATAAATATATGAATAAGTAGTCAAGCTTCCCCTTCTATCAAGTGGGGCTTTGACCCATTTATTTTTATAAAGAATTAGAAAAATATATTCATTTAATTTTAATGGAAAAGAATAATAGATTGTATATTAAATTTTTATTATTTTTAAATATATATTAATATTTAATAATAAAATAACACGATGGTGAGAAAAGTATATCTAAAATAAAAAATTATAATAGAACAAAATAAAAAACACAAAATTAAGTTATAGATTTTATATTTTATAATAAATCACAACCTATAATCTAATATTTCTTCTACAATTAAATGAAATGTCAAATAAAAATAATATACAATTTTACTTTTAAAAATTATATATTAAACAATTAAATTACTAAAATATTTTTTCCACCTTATAATTACTAAATAAAAATAAAAATTAGTTCAGATTGAAAAAAATACAGATTAAAACTATAAATTTTTTCTTTGTTTAATAAATTTTCTTTCACATTGTACATTAATACAAGACTTAGAAGTGACGGATGTGAGAGAAGTGACGGCCTGGGGTATGGCTAAAACATCGTTTTCAAGCGATTTGACGGTTGGACAAATTCAAATTTTTATTTGCTTTCCAGTCTGGCAATTGACGGTAAAAAATGTGTGGAGTAATTTAAAATATCTTTTCATTTGTATGTGATGAAGATCCAATTACACAGTAGTCTTATGCGATTTATTTTTATTCCACAGCGTCGGGCTTGCTGATTAAGCTCTTCCCTGGATTTATTTTTATCTCCAATTACACAGTAGTCTTATACGATAACAAGATCATAGAGTTTTAGATGACACTTTATGCTCTACATTTAGAATAATGAAATGTTGATATTTTCTCGAAAATGGAGATATCTTTAGAAAACTTGGATCTTAGAAATAGTAGAAAACAGTTTGCAATCTATGGAAGAATTAAGGTTGCTTTTGACATGGCTAAACCATTTGTAAAGGAAAATTATATTCAAGTTAAATGAAGTGAGAACATTAAAAATAAATAAATATGAAAATTCTTTTAAAAGGTGGTTTTCTTCCTTTTTAGTAGATCATATAGTTAAACATTACAATAATATTTAAATGAGATTTAAAATCGATATAATAATTGGAGAGAGGGCCTTGCTAAAAATTAGATTTTGAAGAAGAAAACAAAGGGGTATAATGTAAAGGATTTAAGGGAAAGGAAATAATGGGTTTGGAGGCAAAAGGTGAGGGGGGATATAGGAAAAACATCTGGGAGACCAAAATAAGGTTGAAATAGATAAGAAGTACTCCATAGGTTCAACGAAAAAGAAGGAAAATATTCTATAAGGGAACTCAATGCTATAAAAGGAATTGAAATATGATAGAATGTGTAATTGTACTTCTCGTGACTGTAATCCTCCCTATGATTATACATCGGCTCACGTGCAGACTATTGACCCTGGTTATCCCACTTCGAGGCATCTGTCACTCGCTTAGACCTTTCTTGCATCATACTCTCATTCCCTATACATCCTCAGTTCATCTTAGACCTTTTACACACCAGACATGCTCTCTAAGCATCCCTCGGGGCCCTTTCGAAGACTTATTGACCACTCTAGGTGGCCTTTTGATCCAGGGCACGAGTTAGGGAGAAAACCCACAACCTAGGCATAATTTTTCTATATATATGCTTAGATTTTACTTCCAAAATATCATATTTGCCACCATATTTAATTTTTACAATCTTTCTTATGTTAACATTCTTAAAATGTTCAAAATATACAATACTTGTTTCCCTACCTTCCAAACTACAATGGTAGAATTTACCAACAAATTTGAAGAAACCCACAAGCAACAATTACAAGATTTTGTGTCCAAGCATACAAATATATAAGATGATTTCATCAATATTCTTAAGGAAAAACTCCAAAAAACAAATGATGGTCAATCTTCAACTCCCCCAATTAATAATGCTGTTACACCTCCAGTGGGGCCAACTCAACCAACTCAATTAGCACAACATCAAATTGTAATTCAACAACCATCAGTAATAGTAATACCTTCTCTGTCTAGTTCATCCACTCCATATGTACAATCCTTTATACATGATATTCATACTCTATAGTCTAAGGTGTTATATCTTGAGAACGGAGCGATTAGGCCATCATATGCCTTGGATTCTAACATTCTCTTGCATACACCTTTGACACATCACATCATGACAACTCCCTTTCCATCTGGTTTCATGTCGCCCAAGCTTACATTATATAATGGCAAGGGTGACCTAGAGCATCATCTCAAATGTTTTCACGTAGCATGCTTGGACTATGTGTCTAATGATTTACTTCTTACAAAGTTATTTCCATGTAATCTAAAGGATTATGCCCTATAATGGTTCTATGATTTACCAAATCAATCTATCATGGCATTCGATCCTTTAACTAACATGTTGCTATCACATTTCTCTATCAACATCAGTGATAAGATATCATATGCACAAGTGTCATAATTAAAGCAAAAGTCAAATGAGCCTATTGTAGATTATGTCGTATAATACAAGATAGTATTAGCCAAATTGACTAGCCCCATGGTAGATAGAGAGATTTAGGACATATTTAAAAAAAGTCTCCTACCAACATTACATGAAGCTGTCTTGTTCAAGAAGTTTCCTACATTTATTGATTTGTGCCACATAGTCAAGGAAAGAGAGGTTAAGTTCTTATTAATGGGCAATCTCAAGTATACAAATGGATCATAATCAAATATTAAGAGTTCAAACAAACCTCTATATCAGGTAAGGGCCACAAAGAACAAAAGTGATCAAAAGGCCATAGTCAACGTAGCTTCCAATCCATCTCCAAGATTGGTTCCTATTCACTCCTCAATGCGGAGTCTTCACTAACCTTAAACAATCACCAACACAGGTTCCAAAACAACTCTTGGAATGAAATGTCATATCTCTCCCTCTCATTAAATAGGTTTATACAATAAGGCCTCTTCCAAATAACTATGATTCAAATGCATTCTATGAGTATCACAAGGCATCAGGCGACACAACAAACAAATGCATCAGCCTAAATCACAAGATACACAATCTAATTGAGACTAATATTATTGATGTGGGAACAACCATAGAGGAACCAAAACCACAATAAATAAAGGCTAAGTAATTGAAGATATTTTTTAGATCCATTCCAAAAGCATACAATGAATGAGGTAGGGGGCACATCCATTGCGAAATTCATATCACATAGTTACAAAGGAGGCATATCCATCATGTATCATACTATAGTTCCACCTAGACTACTTATCACATTCTCAACACAAGAGATTGTGGATGATGAGACAGATCTGCATGTACTCTTTATACAAACATACATAGGTACCATCCTATCTAGTGTGTTATGGTTGACAATGAGTCAATCATTAGCATGTGCACTATGACACTCTTATAACATTTGGGATACATAGATCGAGATATATTTCCCATAGATATAGTCATTAGTGGTTTTAGTGACCATGTTTAGAGCTCCATCAGGGAGATTATGATTCAATTATAGGTTGGACCAGCACACATAGCCACTCAGTTCCTAGTAGTACTAGTGCTAGTGTATTCAATATATTATTAGGTAGGCCATGGTTAAAAGAGATCTGAGCAATCCCATCTACAATACACTGATGCCTAAAGTATATATATGAAAATTTAGGTGGTAAAACTTGAGGGTGTCCCATATGAGTATCCTCTACCCACCCCATAGGCAGTTCCATCATAGTTTCTAATTATAGTTTCAACACAGACACCAGTTATAGTTCCATCACCATTACCATATATTGCATAGATATAAGTTAGAGATGAGAGTACATATCCTATGCATACATCATAGAGTTCAATAGAGCCAATAGTGTAGGTGAGGTCTACTCCTATGGTATCGACACATATGCATACTCTACAATGGAGACCATTACTAGAGATACCCCTGCATCAAAGATACGTGAGAGATTCTAAGGGACCTTCCTCTACTTAGTTTATGTCTAGATTAGTATTATTTATTTCTAGGTTTTCTTAGCAAATTTCACCTACATCACGTATAGCTTCTTCTTCTTCTCCTAGATGGGTTTCTAAGACCCCTACAATTCACAGTGCATCATAGCCAATGCCACCGATTCATAGCATCACTACAAAGGTAGATTCAGACACTGATTACTTTGCATAGTAGATTATGAAATCATAGTTACTCTTTCACATAACACAAATGATCACAGTGCCATTATTCGACATAGGTCACAATGATAGTGAATCTCTCATGAGACTTATTGGTTATTATGGTTTCTACTCCTTGTACATACTTCTTTCTCTCTCTCGCTCCTTGTAAATAATTGATTTTCATTTGCTTGTACATATATTATATACAAAAAATATAACATGTCAAATCACAAAAATATTCAAATATTAAACATAAAATATATAAAATTATAGATTATATGCATTGCTATGTTTACATTTCTGCTACTTTTCAGACACTACATATGCTAGTTATCTTAGTATTGTTAGTTTTATCATATCTAGATGCTTCATTTATTCTTGTTGAGTGTTTGTAGATTACATATAAGACTCCAATCCATTATAATGATCTAGACTTCATATCATCTACCCACTGGGGGCATATACACTGATCTAGGTATATTCATTTAATACATCTACCCACTTGGGGGCATCTCATACACAGTTTCTACTACAAGGTTCTATCTTTACATTCTATACATTCCATTTTATGCATTGATATATTTTTATATTGATCATTACTACTCATTTCTCAATTTTTTTGTTGATTATCACTAGTTATACTTAGTAAATATACATCCTAACATTTACACATATTATACTACATAGGTATACATGCTTTCATTTCTAACTTTCCTAGTTTAGACTTGACTGTGTTTCATATGCTTCTTCCATTTTGAGGGCATTTAAATATGTCATTGCCCTTTGTCTCTACGCCACTTCTTTGTATGTATGCCTTGGACATGTGCCCATGTCCCTTGTGTGTGCTTTCATGATTTTATATGCAAACATTTGAACATGTCCTTCTATATAGCTCTAAGCCAAATTGTTTGTTTACGTATGTGGATATTTGAACATGTCCTTGTATATTTTACATTCTCAGACTTAGTAACATGTGCCCATGTCCTTTGTATTGTGGCCTCTTTTTGTGTGCCTCATGTGTTTTGTATGTATGTTTTCTTGTATGTGTCTTCACCATGACACTTGTCTTTGGTTGTTACACACATCAAATTTTGATGCCATGAGGGACCTCATGCATATACTCTTCCTACCTGGATGTCATGATGGACATCATGCCCCATCCCCTTAGGCAGCTACTTATATTTATTATTATACACATTGATTACATCTATCTTGAAACCTTTGTGCAATGTTATATTATAACATACATCTTACACTACATATTTATGCTTAGATTTTTTTAGATTCTGATGTTATGTTTTCACATTTTATTGAAATATCACACAGCTGTCATATATACTCTAGTTAACACATTTTGTAGAGCTATTTCTTTTGAGGATAGTTTTTGCATAGGTTCTAAAACTACCCTCAAAAGAGGGGGAATTCATAGGGATTTGTCACAAATATCAGATTCTTAAATTGTTATCCACAAATTATTTTTAGCACATAGGCTCAATTTAAAAATCATACATAGGCCCAACACAAAAAAATCAAGAACTCAAAAAGCAATTTAGTCACCCAGATTTTAGACTAGATAGACGTTAGCTCCTAGATTAGGACACTAGCACCACAGGGTGCTACTTCTCACTACATGGCACTACTGTCTAGTAGCCCTAGATTTAAGGTAGTCTAGATTAGCCATAATAGTACACCAAGTATAATACATATTTACATAGATACAGTCACAGGCTTGATAGTTTTATTTAGATTTTACTCAAATACACTCATTTTAGCTCAAATTCACATTAGTTGCTTAGATTGGGGGCATAATTGGTGGCATGATCACTCCCACATTTAGTTCAGATACATAGATATAATTATTATATGCTCAATCTAGAATCAATATACTTAGATATCAGATTGGGGCATGTGCATGCACAACACATAATTTCAATATGCTCAGTTACACACAAGTTGATCATATGAATTGGAAAACTCCATGTCATTCTCTATGTTTTATACTCTTGATATCATATTCCATGTTGTTACCAATTTTATGCCCTACTCCATATGTAGTGATTGGCATTTTCATGTGGCCCAGAGCTTCCTAATGTATCGAGTGGTTGTGGAGGTGACATACATAATTAAATATACCTAGTTAGATACTTTCATCACTTTGCATAGTTTAGTTTCAGATGCATATACTACACATGAGTGGAAAATGATGGAGTCATATACTACTTAAGTTCTTGAGCCACCTACATGAGAGAGTTAGACACACTTATAGTCTTATCCAAGCTATTCACAAGTCATGAGCCACTAAGTAGGGGTAGGTAATGATGGATTCAAAATTGGATTGAGTTCTTGAGCCACCCACATATGAGGATTAAGCAAGCTATTAGCTGAGTCCAAGCTATTCAATGATTTGATCACTATGTACACTCACACACATAGGTTGTCACTAGGTTTATGTATTGGTTCATGTACCCAATGAGGTGTATTCATTCCTTTCCTCTTTCCTATCTTTTTACTCAGGCTTAGTCAGTTACTTTATTTAGCATAGTCTTTTGTTTTTGATATTCTCTTAAGTAAGGACTGATTTTTGCATGTTTTATTGCAAGTCATTATTATAGATCATGTTTCACATATGCAAGCCCAACTTCACATACTCAAACTTAGCTACACTTCACATACTCATACTTAACTACAGTCTTCACTTCCTAGGTAAGTTTAGGTACACTTCTTTTTCTTTATACTAATCATTTCACTTTACTGTATTTATATCATAAAGGCAGCAAATGTAATAATCTAAACATGGTATTTAGATGCTAAGAATGTTTCTTGAGACAACCTATTCCTAGCTTAGCCATAAACCTATTCTAGAGCCTGTATCACACTTTTAAAACTATTGTGCAGACCATAGACTTTTTCTATCAGCTCAAACATAGTTCTAGAACTACATTCCCAGATCCTAACCCATTGTACCTAACAACCTGCTAGCTGAACACTAGCATCACATTAAGGACAATAAAGTTGCATGGTATTAGTGTCCCCAACTTGGCGCTAGTATCTTTTGCTCTAACTCTCCCAAACGAATTTATTTTCAAATGTATGCCCCTCCTAAGGTCAGCCTAAACACATTTTATTATTTTTACAAGCTACAGATCACTATAAATACAAGACTATTAAACCTGTATCCACTAGATGGAAAATAGATGCAAAAAGCCTATTCAAATAAGAAAAAAGTTAAGCAAAATAAAGTTTATTAATCTCTATTCTACCTTACTTCTATATACTACCATCTATGGTTTCTCTAAGCCCAGATTTTAAATATTTTCAATCTCAAACACACTCAAAACATTCAATACCACTCTCATTCTAGCATTCACTTGCACATGCACCAAGCACTAGGTGGGAGAACTACATAGGGCTTCATCCCTCCTCGAAGTATTGGTATGTAGGCAAATCTCTTCATAGCATGGTGTTGAAGATGTCCAACCTATCCTAATAACAAACACATATTTTTAGATCATGTCATACTTGCAAGGAGGATTAAGGTTTACATAATAAATTAGATATTTAAACACAATATAGAGTTCTAGATTTCATGTGCATAGGAATAGAACCTAGAGACATAGGCATAGGTGTTATTAGAAAATAATAACAACCCTATAAAGAGGACACTAGTGCCATTTTTAGGACACTAAAACAACATGGTGCTACTATCCAAGTTGGCACTACTATCCAGTGAATAATTAGACCCATGGACCTTGTTGACGACACTCAGACCTATTTGTAACCTAGTTTTCAGAACATAGATCTTCTGCAACAATCATTTTCTAGATAAGTCTCTATTTGTACATATTATTTACTATTTTTAGAAATTCAAAGCAAGTCAAAATTTATAACAAATAAACAATTATTTATTACATATTATTTCATTGATTTAGACAACTCAACGCTTTAATCTAACTTATGATTTACATATCTAAAACCCTAAAATGTTAAAATACAAAGATCCTTATATGTTAAAAAAATATATTCATAGAGGCATTAGAGATGAGATTAAAAAATCTAACATAAAACAAACTTGAACAGAACTATAAGAACTATTGAAAACAAAATTGCATCACTACATGAAACAGTACACTAGGGTCTCTTTTGGTTTGATATTTCTTTTAGGTCAATTGTCATTATGCTTTCACGAGCATTTCATGAAGTTATGATACTTTCTTATATAACATAAGTAGATATGTAAACTTTGCAATAATGTACCAAAATTGCAAGAACATGAGATTTTTGATAGGTTTTACTACCTCTATAGAGGAAATTAAGGTTCTGTATGATATCTTATTCATTATAAAGATCAAAGATGTTTAGTTCTATTCATTAAAGAGATGATTAAACACATAGATGGCTTATTAAGAATTGTAAAAACACAACTCTTTGCTTTATGGTTCAATTTCAAACTCCTTTCTTCAACCTCAAATTCAGAGGGACAAACAAGTGACCCCACTATTTTACTCAACAATCACAGGTTTTCAAGAGAAAAACCTCAACAACTTAGATCTTTATGTTTCATCTTCTTTTTATCATGCTTGCTCTTATTTAAATTTTACTTTTCTTGTAATCCTATTATCCTGTTATTTTATTTAACTCTAGATGTAAAAAAAAAAATTGATAGAGGGAGGGAAGACAAAAGCAACAAGGAAATTCGACGAAAAATATATGTGAAAACTTCAATCACAAGGAAAGTTAATAGATGCTACTAACCAAATAACTGAATGCCACCGACTTTGAGGTCTCTATCCCTAGAAAATATCCTTAGATGTAAAAAATTGAGTAATTTCTTACATAAACTATAGTAAAAGTAAATATTGTGGAAACGTGTTTGTAAAAGAAAAAGTTGTTCATTTGTATGTGATGGAGATTACACAGCAGGGTTTGATGGAATAATGTACTTTTTATTTATTAAGGTACAAATCTTTTTACATATTTGATTAAGATAATTAAATAATAATAATTAAAATGTTTTGGATAATCTTAACTGATTGAGAATATCTTTTAATCGTAACTATTTAATTGAAAGAATGTTCAAGTTTCTATAATTCTAAACTTTTCCATCAAAAATTATTTTTTATTCTATGAAATGATACAAAGTATATTCAACATCTCAATCAAAAACAACTTTTATCTGTGCAAAAAAATACAAATTAAAATCGTTTTAAAACTCTAAGATGTAAGAAGTTAAGTGTCAATATGGACGATGAATAGTTAATTGCAGGAATATACTCTCTTTCTCTGTAGCAGGACATAGACAGAGCAGAAAGAATAGAAGTCCTTCCAAGGGGGAATACGTGGGTGAGATTTAAAAAGTCTTCCCGTCGGTGGCTTAGAAAATATGATAATCCGCTGCACACGCCTGCTCAGAATATTCTCCTGTGAAAGCGGCTCTGCTAGCCGAACTTTGAACTCGTATTTTTAGTCCGGAGGGAAAACTTGTTGACGGCATGTTCGATGTGAAATTTTACCAACTGAAAGTATTACGACCTAATTGGGGTTGAGAACCCTGATTAAGACTGCTAGATGATTTAGACCAAACAGGTGTTTGGTCTAACAAGATTTCAAAGCGACAAGATCAATTTTTTCCACCAAGTGTTTATAGTCAAATTTAATTGTAATAACTTCGTTTATCTATCCATGCGGAAATCAGAAGAAAATGAAAATTTTGAAAATCTAGTTTTTACATAATTTTATGAGGAAGAGACAAGAAAATAAAAAAAGAAAACTCACCACTCTATTTTTGGTTGATGTGAGATTGCCTTAAATCTTGGATCTACTGTATCATAATAAAAAACTTCCAAATAATTATAAAACCATTACAGTTGACCACACGTTGAGTCAGCTATTTACTATAGTGTTGGATAATTTGATTTTCATATTCGCAAAATGCAATAAACTTTGAGCAAATTGAAGAGAAGGTTTTATATAGAATCGCCAAATAATAAAGCATATATTGATGCTTAGATCCATAATTTAAAAAGCAAGAGCACACAAGCATAATGTTTACTATAGTTTTGTTGATTTTTAGAAGGCATTTGACCATGTTCCCAAACAACCTATAATCCAGAAGAGCTTTCAAGATCTACAGAATCCAAAACATTTGGTTGTTCTTGTCATGACACTTTATGAAAAGGTGGTTTCCTAGGTTCGAACTCCTATTGGTTTCATTGAAGGTATCAGTAGCACCATTGGTGTTAAACATGGTTTTATTCTTTCTCTGACTCTCTACATAAACAAATTAGAGGATATCACTGGAATTTCAAGAAAAACAAGGAACAATTGTATTATTTATAATATAATCATCATTATTTTATTAATTTTTTATGACGTTATTCTCATGTCACATACTATTACAGGGCTAGAAATACTTCTTGGCATTCTAAGATCATTTTGTGATATTCATAGTTTACAAGTGAGCTCAAATAAAACAAATGTCATGGTTTCAATAAAACCAAATAAAAATCACATGGAACTAATCTCATTTACAAAAAAAGCTTGGTTGAAGTGGTTTTCTCCTATACTAATCCTGGTGTGCCTTTCAAAGGACCTCCCTTCAATATTAACTTTGTTGTAGAAGAGAGATTATGAAAAAGGTATGTTGCACTTAGTATACTTGAGAGATAATGTTTCCACCTTCAATTTCAATTTGCCAAATAAAAATTATGTATCTTCTAAAATTTGGTGTCACCAACATTATTTTATAACATTTTGAGATTTGGGGCCCTAGCCTTTGTGGTACTAGTTGGGATTGGGTTGATAGAGTTCTTATTTAAATGCTATCAAAATCTTGTAGGAAAAATAGTCAGTTCCATTTGTAATTATTTTTACTAAATTAGGTACCCATCCCCTTCATATTTCAATTGTTTTGCATGTAGTGATGTTGCTTTACGTATAATTTTTTTTCATAGATACAACATGTATAATTAAAACTCTACATTGGAGATGTGTTTCTTCAGTAAATAAAAAATATCTCTAAAAAATTATAGAAGGTGAAAAGATAATATTTTTCATTCTCATTTTTGTCATGATGGATTTCGAGATTGACGAAGATCAATACCTTTTGTTCTGAAGGTCTACATTATTAAAAAAATATAACTCCTTCTGAATATGGTGTAATGTTTCAAAGATCTCACTCTATTTAGATTTCATTGTTAACAAGTTCAAAATTAGTTGAGTATCTAATCTCCAAGTAATAATTCGATCCAGGCAACATTTTTAAGGTTAAAGCTCCTTATAATTCATTAAAAGTATCCAACCATTAGATCTTCTATAAATTGATGGCATGAGTGTGATTGAGTAAAAATGATGACATCATCATAGAAGTTTTCCTCACACTGTTGGATGAACAACTTTTAGGTGGGGATGCTAGGTTGTGAAGTTAAAGACCTTTTAAAATTTGAAACATGTGGTTGTAATAAAGGTTCACATATCTCCACATTAGTCTCTATCCATTTGATCATTTAAATTATCTTCCTCTATCTGATCCTCTTGATTAATAAAGATAATGTTCTTGGTCAAATACATACCCCTGGGTCCCACCAACTCATTGCATTAATCTCAATCCATTAGATTTGTTATTATCCAACAAATCTAGCATCTTTTGTTAAAAATAACGACACAAGGTTGGTAAAATGCCTCACACCATTAGATCAACAATACTTGGATTAATTCACAGTCATTCATATACCTAAGCTCAATAAGGTGGTAGTTTGGTTTAATCGTTAAAAAAAGTAGAAGAATTCATCCACATAGATTCTTTTTCCATTAAGCCTAAGTTCAAACTCATTATTTTTTAGAGTTGGTGGAGTTATTGTGGAGTGGAAATTCAAAAGAAATCTATGGGGATGCAATCTTGGATTTAAATTTAAAAACTACAAGATGATATGGCATGTATACTCATCTCAATCGAGTATGCAAGAAAACTTTCTTTCAAAGAGGTAGCCCATGTTGGGTAGATAAAAAAGACACCCATGCAACATTTTCAAAGGGTAGGCCATTTCATTTCTAGGGAATGTATCGAAAAATATAAAATAGACAAGACCTAGTTGAAAAGACTTCTCAGTTGCCCATACACCTAAAAATAAAAGACTCGGTATTAGTCATATTTTAATGATGTTATACACTGTAATTTTCTCATTTATTGAAGGAGATGATTTTTTGAGCATGATATGATTATTGAGTTTTAAAAACTAAAATTTACGTCCTTGTTATGTGGATGTGTATGTGTACCCTTAGCCTTAGTTTCAATAAGATGTGATTGTGCATATTTCTAGCTCTTCTTTGTATACCACGTGGATTTGATCTTGATGTTGATATTATGTATATGGGTTGTGCCTTTCCTTTTATAGTTTATTTTTTTTGTTGTGTTATATTTCATTCTTACATGTTGGTAGCATTGTGTTCGAATAGATAGGAAATCCTCCTATTTATATTCTAATGAATAGCCACTTAATTTTATGTTTCTTTCTCCCTTTTTCCCTACAATTTTTATTTCTATTTATGTAGGTTAGCCTTAGGATAGAAAATAAAACCAAACAACTCTAGTGGTTGTCTGTAAGAAGCAGTCTCACACTGAGCAAAGATCCCATGTTGTGTTTGAAGATGAGGGCACCATCAATAAGGAAATATAAGACATTAACACAACAATTGGGTATAATAGATATACGTTCAAAACTCTTCAATCATCTATGAAGTTGTGTGAGCAAGGATCAAGAACAATTCATATACTCAATGTACATGTTTCCTACATCGAATTGGTGTTGATGTCAATTGTTTTCATCTTGATACATTTTTTTAAATCAAAGCTCCCTACATGTTGAAAAAAGACATTCATAGAGGCATCAAAGATGAGATTTAAAAATCTAATTTAAAATTAACTTGGACAAAACCATAAAAACCATTGAAAACAAAAATGCATCACTACATGAAACACTATCTTCAAATAGAATATTGGTGCATTATTACTCCTAAGTACATCAGGGTCTCTTTTGGTTTGATATTTCTTTTAAATCAATTGTGGTTATGTTCTCATGAATGTTTTCATGGGGTTAGGGTACTTTCTTTTGTAACATTAGTGGATATGTAAACTTTGGAATAATGTACCAAAACCATAAAAACATTTTATAATTAGGTGCCCATTATATTATAATATTTGTGGTAGGTTTTACTACCTCTTTAGAGGAAACTAAAGTTATTTATGAGATCTTATTCATTATGAAGATCAAATATGTTAAGTTCTATTCATCAGTGAGATGACTAAACATAGGTAGCTTCTTAAGAGTTGTTAGCACAACTCTTTGCTTTATGGTTCAACTTCAAACTCTTTTATTCAACCTCAAATTTGGAAGCAGAAATGAATGATCCCACTATTTTACTCAACAATCACAACTTATTAAGAGAATTATGGAAGACTGTCGCCTAATATCACGTCTTAATAAGTTTGGTGGAATGGAAATAATCTTTTTACAGGTACAAATTTTTCCGGATATTCAAAATAGAAAGAGTTAAGATGTCTCTGTTTGATTTTGATAGATTAAATCTCTCCTAATAGTAGAGATTTACGTTTACTAATCAAACATAAACAAAAACTTTGATATTTATATAATTTTAAACTTCTCAATTAAAAACAAATTTTTACTCTAATAAAATAATAGAAAGTAAACTTCACTTGTCAATAAGAAACGATTCTTTAACTCCAACCCAAAAAAACACAGTAAATAAGTTTTTAGATTCTTAAATGTAAAAAGTTAAGTATGAATAGAGACGACGAATAGTTAATTGCAGGAACATAGACAGAACAGAGCAACGTAGCCGCTCAAAACATGACAACACGAATATAATAAAATAAGCGGACTGACGGGGTCAAGCAAGAAGCGAAAACTTGGGCGAGATTGAAAAAGTCTCCCGTCGGTAGCTGAGATTAACAAAAGGTATGAAGCGAAAGCGTGGGCGAGATTGAAAAAGTCTCCGAGTCGTACCACATCTAACGGTATGGAAAGCTCCAGAGGGTTAAACGAATGAATGAATGAAAGTTTTTAATAACGTCCACGAAGCCAATCAGCGTATAGGATTCAAGAGCAAAATTAGTTGACAAGATATTAAATAAATTATCCCACACTGCTATTTTTGCCTTTCCTCGATTTCTTTTCTAAGCTTGGATTTTCTTTTATGAATTCTAGTCAAGTAGTCTCCTGATTTTGCTATCTTTTCCTCTTCAAACAAAGTTGTAAGTGTTTCACCTTATAGGATATCAACGTAACTACTCTGAATATCCTCATATGCTATACATTCTATGATGAAATACCATTCCGTTTCCACCAATTTGGACTTGCAAAACTGACAAACCCTCTCTGACCATTCCTCCTTGTGTGCTTTCCATCTCCCTGTTTCGCATCTAAGATGGTGTGAACTAGTTCTAAGCTGGGCAATTAACATTTTAGCTTTCCACTTTATCTCCGCTCCTATATAGTGTTTAACATTACTTAATTAATGAATTTCAAAAAGCAACAAGATGACATACAACCAACAAAATACGGATCTAGTGGTTCGATTCTCTATCTAAGTTGCACGTTGCTTAGTCAACATTTAATAATAAAAAATAATCAATTCAAAAGAGACAGGGTGCCTCGAAGCTTCTGCCTATTTAACGAGCATGTGCGTAAAGCAAAAATAAAAAGAAATCAGGTCAATAGTAGGGGTGTCATGGTAGGGTTTTCCCCTGGTTTCATGTAAGATATGATTTGTTGTTAGATGTTTCTAACAATGATCTTTAGTTGGTAAGGGAAGTGTATGGATTTGATCTTGAAGTGACAGAGAAGGGGTTTACAGTGATGAGATAAAACGATGCAAGGGCATCCTAGGAATGCCCAAAAAGAGATCTTGGATGTGTCTTAGAGTCTTGTATGTGTATGCAAATTTAAATTTTCATTTTTTCTGCTTTTTCCCAATTTGAATTTTCAAACTTGAAAATGAAGGATTGAGAATGGTCTAAGAAGATGTTCATGTTGAATAATGTTGTAATAGACCTATAAGGTCTTTTTAAGGGTCCTAAGATGATGTTGAGTCATTATGTCATGTTGAAAGAATGAGGTGGTAGTCTTGGTATACACCACCCTACGTGGATTTAGAAAGTTGAAGAGTTTTTTTTATTCAAGAAACAGTTATTTTGTCTTGTCTTAGAGTTTATTTCATAGTGAAAAGGTTATATAGTGTGGAGTGGTCCGTAGGAAGACATATAGATGTGAAGAAACAGGGCATACAATACTGAAACAAGAAGAAGGTCTGCCAAAATGCATGAAGGACTATTTAAGTCCAGCTTATGTATGAAGGGACATCAATAAATATTGTTAGTTTGAAGAAAGCCTATCATGATCAATGTGCTTGATTATGTTTATATGGTTCTTTATATGATCTTAGTACAAATCTATAATCTGAAGTGTATCAAGAAGGTTTCAGGTATAAACAATTCTGTGAGTAATCAAGTTATATGATAGGGATAGATCATGTGATGTGTTTGAATGCTTAATATGGCGAGTAGTTGTTATAATAATATTGAAATTTTTATGATCAAATCAAATTTGCTAACTTGATATAGAGAATGTTAAGTTGAGGTGAAAGAAATTATTCTTGGTGAAGATATATAAGTTCTGCTAATAGGGTATGTATACCTACAGTCTTATCAAATAATTACATGAACATTTGAACCTTTCTTTCTTGAGTTATGTGGAGTATATGGGAGTGAAGATACATTATAAATACTCTTGTTTATTTTGAAATTGATTAAAAGTTGCTAAACCCAGGTGGGTCTTTGATATTTCTCTTCGAAATAAACAGTCATTACAACTCAAAAAATTATGTGTATTACATTCTTTGCATAGTATCTTGTTTTGGGCTTAAAAGGTGATTGAGAAGGGTTTTGGTTATTCACTGAAGGTATTGATAACCTCATTATAGGGATTGGAGTCCTTTGGAGATGAAAGGACCATGAAACCCTGCTCACCTATGTTTTAAGTGGTAGAATATAGAGTTAACTAACTGAGATTTGGTGTTTTCCAATATGGAATGGATTGGATGAGATGTCTAACTTATGAATAAAGGTGAATATGATTATTATAGACATAATTCATGTGGTTTGGGTGTTTGAAACCTAACATAGTGAAATTTATCCCTTTTTTTAGGCTCTCAAAATATACAATGGCCTATAAACCCTAGATTTAAGGTTTGGAGTATAAAATAAGTTTTAACCATCCAAATATCACAAAAAACTTATAATATTGTCAATATCAATGTGATCTGATGTATTTTGATGGTTTTAGAGATGTATGGATAAATATGTACATATTATTGAGCACTGAGATGGAATAGGCTTAGAAGAAGGGCTAGTTAAATAGGCCAAGGAAGAAAAGGGTATGTGTGTGAAGAATGAGATTGAAAAAAGGATTGATTAAGCTAGGGGAGGATAATGGGTATCCAAAAAGGTTATTATTGTCCCTGGGTTGACCATACTTTGCTTAGACCAAGGAGGTTTGTCCATTTAGAGGGCTAATTAGGGAGTTGGGTAAGCCTCCAGGGACAGAACTTTGCAAAGGAAACTAACCTAAATTTTTTTCTAAAGCATAAGCATGGTAAAGGGTACTCAAAAACCTATTTTTTTTCTTGTATGAGACTTTTTATGGAATAGAACATAGGATTTGTACTCTAACAAGGCTAGTAGCATGTGAACACAAGAGATTGAGTATTGAGTGAAAATGCAAAGTATGAGTGATGGAATTGATTTGATATGGTTTAAAATCTTGAGATATAATATTTTAAGTTTTTTGAAACTTTTTTTAGTAGGTGTTTGAGTTTTAACTCATTTGGACAAGATTGGCTAATGTTGGCTAAGGAAGATTTGCAAGTTTGCAAGCAAAGTGAAAGAGAATTGCAGGCCAAGGGAATAAATTTGCATCATTTGGTATCAGATCCATCTAGATGCTTTTGAAATAGGTACATATAGGTATGAACTTAGAATTTAATGCATGTTGCATGATTGATAAGAAGTTACAGGTAAGCAAGCAAAGAGGCAGTAGTAAGGAGTCTTGTTGAGAGACAACATATAAAGAAGCTATGATCTATTTTGGGGTTGATTTATTGGTCTAAATGCATGACTAATGATATGTGATAGGTAAATAAATAAAATAGTGAAAATTAAAGTGGTATAGACAGGGTTAAATATGAAAACCATAATGAGATAATGATAGAGATAGAGATGAAGAATGCATTGGAAATGATGGAAAGAGAGTTGTTGCAGATGTGGAATGTGGAATCAATATTAGAAAAAGAGTCAAGTGTAGCTTTATAGAAAGAGTGCAAGAGAAAAAAAACCTGCAAGTGATGGAATATTTGGAGGGGTAGTTGAGGAAGATGGAAACAAAACTTGCCATGGAAGAGAAGAGAGAAGCAATAAAGCCTCAAAGTTTTCAAACTAACATTGATTTGTCATGGTTGAATGCAGGTGAAGAGCATGATTGTAATTAAGAATATGGATGGACAACAATCGATAAAGAAGAAGAAGATGATGCATGGAAGAGTGAAGATGCAGTTGAAGATGAAGTCTTTTATTACCCTCAAGATGATGAACTACTTGATGGATAAGAATAGAGAAATGAAGAAAAGCAAATAATAGGTGATCAAGAAGACAAAGGCATAATAGGTAATGAAGTGCATGCAATATTTGATGAGTATTTTGAAGAGGAAGAGGAAGTGTTGTACAAAGACACCATAGGATTGTTTGAAGAGTTCATTGAATCAACTAAAAATCAAGAAGCACATGAAGTGCTTGAGGAAAGATAAGAACAGGTAAAAAAAGATGAGACTAAATTACTAATCCATGAAGAGAAGATGCAAGGTGAAGAGATGACTAGTTAGACAGTCAAAGGAGCAGCTGTAATGAAGAACAATAGAATAAAATATGTGGATGAAAATATTATGAACAAGCAAGAGGCCTTGGAATGGTCAAAAGAGAAAGAGAGTATGATGTGGATCAGGTATGCTGATGAAGAGGCAAAAATAACAATGCTAGAGGAAGTAATAGAAAGAGAATGGAAATTCATGCTCAATGCCATGAAGATTGAAGAGGATCATGAGAGAAATCAAATCAAGAAGAGTGATTGTAGGTACAATCAGTAATATGAGTAGAAATAGAAGTAAGAACAAAGGAGCACTTGTATGAGGAAGTAGAGGCATAGGTGTGGCAGCAAGTAACACACACATTTGTATGAGAACTTGAATGAAGAAGCATATTGGGGTCAAGTTATTTTCTTCCCTTGTGATTATGATCCAGGGGCATCTTAGGAATGCCCAAAATGTGATCTTGGATGTGTATTAGAGTCTTGTATGTGTATTCAAATATGAATTTTTAGTTTTACTACCTTTTTCCAATTTGAATTTTCAAACTTGAAAATGAAGGATTGAGAATAGTCTAAGAAGATGTTCATGTTGAATAATGTTGTAATAGACCTATAAGGTCTTTTTAAGGGTCCTAGGATGATGTTGAGTCATTATGTCATGTTGAAAAGATGAGGTGTTAGTCTTAGTATACACCACCCTACATGGATTTAGGAAATTGAAGAGTTTATTGATTCAAGAAACAATTATTTTGTCTTGTCTTAGAGTTTATTTCATAGTGAAAAGGTTATATAGTGTGGAGTGGTTCGTAAGAAGACACATAGATGTGAAGAAGTAGGGCAAACAAGAATGAGACAAGAAGAAGGTCTGCCAAAATGCATCAATAAAGATTGTTATTTTGAAGAAAGCCTATCATGATCAATGTGCTTGCTTATGTTTATATGGTTCTTTATATGATATTATTAAAAATCTTTAATCTGAAGTGTATCAAGAAGGTTTTAGGTATAAACAATTATGTGAGTCATCAATTTGTATGACAGGGATAGAGCACGTGATGTGTTTGAATTCTTAATGTGGTGAGTATTTGTTATAATGTTATCAAAAAATTTATGATCAAATCACATTTGCTAACCTAATACAAAGAATGTTAAGTTGAGGAGGAAGAAATTATTCTTGGTGAATATAGTTAAGTTCTGCTAAGAGTCTCCAACCATTGTATCTTCTAGAATTTGATAGCAAGAGTGTGATTGAGTAAATATGATGACATCATCATAAAATTTTGCCTCACACTATTGGATGAATAAATTTTAGGCAGGGATGCTAGGTTTTCATGTGAAGAACCTTTGAAAATTCAAAACACATGGTTGTAGTAAAGGCTCAAATCTCTCCACATTAGTCTCTAACTGTATGATCATTTAGATTATCTCCTTCCATCTAATCCTATTGATTAAAAAAGATAATATTTTTGATCAAAGACATACCCCCTAATCCCACTAGCTCATTGCATTAATCTCAAACCATTAGATTTGTTCTTATCCAATGGCTTGAGTGTCTTTTGTTATAAATAATTATGTAAGGTTGGTAAAATGCCTCACACCATTAGATCAACAATACTTGGATTAATTCATAGTCGTTCATCTATCTAATCTCAAGAAGATGATAGTTTGGTTTAATTGTAGTTAAAATTATATGAATTATTCCACACATATTCTTCTTCCATTAAGCCTAAGTTTAAATTCATTCTTTAGCAGAGTTGTTGGGTGGAGTTATTTTGAAGTGATAATTCAAAGAAAGTTTATGGGGATGCAATCTTGGCTTTAAATTTAAAATTTATGGGATGATATGGCATGTCTACTCATCTCAATTGAGTATGCAGGCATTCTTGCTTTGAGAGAGATAACCCATGCTAGGCATTCAAAAAAGACACCCCAACAACATTCTCAAAGGGAAGGGACTTTAGTTTACAAGAAATGTATCAAAAAAAATAAATAGAAAAGCCTTGGTTGAAAATACTTCTCAGCAGCACATACACTTAATAATAAAATACATTGTATTTTCCCTCTTTTATCGATATTATATATTGTAATTTGCTCATTTTTTGAAGGAGATGATTTTCTAAGAATTCTATGCTTACTGAGTTTTAAAGACTCAAATCTTAACCTTTGCTATTTCATTGTGTTTGTATATCTTGAGCCCTCATTGCAATAGTGTGATTATGCATAATTTCTAAGTAATATAGTTATTGTGGATCCTTTTTTTCTGCCCCTTAGCTCTAGTCTTATTGCTAAAATTTTGTATGTGGTAGGTTTTACTGCATATTTAGAGGAAATTAAGGTTCTCTATGAGATCTTATTCATTATGAAGATCAAAGGTGTTTAGTTATATTCATTAGAGAGATGACTAAACACATAGATGATTTATTAAGATGTGTTAGCATAACTCTTTGCTTTATGGCTCAATTTTAAACTCCTTTCTTCAACTTTAAATTTAGAGGTACAAACCAATGAACCCATTATTTTACTTAGCAATCACAAATTGTCAAAAAAAATATTGAAGATTTTATATAGACCTTGTTCTTCAAACCAACTAAAACTCTATAGTAACGACAAGCAAAAATTTGACTTACAGTATTAAATAATCAATCTCAAACGCATCACCAATAATGGACTTAAAAAAAATAAAAATTACCAAAAATAATGCTCAGTTGTAAGTCAATCATCCATATATTACTCCAAAATTGAAGACATATTGTTTTATTTGTCTTATATTAAAATAAAAGACATGCTACATATTAATAGAGGACACAACATCTAAAAAGGATAATATGCAAAGTTTTTCAAAACAAAAAAATGTATTCATACAAACATACAGTTAAAAAGAGTTAGCTAAAAATAATGTCAATGCAAACTAAATTTAATGATGAATTTCATGGTGATAGGACTTGATGCATCACTTATCAACATACTCCCCCTTGATGCTAAGTGGACTCCCAATATGGTCTCGAAATGTCAAAATTGAACCTTTGCAACTACCATAGTAAAGATATTTGCAAGCTATTCTTGAGTCTTTATATACTACAATTCTACATCTTTATTTTGAATTAGTTATTGAATAAAATGATATTTCAAATCAAAATTCTTTGTCTTACTATGATGAACATGATTCTTAGCCAACTTGATTGCACTCATGTTATCACAAAAAATTACTATAGGCTGAATTTGTTTCTCCCCAAAATATTTTAAATTTTTTCTAAGCCATAATGCTTGTGTACTTGCAAAAGTGACAACAATATACTTTGCTTCTGTATATGAGAGAGAAACTTTACTTTGCTTCTTTGAGCTCGATGTAACCAAACCAGAACCAAGTGAAAAACAATTTTTAGATGTTGACTTTTGGTCATCCAAACTACCTCCCCAATTAGAATCACTAAAACCAAAAAGTTCAAACTTTTTAGTAACATTATAATGAATACCAAATCCAATAGTACCTTTCACATACCTCAAAATTCTCTTAGTTGCCTTCATATGAATTTCATATGGCTTAGACATATATCTTGATACAAGAAAAATTGAATAAGTAATATTTGGTATTGTGTAAGTTAGAAACATTAATATTCCAAAAATACTTCGGTAAGTTGTCTCATCAACTTACAACACAATCTTCTCTACATAGCATAACTCCATGAGTAGTTGGAGTGGAGACTGGTTTACAATTAACCATATTGAATTTATTCAACATATCATTTGCATACTTTGTTTGACAAATGAAGATGTCATATTTACATTGATGAACCTCCATCCCTAAAATTATTTCATGAGACCTAAATCTTTCATTTCAAATTTATTCATCATTGTAATTTTGAATTCATCCTTCATCTTAGAATTGTTGCCCATATACAACAAATCATCAACATACAAAATTATAATAAGGATATCATTACCTTCTTTCTTGTAGTAAAAAGTAGGCTCACTTTTACTTCTTTTGAATCCATTCTTCTAAAAATATCCATCAATCCTTACATACCATGCTCTAGGTGCTTGTTTGAGGCCATATAAAGCCTTCTTCAATTTGTAGACTTGGCATTATTTACCTTGCACTTCAAAACCTTATAGATATTCTACATAGACTTCCTCTTCTAAGTACCCATTTAAGAAGGCACTTTTCACATCCATGTGATGTATGTTATTTCTTTTGAGCTGCTAGTGAAACCACCATTCTAATAGTCTCTTGTCTTGCTATTGGTGCAAATGTCACTTCATAATATTTCCCATACCTCTGTGTGAAGCCCTTAGAAACTAACCTTGCCTCATGTCTTTCAACACTTCCATCACTATTGTATTTAGTCTTGTAGACCTATTTATTACCAATCTTTTTCTTGTCATATGGAAGCTTTGTAAGCTCCCAAGTATCATTGATGTGAATAGAATCTATCTCTTCTTGCATTGCTTGCATCCAAACATCATTAGTACATGCATCTTCAAAACATGATGGTTCAAAATCAGCTTGTGTAATTAAAACATAATTTTCTGTCTCACCTCTTGGACATTCTTCATGTGTTTGGCTTCTTGAACGATGATAAATTTTAGTCAAGCTTTTTACCTTTCTTGAAGAACTAGGACTTGAAGTTGGAGTTGTGTTTGGAATACATGCACTAGATGAGGGGTTATTTAATGGACTTGTACTTGAAGCTAGAATTGTGCTTGGAATATATGCACTAGATGAGGGGCTACTTAATGGACTTATAGCGCTCGGAATTGAAGTGCTTATGGGTTGTTCATTAGTTATATCATCATAATTACCATAAATACAAATAGATTAAGACTTCTCAATGTTTCTTTTATCTTTGTCATGACCAAACGCTCCCCCTTCATAAAAAATAACATCTCTTAATACAAGTACACTATTAGTGATAGAATTATAAAGCCTATAATATTTTTTTTGTTCACTATACTCAACAAAATTTCAAGACTTACTCTTTGGAGCTAATTTCTTCCTTTTTTGATTAACTACATGAACATAAGCTAAACAACCGAAAAATTTGAAATATTTGACATTAGGCTTCTTTTCATACCATGCTTCATATGGAGTCATCTTTTCAAATGCACCAGTGGGACTTTGATTGAGAATATATACTGTTGTAGCAACTGCATCATCTCAAAAAGAGTTGTTCAATCCCTTTGTTTGTAACATATTCCTTGCCATTTCAACCGCTAAATTTTGGAGTAGGAAGATTGTTAGAATTTGACATGATCAATTGTTTAAAAGATCTAAAACAAAAAACAACCACACAAACCTTGCTCTGATACCAAAATGAAGATTCCATACAAAGCCTGTTCTTCAAACCAACTGAAAATCTATTGTAATAACAAGCAAAAATTTAACTTATAGCATGAAATATTCAATCTCAAATGCATCACCAGCAATAGACTTAAACAAAATAAAAATTACCAAAAATAATGCTTAATTGTAAATCAATCATCCATATAGTACTCCAAAATTGAAGACACGGTATTTTATTTATGTCATATATTAAAACAAAAGAGCTGGTACATGTTAATAGAGGACGCAATGTCTAAAAATGATAACATGCAGAGTTTTTCAAAAATAAAAAATTGTTCATGCAAACATACAATTAAAAAGAGTTAATTAAAAATAATGTCAATGCAAACTAAATTTAACGATGAATTGCATAGTGGTAAGGCTTCATGCATCACTTATCAACAAATATCTTGACAACTTAAATCTTATATTTTATATTTCATCTCCTTTTTATCATACATTCTTTTATTTAAAATATATTTTTCCTATAATCAAATTACCTTGTTATAGTTACTATAAACATTAATAATATATTCTAATTAATTTTGGATTTTAAAAAAAAGTTGATAGAGTGAGAGAAGATAAAAGAAACTTTGAACTAAGGTGAAAAATATATGTGAAAACTCCAACCACTAAGGTGAAAAATATATGTGAAAACTCCAACCACAGGGCAAGTTAATAGGTGCTACTAATCAGAGTTGAATGCCGCTGACTTCTTGGAATATATTTTTACATGTGGAAAATACTTATTTTGATTAGTTGGAATGAATATATTGTTTTTCATGCTTTGACCTACCTAATAATTAAAGTAAAAATTGTGAAAACGTATTTGTAAAAGAAAAAATTGTTCATAAATTCGGGCCATAGATGATAGCATAAATATGTGTTTTATTTGTATATGATAGAGAATATACAACCAGGTTTGATGGAATATTGTCATTTTTATGTTTTATTTATCAAGATACAAATCTTTTTACATATTTAATTGAGAGAATTAAATAGAAAGAGTTAAGGTGTTCTCCATGATTTTGATGGATTGATGTTCCTTAATCATGACTATTTGACGAAAGAATGCTCAAATTTATATATAATCCAAAACACAAATTAAAATACCAATATCTATTTAATTCTAAACTTGTCCATCAAATTTTTTTTTACTCTACAAAAAGATACAAAGTATATTCAACTTCTCAAACAAAAACAATTTTTAACTCTGCTAAAAAATACAAATTAAATTCATTTTTAAACTCAGATGTCAATATGAATGATGAATAGTTAGTTGTAGGAATATACTCTCTTTCCCTGCAGTAAGACATAGACAGAGACAGAGTAGAGCACTATTCCTACTGAAAAACATTAGAGCAGAGCATGAATAGAATAAGCGGACTGACGATGTAAAACAAGAAAAGTCATTCCAACGAGGAAAGCCTGGGTGAGATTTAAAATGTCTTCCCATCGGTGGCTTAGAAAATATGGTTATCTGTTGCACACGCCGACTTAGAATATTCTTCAGTGAAGTCGACTCTGCTACCCGAACTTGAACTCATATTTTTAGTATTTTAGTCCAGAGAGAAAACCTGTTGACGACGCATTTGATGTGAAAATTTACCAACTAAAAGTATTAAACATTCAAAATCTCATCAAGCATTCAGATTCTAAGATTCGAAGCCTTGCCACTTAATTATGATTTAAGTGGGTTCTTGTGCCACGTGTTGTGAAAGTAATCATTGGACAACATGTTGACACAGTGTCGAGGGAAATTTCTCTACTAGTGCCTCTGAGGAGCCATAAGATTTGATGTGTGCCAAGTTGAGCCTAACCAATATGCACAAACTACGTGTGTGCTGGTGTAAGCACACTTCCCCACCACTAACTCACTTTTCAACAGCTTAGTCATTGACAACTTTTAGTTTCGTCGATTCTTAGCTAACTAAAAATGTTAACCACTTACCGCAGATCATGCATAGACTATTGATAGGATGTCTCAAACAAAGATTTAGAATAGGGTAGAATAGGGTGTTTCACATACAAGACTGTGGAAGGGTATATAAGTTTGACAGAATGCCTCAAATCCAAATATACTGTAATTTTAGGCCAAACATTAAAAAAAACATACAAATCACCCATCCCTGTAATTTGAAATACAGTTGTCGCTAGTTGGCAGTTAGTTATTTTCACAATCAGCTTGCGGTTGTCAGCAGTGTTATAAATGTTGTAATCGTAGTGAACAGGTTATGCTAGCGGTCTATGTGCAATTTGCAGTAAGTAGTTAGCTAAGCATTGACGAAGCCGAAAGTAGTCGACGATTAAGCATTTGAAAAGTTCATCAATGGTGGGGTCGGGTGAGCTAACACTAGTCTACACATAGTTTGTGCATGTTGGTTAAGATCAGCCCGTGTGTACATGCAACACACATGTCATTTTTTTATTATAGCCTTAATTGGAGCACACACACTTATACACACTTTAGTCGGACTTATTCAACATGAAAACATGGATGATACATTTGCAATTTAATGGTTGGTTATTCCACATAATTCTACATTTAAAACAAATGCATAACACTTCCAAAATCCTCAATGAAAGAATAATAATCATCCTCTACCAACCCCCAAACAAATGCCATTTTTGCAATATATGGAGGGAATGGTCTGACCCATAACCTTCCATAGGTGGCTCTTAGAGTTTTATCTTCCATCACAAACTAAATAGGCTTGAAAAGCATTTCAAAATACCAAAAACCTGTTATCCACTTATAAGCAGACCTGAGCAAGTCTTTAATGAATAATTAAAACTTATAAAACTGTACTTTTTAATGTGTAGATATGGGCAAATGCTACACCTTTAACCATTAAGCCATTAGTGAAATACGTCCATCAAGATCATAACATCCCATCACACTTCCAAAGTGTAGACTTTGGGCTAGATTTGCGCCCATACCACTAGGATCCCCTACATATACGAGCCCTAAATGAACACTACCATGCCGATGTAACCACCCGCTCCATGACTTGAACCTGGGTAGAGGCTCTGATACCACATGTAATGAACCACTACACCAAAATATTGAGGCATTAGTGAAATCCACCCATTAGGATCATAACATCTGTAACGAACCACTACACCAAAACCTCAAGGTATTAGTGAAATCCACCTATTAGGATCATAACATCCCACTACAATTCTGAAGCCCAAACTCTAGGATAGATTTATACCCATACCACCAGGATCCCCTACGTGTACGAACCCCAGATGAACACTATCATGCTGATATAACCACCCGTTCTGTGACTTGAACTCGGGTGGAGGCTCTAAAACCACATGTAATGAACCGCTACACCAAAACCTCAAGGCATTAGTGAAATATGCCTATTAGGATCATAACACCCTTAATCAAATTTTCCTCAGTGATATCTTCCACCCGCAAAGAGAGATTCTAAAACTGATGAATATAATCCTTCACAATTCTTATTTATCGTAGTTTGACTAATTGCCTAAAATAGTTCTCAAAGACATTTTTTTGATAATGAGCCAACAATTCCTCAGTGAAAATAGACCATATAATAGGAGCATCATTCTTTTTTTTTTGAGCACATAACCAGTGATACCAAATGAATTGCTCAGGTTCCATAAATAGGGATGCCACTATCACCTTCTTAGAACTAGGGGTTTGATCCAGCTCAAATAACTTCTTAATTTGGGTAATCCAAGTGAGAGGATCCTTACTATAGAACTTACGCATGTACACTTTTGGCAACATCAGTTTCATACCAACATGGGAGTATTGGTGTTGAGAGGAGGATTTGAATGCTGAAGTGGAGGGTTGTTGGGCTAAAACTGAGATGCAAGGGGAGCCAATTACATAGTGATATGATGCATTTCATTGTGAACCCCATTAATCTCTTTGTGCATCCCTAAAACATTAGTTTGGACAGCAACAAAGTCATAATGCCTCACCAAGTTCTTTATGTCTACTTGAAGCTAAAGAATCATCAGATCTGAAGTTCTAGATTCCATGCCATCGACAGAAGGAGTCTTAAGAGTTTCTTGCCCCCCTTTTCTTCAGATGACAACCATTGTTCTAAAAAATATTTAAGACTATTATGATCAGTCTTTACTTGAAAGTGACGACCCATCAAATAAGGTCTCCATTGTTTGACTGCATGCAAAATGGCCATCATTTACTTCTCATAAATGGGCTTGTGCTAATTTTTACCCTTTAGTTGATGACTTTCAAATGCAAGTGGTTTTCCTTCTTGCATGAGTACATCACCCATACCATACCTAGATGCATCACATTCAACCACAAAAGTCCTGGAAAAATTAGGACTGGCCAATACTGGAATAGTGCACATAACCAATTTCAATTGTTCAAATGCCTGGGTAGCTGCATCACTCCACTGAAAGGAGTCTTTCTTCAATAAAGAGGTGAGTGGGACTGCAATACTACCATAATTTTTGACAAACCCACGATAGTAACCAGTTAGCCTGAAAAATCCCCTTAGTTACTTGAGTGTCTTAGGAATTGGCTAGTCCACCATTGCTTGAATTTTTTTAGGATCCACTTTCACTCCTTCATAAGAAACCAGATGACCCAAATATTCAACCTCACAAGCCCCAAAAGTACATTTGGAAGATTTGGCATACAATTGATGTTGTTCTAAAATGGAGAGTACCTGTTTCACATGTTGCAAATGGTCTAAATGAGGATATCATCAAAGAATACCTTAAAAAATTCCTCAAAAATGACCTAAAAATAGTATTCATCAAACTCTGAAAAGTAGATGGTGCATTTGTTAGACCAGAAGACATAACCAAAAACTCATAATGGCCCTCATGAGTCCTAAAATATGTTTTGGGTATGTCTTCATCACGGATCTGGATTTGATGATACAAAAAATGAAGATCTAACTTGGTAAAATAAAAAGCATCATTCAATTCATCTAGAAAATCATCAATGACAAGAATAGGAAACTTATTTTTGTTAGTGTACTTGTTGAGTTCTCTATTAGTCAGGTCACATCCTCCATGTGTCATCTTTCTTTCTCACCACGACAACTGGTGAAGAATATTCACTTTGGCTATGGTGAATGATTTTTGCATCTAACATCTCATGTACCATATTTTCAATTTCACTTTTCTAGGCGAATGGATACCTATATGGCCTAATGTTGGGTGATGTAGTACCAAGAATAAGTTTGATAGCATGATCATGCATGCGGTTAGGTGGAAGTCCTTTTGACATGTCACCAAAAACAACATAATGGGCATCAATCACTTATTGTAGATCAAGAGGAGGAGATGACTGAGTTGGTTGTACTTCCATGGAAAATAAGCAAACTACAAATCCCTCAACACCCTTATGGATAATCTTTGTCATTTGATGGGAGCTAACAAGTTGTGGAGATTTATCCCTTAATCCCCTTAGCTCAAATTTCCTTTCTTCAGAATGAAAATGCATGAATAATTCTTAAAAATTCATCTCAATAGTGCTCAAAGTGGTGAGCCACTATACTCCCAACAAAATATCAACACCACCCATGGGAATAACAAACATAGGAGAATCCAACAAGTAGTCTCCCATGGCCAACTTAATACTATGACATTTTCCTGAACAACTTAATACTATGGCTTGTATTTGAAATTCATCAACTAAAGGGTAAAAATCAGCACAAGCCCATCTATGAGAAGGAAATGATGGCCATTTTGCATGCAGTCAAATAATGGAGACCTTATTTGATAGGTCATCACTTTCAGGTAAATATTGATCATGATAGTCTCAAATATTTTTTAGAACAATGGTTGTCAGCTGAAGAATAATAGAAATGGGTAACTAAGATGTTAGGCTATGATTTTGAAATAGTCTACAAAAAAGGCAAGGACAATGTGGTGAAATATACACTATCTAGAAAGGATGAATCAATTATGGCATTGCTATGTGCCATAACCATTTTGCAGGAAGATTGGCTAGATGAAGCACGATTAGAATGGGAACATGATAGTGCTACCCACGATTTGATTCAAAATCTTCAGCAAGGTTTAAGTGGATTTGAAAATTTCACATGGAAGGGTAATGCATTATGGTATAAAGATAGATTGTACATATGTAAAAATACAATTAAATAAAAAATCCTTCAAGAACTTCATGAAACTCCAATTGGGGGTCATTCAAGATTTTTGAAAACCTATCACAGAATCAAGCAGGATTTTTTTTTGGAAAGGACTCAAGGGGGATGTCCAAAAATATGTGGCTGAATGTATGATCTATCAACAAAACAAAGGCAAAACCATCAAAACCTTAGGTATTTTCCATCCTTTATCCATCCCTAGCCAACATTAAGAAGAGGTATCTATGGATTTAATTACAGGGTTACCAGAATCTGATGGTCAAAATGTTATCATGGTTATTATGGATCATTTCAGTAAGTATGCTCATTTTTGTTCTTTATCACAACCATTTGTTGCTAGTACAGTAACTGATGCTTTTATCAATACAATTCAAAAACTACATGGGGCCCCTAAGATCATTATCAGTGATGGAGATCCCATTTTCACTAGTAATTTTCGGACTAAGTTATTTACATGTTTGGGAACCCATTTGGATCATAGTTCATCATATTATCCTCAATCTAATGGATAAACTGAGGTAATCAACAAATGTCTGGAAGGATATCTCTATTGTTTTGTTTCTAATAAATAAGATAAATGGGTTCATTGGTTGCCACTTATTAAATGGTGGTATAATACTTCTATTCATAGTTCTTCCAAAATGTCTCCCTTTATGGCACTATATGGATACCACCCTCCATCCATCACTTCAACCTTGAAGATCTATCCTAAGGTTCATGCAGTTGAATAACATATTCACCATCAATAGGAGGTCCTTGCAAGTTTACATGAAAATTTAGCTATGACCTAGAATCACATGAAGCAATGGGTAGCTCAACACAAAAGTGAGAGGCATTTTGACAATGGTGATTGGGTCTTTGTTCACTTACATCCATATAAGCAGATGTCATTGATGCAACAAAAAAAGGATAACAAACTATCCCCTAAGTATTATGGGCCTTATCAGATCTTGCAAAAAATTGGTAGTGTGGCCTATAAGTTAGAGTTTCCTTCATTCACTCGCATACATCCAGTATTTCATGAATCATGCCTAAAGAAAGTCTCTGGACACAAAGTTTTCATTCAAATAGAATTACCAAAATTGTATGAGGAAGTCAGAGTTGTTCTTGATCCTGAGGTGCTCTTTCACATGTGCACTAAGCAGTTGCATTCCAGAGCGATTACAGAGTACATATTCAAATGCAATAATCTATCATATGAAGATGCCACTTGGGAGGATGAATCATTTGTGTATCAACATCTAGAGTTTTCACAATGTTGTTTTGAAGGGGAGGGGCTTGCTATGCCCTTAACCAATGGTGTGTCTAGGGATATGTATGGCTGAATTTTGGCTTACATTCCTCTTTTATATACTTTTTACATTTCTCAATGTCCTTAGATAGGTCAACCTATGGAATAACCTTGGCTAAGTAGACTATATATAGGAGGTAGTGGTTAGTGTTTATGGATTATGTTAAGTATTCTACTATTAGTACATTTTTGTGGAGGTTGGCCCCTCGAAGTGGCTTTTCTATATTATCCATTATTCTGCTCTATTGTCAATATTGTTGTGTGATCTCTCATATTTGCTTATTTTGTGCTATATAAAATCATTTTGTGTGAACATCTAAGTAATTTGATTACAGCAAGTTTTTTTAATGAGTTGAGTGTTTTAAATAGCCCATAAACCTAATTGAGATCTCAATACCTGATTAACACTGTGTGCAACTACTAAAGCCTTTTCTGACATAATTGTGTTTCTAACTCTGCTCAGCACTACATGTTTCATTCACTTCATTTCCCAAGCTAGTTGGGCTTTCAGCTCCACACACCAAAGACTAGGCAACACTTGAAACATAACTAGCATAGTTGAGATCTTATCCCCGCCAAGCATAGATATAATGTTAAATGTTAAGAAAAGTTATGATAAGGTTTTAGAACCTGCAAAACACTATAAAATCCACACACCATGTTCCATGACCTAATCAACACTTCAAAAGATGGTTACAACTACTTGCTAACTCAAAATCCACATAGATATCATCAGTGATTAAATTTTGATTAGCATAGAGATACTATGCCAAGCACACCATAGACATAGTCAGAGTTTGTCATTTGATTACAATTGCTCTCAAGAACAAGACTAACATAGACTTATTCGATAATCAAAGACCTGATTGGTACTAAAATAACTTATAATCCAACTACATCCCAAGAACAAGACTGCCATAGACCTTTTCGGTAATCAAATACTTGATTGGTACTAAAATAACTTTATTATCCAACTGTATTCCAAGAAAAATATTATCATAGACCTATTTGGTAATCAAAGACCTGATTGGTACTAAAATAATTTATAATCCAGTGGTGTCCCAAACAACTTATAATACAACAACTTTGAGATCTACATATTCTAAAAATAACGGTTATTCTTGTCATGACACTTTAGGAGAAAGTGGT